>JAQFVV010012614.1:0-377500 GCA_028023455.1 Epiperipatus broadwayi | reverse complement strand
GACTCAAAATGATTTCAAATTTAGAAAAGAATGTAGTTTGTTGAGTTAAAATTAATTTTCAATATATAAATTTTATTGTTTATTATATTGTTTTTCTCAAATTACTAGTCTTATTTTAGAATTAAGAGTGCTAGTCTTATAGACAAAGACGCCACTCGATGGCACCGTTTTCATGCTAAAACACATAAAAATGCCGTTTCCGCAGCCGACATGTTCGAACCCGCGTTTTCTATAATACAACTTTTTTGTTGTGCTACAGATTGCAGGCCGCTATGTCGCATCGCAGTACAGCATGTATGTCACATCGCAACAAATAAATTTGGCGAATTCGCACAGTTTATACAATTGTTACGGCTTGGTGAGAGGTGTGTGTATTTGAATTGGATGGAAATGTTGTTTTGATTGAATTTTTTTTTTTTTAAAGTATTGAAATGTTCAGATTTTCTAAAGTAATAATTATCCAACTCTTTACACCGTACTGTATTGAAGTTTTAAGTGGGAAAATGTTGACAAGATATGTGTAAAGTGAGTTGAAATTAGGTAACACGTCAAGTAACGTACTGTTCGTCACATTCCATAAGACAAACAATATTCTACCGTGTGTTTATTTTTGAAGTGAAAAATAGCAGTAACACAAAAATATCCAGTAAGAAAAGTACAATTCTACACTCTTTTTTTAAATTTCATAAAAAGCATATATTATAAACATGGTTAATAAGTAAAGAAGACATTTTATATATATATTTGTTGTTGTTGTTTAAAAAACTTTTACTTTCTTTTCTCCGACTACTGTTATACTTTGTTGAATATATTTTATGTTTATTGTTATCATTTATTTTATACACCTGGGTCTCTTTTTACGCGGACTTATTTAACACGATTTCGAAGTTACGCGATTCGTGTTTCACCGGAAGTCGATTTCCGATAATGCGCTATTTATTACTTTAAATAATAAATTTTGCGCACTTACGTTATATTGAAAGTAATAGCACATTATTGGAATTCGACTTTCATCTTAGTAATTTCAATATTTTCAGTGCTTTATAGTAGTAAGATTTTATGCAATAATGAAATTAAAATCATGATTTCCACATTTTATGTATACACATATTAAATTTTACTAGATTATAATGTAAATTTGTTCAAACATTGTGCGTGTTAATTTTGCATTTTAAATCACATTCTGTTTTTGCTTTTTAAAAAAGAATGTAATAAATTATTATTTTCTTATTAATGACCCTAATCATTAATGTGCTCTTAAATTCCAACAAGAGCTAAATGGTTGCATGTCTGGATATGGCAAGCTTTGTAAACAATTAATAAAATCATCGTCTCAAAGATTAATTACTAATTACGTTGTCACCAGAAAATCATAATAATTAAAACGTGTATAAAAAAATGTAAATTACTGTACTGTAAATTATGCATAAAAATATATTATTTTGAATAAGATTAAATATTATAGTTAAAAAAAGTTTGTCTTGTATCAATTTTTTTCAAATTTGAAATTTTTTATTAGTCATGTTTATTTCCTTATTTTTTTTTTGCGCGCGAATTTTAAAGTAATTTTATGTTGGCGCTTTGCTTTTATGCGAATTTTGAAAAATCACAGACCGCATCCCCCCTTTTTCAAATGTAAGTTACGTCTATTTTTGCGCGATTTCACTTGCGCGTGTTTTTTGAGGATCCTATCTATCGCGTAAAACGAGACCCAGGTGTATATGTTAATAAAGAAAAATATTTACAAAAATACGATTTTGATATTTAGCATTACAAACAACAGAACCCTAAAACTAAACCTAACCCTAACAACTTTTACTTTTTGTTGTCATTCTATTTGAAGTAAAAAATAGCGGTCATATCTGTTTCTCTGTAAAAAATTAAAATGTAAAACGAAGACTAAAAAAGTAAAAAATAACGGTAACACAATAATATCTGTTTCTCTGTAAAAATTAAAATTTAAAAGGAAGACTAAGAAATTTTACTTTTTATTCTGATTATGAGTTTTTAAACAACAACCAAAAAAAAAAAGCCATAACCCCACTAAAAAAATATCCGATCGAAAATTGTTTTTTATAATAAAGCAAAATAAAAAAAAAGAATCAAATTGTAATTTGTTGATTTTATTTTACATTTATTGTTATCATTTAATTTGTATATGTTAATAAAAAATAATATTTAAAAAACACGATTTTTTTTTTTTCGCATTACAAAAAAACACATCAAAATGATTAAAATCAACAGCCTGGGAATGTTCATATTTTATAGGTTTAGCGTGAAAACAGCGCCATTGAACAGCATCTTTGTCTATAATACTAGCACCGATTTAAGATATAGTTTAACAGATAAAAATATTCAAGCATATATAATACATTTTGATTTTATTGTTTTAAATACATTATAGCAATCTTTTGGAAAAGCCTATTATTTTTACTTAACTTTTGCATAATAAAAATAATATTATATTCTAATAATTATTAAAGAACAGCCTTTGAAAAAGCTAATTAATTTTTGAGCTGTGTTTTTCTTTCCAACATAATTTACATTCAAAATATTTTTTAAAACCACAAATTTAAAAACTTCAAATTTTTTGAATGGTTTTAGATCAGCCATCATGATTTATATATATATATACGAAGAATATAATGTCTACAATACGCTCATTAATAAAAAATCGAATTGATAAAAAATCTGATGACATATTTTATTTGTATATTGTATTAATATCTACAATATAATATAAATTGATTTACACCTGTATGTGACATGTAAAAGCAAAAAAATTGCCCTTCAACACTAAAATTTTATTTTCAAAACAAATCAAAAAGAAAAAACAATGATAGTGGTTTAATATATAAAACACAATTTCTTCAATTATCACAAAGTAGCAAAAAACATATATGCTCAAGAAGTATAGTATTAATTAGCATTTTCTTTTATGAAAAAGTTGAATTTATTTATATACAGTATGAATATGTATTGATTTAAGATTATGGATAACATTTTTGCAATTGTGTACTGAAACTTTATTTTTAAAACAAATGTGAACAGAAAACAACATGGCAATGACTTCTAATGTCCAGGTACAGTTGCATTAATCATTTCAATATGGCAAAAACTTATTCAGAGAATAATTGCATTTTTATGAAAATGTTCAATTGTTAAAAAAAATCATTAATTTATTTATTATTGATTCTTACCTGTGCCTAAAAATTAAAAGCAAAATGATTGCAATTTTGTATTAAACATTTATCCTCAAAATGTTAACTGAAAAATAGACACTTTTACATCAAAACTCAATTTATAAATCAGCATAAGATAATAGTACGTTTTTTCTTTTTTTCTCTCATGTGTCATAGCATCAGCCAGGAAGCGAAACCGCTAACCCCAGATAACTGCTTGTAAAGCAGCTGTTGCTGACCTCTCGTTTTTTCTTTATATTCTGCCATATATGTAATTTTAAAAAAATTTTATTTTTAAATAAATATAACTATTTTCTTTTTTCTTTAATGAATTATTTCTGAATAACAATTTATTTTTTTATTATTATAATTGCAAGTAAATATTTAAATTTTTCAAATCTGCAAAATTTATGAATCCAAAAAAGATCAAGAACCAGGGATTTCAGAAATCCTATTTACATTATTGTCACAGACCTCAACAGAAACCAAAAAATAAATATTAAAAGGATATAATATATAAATAAAAAATTTAATTTTGTATTTGCATTTATTATAAAAGATATGTGCATTTCTTCTCTTTTTAACATATATAAAATAATCAATTGTGAAATGAAATTCCACTTTTACATATAGAATGTGTCTTCTATATTTTGATAGAAGTAACTTAATATTAAATGAAAATATGTCTATGTGAAGAGTGGTTTTTAATAGATGTGTTTTACCAAGTCTTACTTAAGGATCTGAGACTTCAGTAGTACAAACTATAATGGTCCGTATTCCCTTAAGGAATGAGGGTGAACACATCTAACTATAATTGGACTTAGGGTCTTCATGTAAAGTGCCAGGAATGATGCGATAAAAATCTAATCTGTGATTGCATTTATTTCAAATATAATAATTTAATATTTAAACATTCAATATAGATACAACTTAGACCAATTCATCCAATCTTTACCTCTCTTTAGTATTCTGTTATGCTCAGTATTTGAACTCAGGATTAATTTTACACTTAACTCTCTTCAGGAGTCAATTGATATCTTATAGCAGGAATAATACTTTTATATAAGTTTGATAGATTCTCAAAATTCCTTTCATCCAAGTTATCATGATGTTAAGTTAGGATGATATGTATATGTGGGTATATGTATTCAATTTTATTTTATTATGAAAATAAAATAAATAATTTAAATAAATCAGAGACCTTAAATTTAAAATAAATTTAACAATATTTATTAATTGAAAACAATTTAAATATATCTTTATGTAACAATTTTTTTAATTATAAATGTTTAAATATATTTCTACTATATTAGTATATACATTTTAAAATTATACCCTCCCATATCCCATAATAGATATGTATCATAGCACAAACAATATTTAATAGATTGCAAAAATAAATAACAATTTATAATTTCAAAGATTATTATAATACTAGCTAACTAAATTTAAATTAAACAATATAAATATAAATGAAGACTTTTATAATATCGAATCCTTTTCAGGGAATTCCATTTTTATAAGACCTCCCATCTATGTATGGTCTCTATCGTTGAAAGAAAAGACCTTTCATCCAAGGATATTAGGCATTTGTATCAAATAATAAATAAACAAAAATTCTGTCATGTCATAAATGAATGAATTTAATATGAAGAACAATGAACTCTTACCTTCATATTAAGTTTAATTATTAACCTGGTCAAGTCGCTGCGTAAGGAAGATCTAAATTTTATTAAATAAATTAAAACATTTGACTCAATGATATTTTTCATCTAATGATTTTCCAAAATGGATTATTCCAAAGTAAGCAGGTTTTAAAAGCAAAGGAAATAAAATTAAATACTTATAGATGTTGATATGCAAAAATAATATGATGTATTTAAAGTTTATGGTATGGTATTGTCCTATTCATTTTCCAAAATTTAAGTAGCAGTTTTCATTAGGAATAAAGTTCTTTTATTTCTGGTCATCAATCATCGGTGAGGCAATCAGTATACTCCATTGTTTCATAAATATTCCTCTCGCATGACGTTGACATCCCTTTCCTTAAATTATCTCACTGTAAACCGAAGTTGGATATTGAATTATATAGATGATATATATATATATATTAGGCATTTCAGTAGGAATGAATAATTACACTGCTTTAGGTTAGAACAATAGCATTTGATCTTATGGCAAAACGTCTTTACTCACAATGCACTTTTTATAACTTTAAATCTTAAAATAAATTTATTTAGATATATATAAATGTGTTTGATGATATTTATCTTCTTGAAATCCAGGTTTAGAACGATATCATTAAGAATTTCTCTAATTATTATATTAAAGATAATTTTACTTTTGAAATTATTATTGATATTAAAGAATAATTTATTTACTCTTTACTTGAGTTATATTAGAGTTCTCTGATAATGATGATTTTATAAAAAAGGAAAATTCATCCAAACTATTGATCCATCTTTTTGATGTGTTTGGTATTCAAACACAGCAAAATAAATGTGTAGTGACTAGTTCATTTGTCAAAGATGGAGCTGATTTGGAAATTAGTAGATTTAGTTTTTATAGTGGATTCAATTTCCCATAATTAGCACATGTTAAATTACTATTTCATTTCACGATTTTGTATTAGATTATTATTGAATGTATCGTAATTAATAATTGTGTAATTGAGTTTTAATTTTATTTCCTTCATGTTTAGTTGCTAAGATACAACTTGACCTTAGGTTATCTCTATGTTTTGAGTCTTGATTAGTGATATTAGTTAAAATAAATAATTATTTTATACACATATATGAATGATTGAAATCTAATTATTTTAATATTTGTTTTCATTAAAATAATTATTTATTTGACTTGACTTTTATTATTGACATTTTATAATATAACATTTAAGTTATATATGTGTGCATATTGGTGTTTTAACTTAAAAGGATAACATATTTACTGTTTATTAATTAAAATTATATTTTTATGTTTATGGTTTGATATTGCATATAAACAGGTGGGCTTAATAAGATTGTAAGTTACTCTTACAAAACTTTTCAGACTACTTAACAAATTATGGAAAGATATATGTTGGGAATAACAAAAAAATAATTGAAAGCAAAGTATTTGAGTGAGGGAAGAAATAATTACCATTGCTGTCATCTAAAAATGTAAGAGACTGAAATGGATCCGGGTTAAACCTACTGCTAGAAGAGGTGATATTACTAGATGATGAGTTGAAATCTTAAACTGAATCCCAAGAAATTATAAAAAAACTTATAAAGTGATTACCTGTGAAATGCATAAATGAATTTAAGTTTGTTAGCAACATAAGAAGATGAGATATAGATCAGAGAAATTGGATTAAATTTGGAGAGATATTCATAGTATAGTGAATCAATAATAGTTAAAATAATGGTATTTCTGATTAAAAAGTTTTTCTAATAAAACAATAATCTGCTCCAGAGATTTATATCACATGACTTTAATGTAATAATTATAAATCTGGGCAGAGAAATATTGTTTTCTTGTTCATGTTATTATTTTAGTAAGAGAGGCTCATTTTATTTAATAATCAAAATAATTGAGCATATTTCTGAAAATAATATTTTAACTTGATGTAAACCTTACAAAGTTTATTTATAGATAAGCACTTAATCTCCATAAAAATAAAATATGGATCTAAAAGCAACAAATATTGCAGTTTTCATCTTTTTTTCTCATCAGAATCCTTCAACAAAAGTATGAAGTATTATATTTATGTGAGTACATGCAAAAATTTGTAGATTAATTTCAACCAAAGAAAAAAAATATTAATATAAAATATTTGAAATCAAACTTCTATAATTATCATAAAAAATATAGCAAGTAGTAGTCAAGATGCTAACACGGTCTTTCAATCAGTTCTCAACAGTATGGAAATAAATATAATAATGGGCATTAGAATTATACATTAGCCATTATTTTAAGGCTATCAATTAATAATTTTAACCAAAATTTGATTCTATATAAAAAAACCTAAATGTGGATAGAATCCTTTTAACAGACATGGTGAAGGCCTCACCTATAATTTACCTGTATTAAAACACTTAAGATGAGACTTGGTTGTTTATTCCAATTAACATTCTTAATATGTGACACTCCACCATTAAAATATTTAGCAATAAAATAGTTTGATAGTTTAATAATAAAAAAAAGAACAGCTTTAAAATTTCAATTACAAAGAAAACAGTGTTTATCAATTAACAGCTAGTAGTGAATTCAAGAAATAAAGGTTCTTGCATTAATGTCCAGAAAATATTTAAAAAAATCAATTTGCTTTATTAGATGGAATTGTTATATTCAGTCTGTCACTTGAATGTTATAAGATCTCCAGTAATTCCAAAGATAAAAGGATATATTGGAAAATGTAAAAATCCTCATTTGTTGTATCTGCTTTAAAGACGATTGTAGTTTAGTATAATAAAAAAAATTGTGATTTCATGGAATAGGAGTATCAGAAATTAGAAACTCATAAATCAAACTTAACAAAATCTTAGCTCAAAAAAAATTGTGTGAATGATTTAAAAATATGGTAGTTATTTTCAGTATTATTATATTATAATTGTTTTAATGCATTTTGTTTAATTACAAGATGATATCTACTTCTGAAAGGTAAATTCCAAAACAAATTCTTAATACTATTGGCAAGATAAAAAGTCATGCAAAACATATACAGTAATAAAAAAGCTATATTTATTATTAAATGCTTTTATTGATTTTAGAATGTTTGTTTGTTAACTTTTGATCTTTTTCAAGTTAGAATGGCATTTTAAAATCGAGGTTTAATATATTTAAATTCAATAGAATTGCTTGAAAATTGATATATAACTAAATTATTTTTCATTAATCCATTTAAAACACTTATCTTTTCAGTATATCAACTAGTTTGATAGATATGGAACAGAGGGTCATGTTTTGCAGTTAAATTTTTTTTCCTTTCAATTTAATAGCTTAAAAATCATTTTAAATTCTTAATGTATATATCACTTTTAGTATGTATACATAATTATATATCATAAAGTAATGAAATAATATTATGGTGAAAAGATTTGATGTTTGATATAAATAATATATATTTTATTTTATTAATTGCTAAGCCAGACTTTCGATATGGACTATCTGTGTCAATGCACAACTGAACTAAAATTAGCAAGGATATTGGCATTTACAGATTAATTAAACTGGCCTCTGATTTTAATAAATTTACGTATTTGCATGGGTGAAAATATGTGTAAATCAGTCAGGCAATTAACTGTGCTATTGAATTAAATGACCAGTATTTGCTAAGGGGAATGTTATTGGCTCTCAAATTTATGGCATTTTTGAAGTTGATTATGGGTCAGGCTTCCTTGATTTTACGTTTTTTGTTGTTGTTTTTGAGCTTGTTTAAAAGAATGGCCAATGTTTTTTTCATGGTCAACAAATAGTGAGCTGTAAGTGCTGTTGGATTTAGCTCTGTTATATAAATGATTATGTTGGGTAACTCTCAATTTTAAGTTTGTACAAGTTTCTTCATAATGTGTGCCATTACAAAATTGGAAGCTTAGAGCATATACCAATTGAGCATTATCATCATTAACAGTGTTATCTTTGAAATTATTAATGAATCTGTTAAGTGAGGAGGGGCATCTAAAACCAACATTGAAATCTTTAAGTGGGTATTAATTTTGAATGGATTTTAGGAATATAAGGGATGTCAAACTAAGGTTTAAAATTAGATGGCTATTGAATTTGTGTCTATCCTTAAATCTTTGTTTGTTTGTCAAGTGTGGCAGCAGAATAACCGACTTTAATTAAATCTTTCTTATAACATTCTAAATGGTTTTTATATCTGCTACAAATTTGCAAAGTTTTGAGTTCCTAAATAAAACAGCTTTAAAGCCTACCATTTTATATTGGAAAGGAATCTTGGATTGTGAGTGTAAATAACCTCTGACATTACGGAGTTTGACAATCATTGGGTAATCATTTGAATAGGTCTGCCTTATCAGTTTCCGATTGAAATATTTAATAGAATGGTTTGTCTTTCTCCTCCAGTATCCATTTGATTTCAGCGAACTGTTTTAACTTGTCAAAGATTTCATGAATTAGTTCAGGGGAACCACATATAAAGACATCATTGACTTGTATATCTCACATCCTTTTATGAATCTAAGAAAGGCCGGATATGGTCTTTTCCAATGTTGGCTACAGCTAAGATTCAAATCACACTGCTAGCAAATAAGGCCATGGAGCAATTTGTGGTCATTGGAAAATGTTTCTTCCTTAAATCTGGTGCACAAGTTGTCATTAGTCCACCACAAAACATCCATAATAAACTGGGTCCTCTGTCTAATTGTACTGTGCTTTAATAGGTCTTGTATGATATTAATTGACCAATTCTATTGACTGATCCATATAGCTCAAGGCCATTCTAAATTCATTGTAAATCTATGTTTTAAAAATATTAATGAAATCAAAAGATGACTTAATAGTTAAAATCCCAAAGCCAAGTTCAGCTTGCATTCAATGTGTAATCATTTTGGTGGCATGGCTAGACCAAAATCAATCATTAGACTTATTGAATATTTTTTTATGAAGTTTTATATTAGTGAAAATCTGTGGAGTAAGCCTGGCTTAGCAATTAATAAAATAAAATATATCAAACTTATCAAATCTCTTCACCGTAATATTATTTCATTACTTAATTATATATCTACAGTATATGCTTATTATTATTTTTACATAATTATATGTGTATAATAAATCAGTAATTAAGTTTTCTATTTGTAGATATTTTTCTACATTTCCTGGAATAAAATAATCATAGTAAAAGATTAAATAATTTTGAATTTAAAATGTTTATTGTAAATTAAACATTTAAAAAGGTCTAAATAAATATTAATATTGTATTCTGATTTTGAAATTTAAAATAAGCATGTTAAACTGATAATTGTAAAAATGTGTATTACATGTTGTAAAGGACAATAAATATGTCTGGATACGATCTTGCCCACACACCAGATGTAACGGACCAGAAAATAACCTGTAGACTGTGATGCTATGCTGATGTAGCCATCTGGAGAATATGTGGCTCAGTGTGCCCTGATTTATTGTTCCTGATAACACAGTCCACAGAGTTCTACTAGACTTGGAAAAGTAAAAAATTGTATCTAACTTTGGTTGGACTTTCGGTCCCCGGGTAGTATACTGATGGAAACTTCATGAAATGCCTAATGTATGACTGCATGTGCTTTTAATTGATTAGCTCTATACCTATTTAATAATATCAGATGCAATTTAGGTTAGTTCATCCACTTTTACCCCTTTCCGATTCCGTTATGCCCCAATATTCAAGCTTAAGGAGAATATTGCCTTTGACTCCCTTAACAGATATGAACATATACGCAAAGCAACTTCCGCACCTGTACATAGATTACAACTAGCATTTAAAATATTTGATTTACTATAAAACTATTATACGACAATTAAATATGTGCGTGAGGACAATTCAATAAACCAGAGACCAAAGTAATATAAACTCTTTAACATTTATTGACTGATAAATGAAATCAAAATAAAATATTATAACAATAGTAATGATAAATATATATATATGAGTCACACATGAATTTCCATCATTCTGTTAGCTAATAATTCTTTAGATCCATACACTTTTACCCCATGGTAGAAATCCATCTATGATGCTCATTATTTACAAATCATGAACTGTACAAGAAAAATAAACAGTAATGATTTAAAATGATTGTGATACTGACTAGCTAAATTAAACATCTATTGATTTCTGCAAAGCAATCTTTTTGGTTCAAGTGTCCCCGCAATCTAAGTTTAAATATATATATGATAGGTATAGGAATTTACACTAGTTGATTAGTCAATCTCACACTGGAAAAATATAGAATGATTAATCAACATTCTGTAATTTACTAAGTATTGTGATTTAATCTGTAAAAATAAATGGGAATTTTACCTTAATATATACACAGATAACCTGATGTGAAGCAAGTGGGAAACTGACCTGACCTAGATTTTATTTATAATTAAAAAAATAACCAAGTTAATCATCTCCCCTTTTCTTCTCTGCTAAACTCTGAAAAATGAAATTTTGATCAGTATGGACTATGAAGCACCTCATCAGAGTATGAAAATATAACAGATAAAAGAAAAATCAAACAAAAATTTATAACATTAATTTCTTGATCAAAATAATAGTTGGGTCAAAGTTCATAAAATTGTCCTAGTAGTAGATGTGTTACTTTCCAACAGCAGTTTAGTTCAGCAAATCATTTTCCTTGGCAAGGATAGATTTTGCAGGGGTGTTTCCTCGCATCCTGTATAGTAAACATGTCTATCCTTAGCTGATTCACCTTTAAATATTCCTGTACATGTGGCTGCAGGCATCTTGCATATTACAATAAATTAGAATGAAAATAGAGGTCTTATGCCAACATGTTAAGGAAGAATGTGATCTCATAATAGCACATTTTCCTTTACCCCATCTTCATCTTAAAGTACTATTGCACAATTATTTATAATCATAAATTATGTTAGAGGTCATTAGAATTAATTTTCTTTTTTTTTTTTAAAGATTTAAAATATTAAAATTCTTTCATGTCATGATCAGAACATGATTTTAATTATCCCAAAAATCTATAAATTGTTCTTACTTTTCATTTCTCACTTTTTCTGCTGAATTTGATGAAATTTAAGGTACAATATTTGATTTTAAAAACTTCTATAATTCAAGTAAAAGAAAAAACAAAATTCCATTTTGGTGTTTGAAATTTTAATTTAATTGCTGTTAAATTGTAACCAAAGTATTGTTGACAAGAACGATTTTAAAAATGTTTCTGTTTTTATGCAGTTCATGCTTATGTCATGTGACATGCACTTCTATAATTCAAGTAAAAGAAAAAACAAAACTCCATTTTGGTGTTTGAAATTTTAATTTAATTGCTGTTATATTATTGTAACCAAAGTATTGTTGACAAGAACAATTTTAAAAGGGTTTCTGTTTTTATGCAGTCCATGCTTATATCATGTGACATGCTCAGATCTTCATTTGCTGTTGGACTCACATGATTGCCCATTGTAAAATAAATAATAAAATATAGTTCTATTTTCACACTGTTTCTATGACTACCTAACTTGACCTCAGGTTATCTCTGTCACTTGAGTACAAATTACGTTACACTATTGTTCAATTTAGATTTAAAGACAATCTATTAAAGTTCATCAATCAAATAGCATATACGTATACAATATCATTTCCTATAATATTGGTTGTAATATTTACTAAGGCAATAAACCTAAAGCAAGTGCGCTTGAAAATATGAAAGTAGGACTCTACAGGTGTTAACCACAAGCTTATGCATTGGTTGTACTAAATGATTTGTTACACAATAATAATTTATTGTGACTTCCCTAATTAACTGTGAATGTAAATAAATATGTGTTGTACATGTATATACGTGTTAATAATAAATAATCTCCCCATTATCAGTGCAAGTTTCAAATGGATTTGATTCAATAAGTGGGCTAATCTTGTCAGGAATAATTGCATTGTATGCTATCCCTTACAACCCCCTCTTCTTATAGGGTTAAAATTAATTTTATAATTAAAATTTTAACACTTATCATGAGTTTTACATTTAAAATTTGATGGCTTTTTTTATATATACATATAAGAAGGGTAGTGAAACCTAGTTCTATCATTTTGTAAACTCAACTATGCAAATTGTTTTCTATTCTTCTCTGTTCAATCTTGCGAAACATTTTTAAGGTGGAGTTCAAACAGGTCTTTTTTCTTAAACTATTGATGGCTATGTTTTGACCACACTAATAAATGTGTTTCTCTTTCAGATGGCACATATTTTTTATACTTGTCAGCCTTTATCCTGCTTCTATTGAGTCTTATTGGATTTCCTCTGAAGACTAACAGGAGATTAGAGCATCCATCACTTGGTGTGGACTAACTCTTTAAATAAAGTGGTCCTAAAGTATCCTATTATCTGCTCTGGCATCTGTTAGGGAATACTCTCATCATAGTTCTTAACCTAACCTTATTATACCTATATTTTTTTACTTATCATCATTCATCTTTTTTTAACATACCAGTTGAGTATGACAATCTCATAATTACTTAGATTGTCCATAATATGGTTTCATAATTTAGGCATTATATGTGCCCCTAATTTTTCTATCCATATCCATCCAAAATGCAATAGGATTCGATTGTTTAACTATTGTGTAAGATCCTTCATATAGATGGTAGAACTTACTGTATTTATTATCGATTTGTTTATAGTAGCATGAGGTTTTTTTATAAAAACTATCCCCTACTTTGAAGGTGTGTGGAGTTCCAGTCTTATTTTTGTTCCTCATTAGCCTTGCTTATTAATCAAAAGTCTGCTTTTTTGCACATTTTCCTCCATATCACTTTGTTTATGCTGGATCATAGGTTGATATTTAGTAAACATTATGGGAATTGATTGATTAAAATGTAGTTCAGTAGTTGTGAATCCAGTTGGTATAGTTAACTACATGCTCTATCTGTCTTACCCACCCTTTATGCTCATCCCCTAGATATGTCTTGAACAAACCAAGCTTCCGCATTACATGTTCACAAGGGTTCGACTGTGGATTTCTAATGAGCATGAGCACATGCTTTATTTGTCATCTTTTCACCCATCTTTTCCATTCTTTGGATAGGAAAGGGTTACCATGGTCTATTAGGATGGTTTTGGGCTTTCTTATTCTCATGAATTGAGGGTGTCTAATACCTTGATGGTATATCTGGTATTAGCTTGTGGTATTGGATAAGCAGAAACATACTTAGTGAAGAGATCATAAGCGACCAATAGGCACTTTTGTGTCTTAAATGTGGGTAAGGACCATAATAGTTGATCACCAAGATCTCATTTAGTCCTAATATTTGATTTTTGCAGCATTATAATAATTTTGGTATACTGGCTTGGTTCAAAGGCCCTCTAGACAATCTTGAAGTGACCTTAAGATGTCTTTATACATACCTGGCTAGTAAAACCAATTTCTCAAGGTATGCTCTGTTTTATGGCCACCATAGTGTTCATATAAACAGTGAATATATGAGTGGTATATGCAATGTTTCCGGTATTACTACCCTCCACTCATCTGTGGTATTATTTACTTTATATAATAGGACTTTATTTTCTATCTTATAAAAATCTAGATCTTTTGGCATATTCAAAACTTTCTCTTTCATGATTAAGTTTAAATTATGATCTTTAAGTTGTAATTTGGGTAGGTTTTCTAAATTGGTCTCTACACTACCACCAGTCATCATATTGACATTTGTAATGTAGGCATTCTCTATCAATAAATGGCTCTCTTCTGATCCACATGGGTTTCGACTAAGCATATTGGCCACAACATTCTCGGATCTCTTGCAATACTGCATGGTATAATTGAATTCCTGCAATAGCAAACTCACCTGACTAGACACCTGTTGGTCAGATAACTGCTTCAGGAATTTGAGGCTTTTGTGACCCATGATCACTACCACTTTCGATCTGAGTAGCTCCTATGTTATTGTATAATTTATTGCTGGACCTTTCAGAAATCAGCTTATAAAGTAGAGGACCCCAGGTTGGCCATCCTGGATTTGGAATAATGTTACCCCAATCCAAAACCACTCCTATCTGTCTGGACAATAAATGGTTTATTAAAATCAGGGAAGGCTAACATGGTTTGCTCTGAAAATTTTGTTTTAATGTTCTCAAAGGCTTTATCCTGTTCCTCAGTCTATCTTTCATCTTTCCTGATTGATCTTAATAATGGTTCCATATGGTCAGAGAATTTTTGATAGAAACAATGGTAAAAATTACATAGGCCTAAAAATTATGTTTTGTTTTTTATTGGTCTGTTTAGGAAAGTTTTGAAATGGCACGATGTCTTATCCTGTCATAACCTATGATATGACGTAAGAAGACAACCTGGTTTGAGACCAAGGTATTCTTCTTGAAATTGGATTTTGATGCTTTTCTGGAAGGACTCCTGGGAAAATATGGATAGGTGTTGAAAGTACTCTTCAACAGTGGTACATGCGATGATCACATCATCCACATATATAGTAATGATCTATTTTGCTTCAGAAGATAGGATCTTATCTATACATCTTATCAAACCAGCATCACTATTTATCAACCTAAATAGCATCCTATTAAATTGCTATTAAGGCTTTGGTGATTTTATATTGCTAAAGTTATTAATATATAGTACCACTAAACATCATTTACATCTACGCACAAAATTCCACTACAGTATTTCCTAGACTAATTCATGTTATAAATATGTCTCTTGCATCTAGCTTATCCCCTTCGGTATTGCTTCATGACTTTAATTTAGAATATGATACTTATAATCAGAAATTTTTATACTTATTAAACAGGAAACTGATGGGCAGGGAGGGTTTTTCCCCCTCGGGGTCATGCTTCTACATCCACAAATACAGCTCATTCATAGACCTATTCTGCTACACACCAGAAATCCACTTTCTGATTGAAGTGGCCCCTGAGCTGGTAGTCATTTCAGACCACATGGCACTAGTAGTGAAAATTGAGGCCAATGGAGGAGTGAATTCTGGGGGGAGCTATGGCAAATAAGATGGCCATGATAGGCTATCATATTGGAAGCCTACATTTATTTTAATACGATAAATATCCTATCTATCACAGCCGAGGAGGCCTGGTTTTCACTCATCAGAATCCTCTAATCATTGATTGTCCATCATAGTATAAATATGTCTCTTGCATCCAACTCATCCCTTTCGATATTGCTTCATAACTTTAATTTAAAATATGATACTTATAATAAGAAATTTTTATACTTATTAAACAGGAAACTGATGAGCGGGGAGGGATATGTCTTTTGCATCCAACTCATCCCTTTCGATATTGCTTCATAACTTTAATCTAAAATATGATACTTATAATAAGAAATTTTTATACTTATTAAACAGGAAACTGATGAGCAGGGAGGGTTTCTTTCCCCCAGGGTCGTGCTTCTTCTACACCCACAAATATAGCTCATTCATAGACCTATTCTACTATACACCAGAGATCCACTTTCTGATTCAAGCGGCCCTTGAGCCGGTGGTCTTTTCAGACCACATGGCATTAGTAGTGAAAATTGAGGCCAATGGGGGAGTGGATTCTGGGGTGAGCTATGGCAGAACCTTAAAAATTAACTAAGGTGGGCATGACAAGCTATCATATTGGAAGCCTAAATTTATTTTGATAAGATAAATATTCTGTCTATCCTAGCCTAGGAGGCCTGGTTTTCGGTCATCGGAATTCTCCAATCATTGATTTGCCCAACACTCTTGGAGACTGAAAAGTCTGACTAGACTCCTAAGAGAACTAGATCAGATAGTGGATCAGTTGAAAATGACACCATCCAATATAGCAATCATTGATGAAATTATCAGACTTAAATTACGATACAACTTAAATCAAAAATCTTTTGCAGAATACATATCTGTCGAGAGGGCTAAGATTTACCTCACAACTCAAAACTACTGAACAAGATGGTATCTTAGTTGGGTCTAGGGGCAGTACATAAGCAGGCAATACCAACAGCCATAGTGACTGAAGGAAGAAGTTATGCAAGAACATTGATCCTTGAGAGAAATTTGAGAGTACTTCTGAAAGAACTTGCAGAAGGCAAGGGCAGGTGAGGGCTGCATGGGGATCACATTGGGATCTAATGGATCATGGAATAATGGAATCAGTGTTGAAGAACAAATTGACATCCCTCCCTGACCGTTTTCATCCGGGACTTTCATGGATCCCATTGGTTGCTTCTCAAACATGGGTTAATTTGGCATTCCTATTATGTTGAACATGATTAACTTCTGGCAAATGAACGAAGGGATATAGCTGATCTATATTCTATTGCTCTCATGCCCTTCCTTAAGAAAAACATACCACCAACAGAACTATCCAGTCTAAGGCCTATTTCGATGACCCCTCTGCTAATCAAAATCATTAAATCGTAATTAAGAACATATTCAAGGGAAAATTCTACAATTTTATTTCTGACTCTCAATTCGCAAAAAATGGGACATCAACACAATGGGCCAAGTAAAGCTGTTTGTCGACCATGTAAGATCAAATTTTTCAAAGCCTATCGCAATACAGATGGATATTGCAGCAGCTTTCAACTCAGCCAGGACCAACAAGCTTTTGGAGGTACTGGCTGAGTATTCCACCTCGGATGCATATATCCAAATAATAGACAAAACCATTGAGTAACCGAGAGTTCTTCATCACCTTGAATAGTAAAATAGCTTGTCTTAAAAACCCCACTCTAGGTTCCACAGGGTTCACTTCTAAGCACCCTATGCTTCATAGCATATATTAACTCCCCTCTTGATGGACATAGAGAAGGCTTCCTGATATTTATATCCCTGGGATTAAAAAAATCAATTAATGTAATAGCATATGTGGACAGTATATTAGTAATTTCGCCATCGATCAAATATCTAAACCTGCTATATGAAATACTGGACAAATACACAGCTGATTTACGGATTCATTTTTTTCATAAATCAGTGGCCGGGAAATTGTTACTAGAAAGAAAGTTACAGCCAAATTTATAGCAGAATCCCAAAAATGTCTTGGCTTTCCCATATTCAAGTCGCCAATAGCAATGACAAAAGAAATATAAAATGCAATATTGGAATCAACAGAAAGGTGACACTGTTGAACATTAAAATATTTACATAGATCACCTACTTTCTCCACATCATAAAGCTGAATAAAAACTTTTTAAACAAATTTAACTCTATGTGTTCCAGGCTACTTTGGGGGTAGAGGAGTGGTGGCCATAGGTTTAAATAAAATACAACGGCCTAAGAAACTTAATGACCTCTCTTTACATTCAATCCCAGCCATCTGCACCCAAAGGACCTACAATGTAATTGTTAATTGGACTAGTTTATATGGGGGTCATGAGATCACAAATATTGCCACTGACCAGTCACCACCAAAGGAGGATTGGATAATGAAGCTGAATAAATCCCTAAGGAAATTCGCTACATCATAACAACTACCATTTGCAAAAGATCAGACTATGGGAAGCATATCATCTGATAAATCCAGAGTTACAATGTTTGCCAAGTAAACTAAATCTAACTAACAATAAGCACTTTTCAAGAACTAAATTCTGGGCACTGGAGCCGAAATTCATTGATTTTGTAATCAAATTAAATCATGACGCTTTGCCCACCAATTGGTTTCTTGTATGTAAAAGGGATTTCAAAAAACTTGACCCTATATTCCAATTGTGTGGGCGAGAAGATGAAATAATTGAACACCTTATTGGAACATGTATGTGATTTGACAAAGTCAGGCAATTCATCCACGATCACTATCACCTCAATACGAGACTATAAATTACAAAATTTTTGGACTGATCAGAATTGCAATCTTCACCTTATTCCCATTATAGAAAACCAGATGTAAGATAGTTACTGGAAAATCAGAATCAGAAGTTGTTCAATTGTTTTGTAACAACTTGTAGAAAATCAAGTAAAGGGGCGAAGGCTATTCATCAAAAAAAAATGATCGAAGGCACATGGTCATACTTAAACACTGCACTCTTGGACTAATATACTCGACCTTCATTGATTGTCTTATTCATAATTACAATTCTCAATAGAATGAGAGGCACTAGATCTTGTTTAATGATTGATTATATGTAAAAGTTTCATTATAAATATTTTCAGTCCCATATGGCTATTTAAGTTAGATAACTGGATTGGAAGACTTATGGATGTCTGAATATTTCAGATTTTCAATTTAATAGTTATCTATTAGATAAAGTGCTGGGCTTGTCCTGGTATTTTTAATCTAATATTTGAATATCCTAGCACCTCTCTAAGAAAGCCAATAGCAGAAACCAGTCTGGGGTTAGGGATATTCTGCAAAGCATGTTAAGAGCTTATTTGTGAGCTCTTTATTTAACATTTGCATTCAATATGTATGAAGTTAAATTTGATAGCACATAAAAAATATAACATTCTAACAAAATTTATCATATGGTTTATTTAATTATTTTTATTGATTTCTTATGTCTGGAACCAATCTCCTTATTTACCATATATACAATGTATTTTTTTAATACAATTTTCTTTCACACATAATTTTCAGGAACCAATCTACCTTGTAAAAAGAGAATTAGGTGTATATACATAGTAAAATATATTTAGTCTAGTAGTCAAAGAAGTCAATCAAAAATAAATGTAAAAAAAAAAAAAGAAATGAATGAATGAATGAAACAAAATTAAAATCTTTTACAATATTAATTTTTGCTAGTTTATTATTATTACTTTGCTAATGCTATATTTATTTTAATGTATTTATTTCATTAAGTAGTTTCAATAATTATTCTTTCTTTTGTTAGTTGTGAAATCATTATATGAATATACACTGTATTAATTTATTTAAATTTAGGTAATTTGACAGTCATGTGATTTAATTTTTTTGTTAGGTTAATATCTGTTTCAATGAGAATGTTTTGTCCTTCCTCTCCTCCCATATATTTTTAAATAGTGATTAGAATCATATAATAAACAAATCATCTATCACCCAAATTATAATATTATTTATTATTTTACTTGAACATCAATGTGAATTCATAATTTTCTGTTTATTTTTCAAATAGTATATTAGAGTGATTACCATTACATGCTGTGTCAATTGATTGTTATTGTATTTATCCACTTTGTAAAGACCCCCATCCCCCTTCTAAATATTTTTTGTATTAACTTATTTAAGATTTTGATTGATTTCTTTAGATTTGAAGTAGAAATCAACTGTTGCAAAAATAATTTTTATTACTAAAATGCAAAGTAATCTTTAGACCAATGAAATTATGTAATGTCATTTATTGTAACAAAGTAAAATAGATCTGAATTCTATTTAACTAATAAAATTATGTAATTAAAACATAAGTATATAAATTATATTAAAGGTTTTAGGTAAATTGTGAACAAAAATTTCCAAAACAAGGAAGTTACTGCATTGTATATGAATAATTAAAGTGAAAATCAGTTAAAAAAAGATCATCATTTTGATTTAAAAACTAATATGTTTCAACTTTAGGAATTTTATTTTTTCCATTGAGTAATCACACCTTTAATATAATGTGTTCTAGTATTTCAATTTTTAAAGCTGCATCATAAACTTAAATGAGCTCTTTATATTATTAAGGTGCATAATATAATATTATTATATGAATATTCATCATATTTTAGAAATTAAATTTTAATTTTGTCAAAAACTTAACACTCATACATATATATGATACAATCAAAAAGCAAAATTTTAAAGCATTTTTTTTTAATAAGTTGTAATTATTTTTTGATATTTCATAAAACTTATAAAATAAAGAAATTAAATAGTGGTAAATATTTTGATCCTTAAAAGAATAAAGGTTTCAATTAAGTAACTTTTGCGTGGCATTCAAGTCCTAAAACATTTGTCAACTAAATTTACAATCTAAATGATAAAAACATTTTAAACTTTGTATGAAGTAACACTTTAAATAATTATATTTGAATTAAATAGGTTTTATTGAAAATCAAAAAATAATTGCACTTTATTTATTTTTTTGTTTTTGATTTGCCTTGTATTTATATATGTTAACTAAATTATCTAAAGGCAAATTGAAATAAAAGAAAAGAGTTCAAATAACCAAAACATTAACATTTATCATTATTGATGATATTTTATTTCTTGACATTCCATTAACACAATATATTTTAAAATCTTAATTTTTAAAACTGCATTACAAATGTAAATGAGTTCTTTAAATCACTATGATGCATATTATATTGTTATATGAATATTTATATAATATAAATAAAAAAGTTTTTAATAACTACATTTTTAAAAATGGAAGGAAAAGTTTTTTTATTATTTTTCCTTTATTTTTATTTTTTAGAAATGCCCACCAAGAAAGAATTTTGTTAGAGGAATTTCATATCTTACTGGATATCTAATTCGACCTCATGGAGATAAAAGTTGTCACTTCACTTATTTAACACAGTGTGATCCCAAAGGTAGATTTGCTTAAGTGTTATGTTATTAATATTATTGATAATAATAATGCAAATGATAAAACATCTGCATTAGAATTATTATAAATATTACTGTTTGTATTATCTTAAAATATTGCTTGATTTCAGGTTACATTTTTTTCTTTGGATTTTATGTACATTTATGTATAATGATATATTATTCTGAAAGAACTGTTTACAACCAATCAAATTAATTTATAATGCTCCTGAATTGTATTTTGTATCATTTCTGATGGAAAAATGTAGATATAATTAAATTACTTACTCATCTGTGAATGGAGAGTCGGTCCTATCTCTTTTTATATATAATATTGTATGTGTATAATAAGTATGTATGTAAACATAAGCTACAAGATTATAGAATGCAATTCAGAAGATTGTGAGTTAATTTGATTGGTTAAATATAGGTATAAATATGTGATGTGTGTTCATTATTAATATTATTTTATTAATACTATTTTTATTATTAATATTATTTTTGCTTAGGTTCATTACCAGTCTGGGTTGTAAATAAGGCAACACAAGTTTTTGCTCCAAAAGTGAGTTGATAAATATGTAAATATTATAACAGAAAAAAATTATTTTAATTGGTGATATTTTTGTTCATATTTTCATTTTAGTATAATTAAATGAACGAAATTTATTTAAAAACATTAAAGGAAAGAAAATATATTCACATGTTCTTAAATATTTCCTGTATGCAGATAATAGCTTTATCTTATTGTACTGGAATTTTTTTGTGTTTAATGGATATGAGATCTCTAATAATTTTTGTTTAGGACTGTCAAAAAAAAATAATGACAAGCTTACCTTAGATGTTAATTGCAGTGATTTACTTTAAGAGAATCTTTATAATCATAAGCTTGTTTTTTAAATAGTTTACTTAATAACTTTCAAGTCAGTAAACATGACTATAGTATATATAAGCATATAGTCATCAGATATAAAAAAGGGTTTTAAAAATTTTGCTCTAACATTTAACATTTTGCATAAGATGTACATTAAGTGTATCTGCATGCTCACTGTTTTCTTTAATTTTCTCTTCAGTATTTAAATTTTTAATTATATATTGTAAATAAAATTTGTATTGTGTGTATCCAAACATAGTACAATAATAAATACACTTGCCAAGTTTGTAAAGTATAGTAAAATGCTGGAAACTAAATAAGCATAAATATTAAATAATAATGATAAATTTTATCTTTTTTTAATGCTTTTTATTGGCAAGTACATACTAAATTTTTAATAGTATCTGTATAAATTACAATAAATTAAACAAATGTATTTTTACATGTTAATGATCAATATTTGTTGCCACTTTGTTACTTTTTTTTTTTCACTTATTCTTTTATAGGAAAAAAATTGATATCTCAATTACAAGATACCAATTGGGCAATTTTCTCTGCTAGTTCAAAATGGTAAATTAAAAAAGTCAAAAAAGTAACAGACTTATCAATCAAACATATTAATTTATTTATTATTGTTATGAAGGAGCAATTGTAATAAGATAAATAATAATTCTAAATTCTGTTTTATGAATTTTATAATCTATTTCTAATTATATTTAGGAATTAAAACAAATGTTATTATAGTACAGATAAGTATTCAATAAATATTTCTTATTCAAAGATTTCCGCTTAAATTTGAATTTGTTGTTAGTCTAGAACAGACATTAATGATACCTGAGTATGTATATAAATAAATATAATATTTGATTATTTTCTACATTTACTGCATATTTTTCATTTTTGTGTTAGAGTTTAAATTATATGTATTTATGTAAATATTAAGAATACAGTTTATTATATAAAATAAAATTATAAACATATTATATGAAAAGAGAACATATTAGTAGAAAAAAAAACTAGAAATATATATTTAAAATTTTGTTGTCTGTTGTGCTAAAAAGATGTTTATAGTTGGGTTAGTCTAGAATATTATTTTCTACATAATACATTATTTTATATAGGAAATTGGTACCTGATATAACTCATTCATTATAAATTTGTTTTTTAGAAATACAACTACAACTATATCTAAGAATTCCTTTATATATTATAATGTTTTATATATTAAATGAAACCTCTACTAAGAAAATGTTAGTGTAAAAATTATCATAATCAGTTTATTTACTGTCATCCAATTACTCTGTGACTATTAACATATATATATATTGTAACCTTATATTTTAGTATAAAATATAAAGATCGATATAACTGGTGTAAAAATTTCTCTGTCTTCTTTTTGGTGATTTGATTGGCTTGGTTTGCATTTTGAACAGATTATTTTCTGCATTCAAGATAATTTATTAGAGAGAATAAGTAATATTTTGCCTTACTTATTGTCTGTGTTATTTTAATGTATTTAAATTGCTTCTTTCCATCCACTGATTTGTATCAAAATATGTTTAACTTTTTAAAAATTGACAACACATTAAATTTAGTAAAATGTGATTGAAAATAATAATAATTTTTATTTGTATAAAATAGTCTTAGAAATTATTTTCATTGAATTAAAAAACCATTTGTTTAACTAAATTTTAATTATTAGATAAAAATATAGTAATTACATATGCGTTTCAATGTAAAAAAAAAAAAGAGCGCGATTAAAGAGATCGTCTGCAATAAGGTTGTTGTTAAAAAAAAAGAAAATGGTGTAAGAATAAAATGTATGCAAAATATGATAAGCTTATTTTTTAAAAATAGTTAATAAGTAAACGGGTTTACCAAAAAGTTTTCTACAAATGTAAACATAAAATGGTGATATTTAATAATAGAATGAAGTGCTAAATTTAAAAATCTGTTCGGGTCAGCTAGCCAAGTGGATCAAATCGCTAATAATTTTCCAATATTTACACTTTAAAATATGTCGGAGCTTTCAAATTTAAGAGCAGAATTAATTGCAGAATCTCTGTATGTTTGGACTATTTTATTATTCTACAATTTGGCAAAACTAAATAGATGTTTTAATTACAGAAGTTTTTTAGATATGAAAACTTTCTTTTAAAAAAAAAAAGGTTTAAAATCAAAGTTAAATGTTAAAGTTATTAACATGGTTTAATATTTCCGTTTATAATTTAAAATAATATAGCATTGATTAATTTATTTAACTTTATACTGCCAGTAATATATTTGCTAGTTAATTTGTTTACTATTTGAATAATGGAAACAGTCTTCAAATAATTAACTAAAACTACTTTCTAATTTTATCATTAATTTGGAATTATTAAATTATTTGCTCTAATTAGTATCCCTAAATTTAAACGTGGATAAATAAATATTAGCCTGGATGTTATAAACTTGGAACAGTTTTGTATAGAAATGTAGAATTTAATAACTTATAAAGAACATTTTCATTTAAACTCTACATGTCATGTTTTTGGAATTGTTTTATATTTATGGAGCCACGTAAAATCATTAAATTAAAAGTGCTTATAATATCTAAGACAGATAGATAGAATTACATTTATGGAATTCAACTATAATTATAATTATTACTTTGTGTATTTATTGTTCAAGACATTTTTACATGGATTTCGCGGATCATATTTATTATTATAAAATGCTGTACAATTTAATTTATGTCACACGTACACCTACTAGAATTCATGTATTTAAGTAAGAATGAATGAATTTAATTTTATTGTTATATGAACTTGTATGTGAAGTTCATGAGTTATATTTTATTAGGTTTAAATTAAATTAATGGGATTGAATAAAATACTTATTCAAGGGAATAGCGCTTGCGAAAAAGCTTGAAAATTACTAATGAATTTATGATATGTGTCAACCTCTCATGAAGTGTCTTGTGAGTCTTTCCAGAGTTCTATTCCTATACTAATGTCACTTATATTACATTGTTGCTATGTTTTATTTTAAGCAAGATAATTTAATATATTAGTTGTCCTGATTAGTGAAACACTTTTTATTGTGCAAGAACCCACATCTGCTAAAATGTTAGTGTTTTCTGAATGATCAGAATAACTGAGGAGGAGGATTTTTGCACTTTAAATGTGAAGTAAATAGTAATATTGCTCTACAATGTTAAAAGGCATTAATACTGGTGGTTAATACGCAGATTAATTAATTGCCACTTTCTGTATTTTTACACTCATTCCTGCACTGGTGGTTAATTCGCGGAATTGTGTAATTATATTTATTGCTTTATGATGGTGTATAAATCCACAAGGCACTCAGTGTTATATAATTCCTATGTGTAGATGAATGCATCCACAGGAATATGATTTTACTTCATAAATATAAGTTTGGGCAAAGTATTTTGGTTATTCTGCTAAAATCATCTTCTTCCATTTATAAGCATAATTTATAAGTTAAGTCATAAAGTGTAGCAGGACATTCTATCTTAAGTTACCTCATAATAATTAACTGTTTGTTAATTAATATTTTATTTGAATGTAAATTCAAATTTTCATTTTATTTAGCGTTAGCATTATAGCTAAATCCTACAAATATAATATTATTTATTACAATATTATAGGTCTACGATATGGAACTGACACATTGGATATTTCATGAGTTGATGTTGATTTTTTGTATAATTTCCTCAAGACATCAACTATATCAAATTGTAATATAATGTATGATTAGGATTTATAAAACTGTGCCTATGAGATGTTATTGAAGGAAACCAATGGAATTATAATTTATTTATTTATTTTATTTGTTTATTTATGTATTTAGTTATTATATTAAACATCAATTACTTATTAGTCATAAAAATTGTAAATAAATATTGATTTATAATTAAACTTACTGTGCCGTTGCTATTTGTCATTCATAAAATCAGAAATCATATATCTTGAATAGAGCATACATTGAAGTACATACTATTGTCAGCATGATATAAGAGTTTAGTAATATTTTGAGAAAAACATTGAATGCTTTTTGTCCTTTGGTAGTTTATGATGTGTAAGGTACAATAAAATCCCATTTACCTTTTCCATCATTTAAGCTTTACGTAGTTGATTTGAGTACATGATACAAAATTGATTATTTTATAAACTTATAAACAGATTTACCAGATAATGACATGATTAAATGTATTTACCTAATGTTTTAATTGTCATTCATCAGTATAACAAGAATCTCATTGATATTTATTAAATTATAGAAAAGAACCCAAGTATTCCATGTTTATTTATTATTGCAAAACTCTTACCTATACTAGCATTTGTATTAAAAATCTTATATATAATTTTAAAATTCATAATCTTTAGTAATTCCACAAATTATACCATCTTGTCCATGGTCGGCCATAAGGTATCATGCAATGAAAAATCGCAAATCAAGGTTTGAAGGATAATAAAATTGCATACTTATAATTTGTCTAATGTATTTTCACATACTACTATGATAGGTCTTCGCGGTACACCCTGGCTGCGACCAGATTAGATCATAGCAATTTTATGTTATATCATTAGTTTTGTTTGTGGTAATTTGCTCCAGATTTCGGTTATAGTCTTTGGTGCATAATATAGATGGCATGATATGCTTTTGGTTACAGTTCTTGGCACCACAATGATGGGAGCATTCAGTTAGATTGATGGGTACAGTTCTTGGCTGCCCAATGATTAAAGCTATTGGTTATAAAGAATTCTATTACAGTACTTGGCGCCAATATAATAGGCATTGGTACATCCCTTCAGTCTATTGGGTTATAGTAAGGTGGGTTTGATTATAGTAGTTCTCTGACATCAAGGTATTAAGCTTGATTAATGTTGATGGTTACAGTTGAGCTCTTGGCACCTGTCAACGTGTGGCCCGATTGTCCAATTGATGATGGTTACAGGTGAGCTCTTGGCGCCTGTCAACGTGTGGCCCGATTGTTGAATTGATGATGGTTACAATATATATATATTGTAATATTTAACATTCAACTATGAGTTAGTTTGAATATCTGTAAAATCTATATTTGCGTTAATATAAATACACCCATAAACTATAAGATATATAAATACTATTTCTATATTAAATAGACAATCACCATCTTAACAAATGATAAATTTTATACTCAAGTACTTTCGAAAGTCTAAGCCTTCATTTTCAAGTAGTTGGAATAAAATATGCAAATTAGGGTGGACTAGATTTTCGTTGACCTAAATTTTCCAATTCCTGGAGATGGTATAAAATGTTTTTTTTTATTCATGGCGTGGACGTCAGAGATGATATAATATGCCACTTTAACTCTCCTTCACAACTCATGCTGCTCCCTGCATACCACACGAGGTTTGTCTGGCCTGCACTGGTGTCCTGTAGAAGCTGCATGCTGTGCAAAAATAGAAGAGTGGGATGGATCAGCCAGAGCCTTATTGTATGCGTATACATGTTGTGTGAGTCTTGTGTGGACAGATACCCTAGTCTCACCATAATATGCTACCAGGCAATTATTGTTATTGCATCCAATCTTGTAAATGGCCTACTGGGTGTATATTGGGGGGATGACTGTAGTATTGTTTATGCATCTGTTGAAATTGGGGGGAGAGTGGTAACACAAGCTAAAATAGTTACTAAAGATTATGTATAAATCTTTATGTATATTTTTGATATATGGCAGTAAGATACGGGGTTTATTCTGTTTATTTTCTCGAATGAAATGGTTTTTAAAAATTTCTAATAATATTATCAATTGCTCTCTTGTTATATTTTGCGTTTATTAATTCATTTCTGAACATCTCAATGTTCTTCCTTTTATCAGCTTCAAAGCTACACAGGTTTGCATTTCTGTGTAAGAAAGATTTCAGACCAGCCATTTTATATGTATATGGAGTATTCGATGAATGGTGTATGTGGTCCCTAACATTGATTGGTTTGATGGTCATTCTATAACAGAAGCGATGAGCTTCCATCTTCACTTGTAGATCTAGATATTTAATACTATTCAGAGCTTCATTTTGAGCTGTATTTATGTGTAGACCTGATGCTATTGTGAGGTCTGTCTTAATGTCTTCTATTATTTCTTTAGGTGCAGCTATAAAAATATTATCCACATATCTAGGGTATAGCAATAAACCACAGCCAACATATCTTGGGATGATAATTTGCTCATATGCATTCATTATGATACTGGCAACGATTCCACTCATTGGAAGACCCATTGGCCAACCATTGAGCATGTGGTACCATTCTTGGTTGAACACAGCATACATGTTTTTGTTCATCCAGCTCAACAGAGCTACAACAAATTGGATATGATCCTGACTCATGCCATGTCTGGTGAGTGCTTCTTTTACTGTTATTATTGACTTAGGTCTGTTGATAGACCCATACAATTCTGCAACATCATGAGCTGTCATCTGGGTATTTTGCTCTGGAGCCACATTCTTCAGTGTATTTACAAAGTCGAAGGATGACTTGATGGCATAATCCCCATAGCCTGTGGCTTGTGTAATCCATGTATTTATGGTTTTTGCTGCCTTGTTATAATGAACACTGCCGAAGTCGATCATCAGTTTCAATGGTACACCTTCCTTGCAGGTTTTAGCATTTGAGAATCTTCTTTGGGGGGGGGGGGTAATTGTGGACGGTTACATTTGGAGATATTCAGCCTTAGAAAACACTTTTAATGTGTGAGGCCTGAGAACAGCTGAGACAAACTTATCTTTTTTCAATCTAAAGTTGATCTCAGGAACTTTTATAAATTTCAGTTTATCTATTTGTTGCCTAATTTTTTTTATGTAGTCCCCTGTGTTCATAATCACAAATCTGTTTCCTTTGTCTTCTTTCATGACCGTGATCTTATTGTGATCCATAAACCTTCATGTTGCTGCTGTCTTATATCTCCACTGTTCATATCGCTGTTGTATGGCCTTGTATTGTATGCATCTGGCGATTTTAGCTATATAAGAGTCTTTGAATGGATTATTTCCAAACTGGCTTCAGCTGCCACTAGCTCCATTTTAGGTAGCCTCCATCCTTTGCCGACAAATCTAGGGCCTTTATCGATCATATTTGGTAGTGTTACTCCATTGTTGAAAATGATTTTAACCTGCTGTTTGCTATTGACAATTCTCTTCTACATTGCATGATCACTTTGTTTAATATTAGTGCTTGTACTTGTGCCGTAATGGCATTTATGTTATGTATTGACGGGATGGGTTCAGGGCTCATATAACAAAACTTCGGGAACACTTTATGGTTTCTACACCTGATCAGAAAAATTTAATCTTTGCCTGTATTTACACACCTCCAGCAATGATTTCAAAGTCATTCTATTATATGTTGTAGACTCCATTACACTAATATTGTAATATTTAATGTTCAACTATGCATTAGTTTGAATATCTGTAAAATCTACAAATACACACGTAAACTATAAGATATATACTATTTCTATAGATAATCACCATCTTAACAAATGATAAATTTTATCCTCAAGTGCTTTCAAAGGTCTAAGCCTTCATTTTCAAAAAGTAGCTGGAATAAAATATGCAAATTAGGGTGGACTAGATTTTCATTGAACTAGATTACGATAGAGTGAAATTTTATGAATATACAAAAAAAATAGTCTTCATTGATTACTGATGTTAATGTTTGATATTCTGTCCAAATGAAGTTGTAATAAAATAAAAAAGGGAATGTTAATATGTGTTCTATTGTTAGACTTAAATATATTTTATATTCTCTGTACTTTCATAACATAGAAAAACTTAAAAATATGAAAAACATTTAAATTATTTTATAATAAAAATGTTTGAGGGAAAGATGTTGCTAAATAACATTACAAAAATGGATGACATAAAACAAAGATAGCAGATGGTGGCCTAGGGATAATTATAATTGCGGATTAAAATCTAAATTTAATTTCTAAAATAAAAGGATAAAACTAAAAAGAAAGGACATCCTGTTTACTGAAAAACAGGAATGATATATCAGATATGTAAAAAACTTAATCAAGCAATTTTTCTCTCTCTTGCTATATGAAGCTGATTCTTAGCAAGACAACTAAGCAACCTGGAACCATTGGAACTGTGGAGGTGGCAAAATTGATAACCTGCAAAGTAATTGATATTTAATGTTGAAAAGCCATTTCCAATTTACTAAAAGAATGGAACCTTTAAAATGCAGACTGAAGATACTCAACATGACTGGCTACAAGGCATGTGGTATTACTGATTACCCTATGTGCTGTGAGTGCTAGAGAAATGTTGCTCTGACCAGTTAAATATACTCTCTCTAGACTTTTTCCAAATAATCATCCATGGACTAAATAGAAGTTATTCTCCTCTTCTAATTATCCCCAGATGACTCACAAAAGGGTCATCCCTGACTCAAGAAAAAAACTGAAGAACTTATCTAATACAACTAAGAAAATGTCCTATGAAGTCAAGATGAAGAGGAAAAATAAATAAAAGGTACCAAGAATTGAATTGACTGATAAAATAACAGTAAGCTATCTTATTCAATTATTAATTAGTGAACATCTTTCTAAATATAATAACAAAACTGTTAATATTTTTTGGGGTGCCAAGAGACTAAAAATAATTAATACATATTATATGTAAATAAAATTGTTATATTTTCAAATGATGTACTCTAATTTAATAAACATTTTAATAATAGCTAATTGGATAAGAAAAGACTCTGGTTATGCAATTTTGATGAAGTGAATAAAACAAGGTTGGCCAGAAAGACATCCTAATGAAGTTATAATGCCTATCTGGAATGTATGAGACAGTTTATCAACTTGTAACAGTTGTGTATTGATGACCAACAGCATTCTCATTCCTACAGGAGATAGAAAGCATGTTCTCACCTTATTTCATCAGGGTCATCCAGAAGTTATCTTCATGAAAGCTTTGAATAGTCACATATTTGGTGGCCAAAGATGGCCAAGTAGAAAAAATGATGAAGAAATGTATACAGTGTCAATCAGCTGCTAATCTACCGTCAAAAAAGCTAGAATTTTAGCTTAAATTCTCAACCTTAAAAATGTCTATATCTGAACTACACTATATCAGTGAATTGTTATATAGTTTTAGTAGTTGTAAACTCATATTCATGGTAGACGGAATATAAAAACATTAGTGTTGGGACTACCATTAAAGATAGTGTAAATCACAATTATCCTGAGACTATTATAACAGACAAATGGGATTAGCTTTTCATCTCAGCAATTTAAAGATTTTCTAGCCGATAAGGGAATACATCATATACCTATCCTGCCATATTATCCCAAATTTAATAGTTTCACAGAGAAGGCAGTTCAACAATTAAAATCTACATTGGAAAAAACTTGCACAAGTATATTATGGAAGCATTATGAAATGCAATGTTTTTCCAGCACTTTATTCCATGTGCAGTTAATAATAAGGCACCAGCTGAATTATTAATGTGCATAAAATAGTAAGCATGTCAATAGTCTTTTATTAGTAAGGATGAACCTGATTTTTAGGCATAAGAATAATGTGCACAGTATGTACTATCTCTAATGGCAAACCTATATTAATGTTTCAATTATGCCATTATTGGTGTAATGACATTAATACTGTAAGAAGCCCAAAGATAATCATATTTTACATTATTTATTCCACGTATCCTGGTCCTGAATCAGAATTTGTTTCCATTTTGCTTTTATATAAATATGATATTGGTTAATTGGAAGAAATGAATTAATTTTATCTATTTATTAGAAGTCAAGAGGTTTCCTGATATTATTTATTATCAATTTTATTTTTTTGATAGCATCAGATTTTAATATGATTAAAAATACACTTTTAAAAAGTACTAAATTTCACTTTCTTACAGAATTATTGATGCTGCAAAGATTGCATACAATAATAAATTTTAATAACAAATGTGTGTGATTGATTAAATGAATTTAAAATTATTTTAAAGCTTAAGTATTCTTCATTTTTAGGTAAAGTGGTAGTTTTTATGGAATTTTGAGGTAAATTATTTACAGGAAAATTTCTAATATTTCTTTATCACTTTAGAGAAATTTCCATGCACTCTTTATATTTTAAGCTGTCAATTTAGATAATTTCATTGTTTTTAATCTGTCCATCACCACAAGACTGTGATTCCAGAAAAATAATAAATGTAATACTTAAAATGACCATTCTTTTTTTAAAAATAAATCTATATATTGGCCAAATTATATCAAAGTTACTCAATTTCCAATTTTGATGATTCTTATAGCCTTTATCTAAGAAGAATACATTTGATATTTAAAATGAGCTTTTTTTTTTAAATATATATATATAAATCTATATATTGGCCCAAATCATATATATCAAAGTTACTCAATTTCCAGTTCTGATGACTCTTATAACCTTTATCTAAGAAGAATGAAAATGACTTCATGCTTGAGTCATTCAGAAGTTCAATCCTTCAAATTCTTTCTTGGTACATCTGTAGTGTGACTATTCAGAATATATGAAATCTTTTATTGTTTAATTGACATGGGCAATTCATCAAGCATTTCTAGGTTAATCTTGGTTTATTTATTATACTTACTTAAAACTGTCATTAATAAAACTTTATTGATTTTCAGTAAACTTTTTAAGTAACCATAGAGTTCATCAATAGTAATAATTTACTATAACTAATATAAGATTTGAAATACCAGGCACTCTTAAACCTGAAATCTAATTGTAAATATAGGAGATTTGAAGTCAGACTTTCAAGCCCCTTCACTATCCACAGCATCTCATATTACTAATACACATGACCACACACATGCAGCAAAGATAAATAATCACCAATATACATATTTTGTGCTAAACCAGCACTCATCAGTTGGTCCAGATTATGATCTCCCATACATATATATAATCAGTGCTCAGTTTATATTAAGGTAGCAAATCCTTATACTTTAATGGACAGGCTTCAATCTATTCCAACTCTTCAGCCATCCTTACTATTGAAAATCTGGTGATAGAAATCCCAAATCCCATGCTGATGCCAATATTGTTGTCATACCTATGTTGACCTCAAGTCACTCTGACCCCTCATATATAGGATATTATCCATTTAAATACATAGAAGAGAGATGGGCAGAATGCAAGCTTAATATGTAAGATTTGAAATACCAGGCACTCTTAAACCTGGATCCTAATTGTAAATATAGAGGATTTGAACTCAGACTTTTAAGCCCCTTTACTATCCACACTATCTCATATTACTGACACACATGCAGAAAAGATAAATAATCACCAATATATGTATTTTGTGCTAAACCAGCACTCATCAGTTGGTCCAGATTACCATCTCCCATATGTATATAATCAGTGCTCAGTTTATATTAAGATAGCATATCCTTACATTTTAATGGACAGGCTTCAACCTACTCCAACCTCCAACTCTTCAGCCATCCATATCATTGAAAATCTGATGATAGAATACCCAAATCCCGTGTATGAAATACATATATTGTTGATTATTTACCTTTTCTGCATGTGTGTGGTCATGTGTATCAATAATATGAGATAGTGTGGATAGTGAAGGGGCTTGAAAGTCTGAGTTTCAAATCCCCTATATTTACAATTAGGCTCCAGGTTTAAGAGTGCCTGGTATTTCAAATCTTACATATTAAGCCTGCATTCTGCACATTCCTCTTCTAGGTATTTAAATGGATACTATACATGAGGGGTCAGAGTGACTTGAGGTCAACATGGGTATAACAACAATATTGGCATCAGCATAGGATTTGGGAATTCTACTATCAGATTTTCAATGGTATGGATGGTTGAAGAGTTGGAGTAGATTGAAGCCTGTCCATTAAAGTGTAAGGATTTGGTGATTATTTACCTTTTCTGCATGTGTGTGGTCATGTGTATCAGTAGTATGAGATAGTGTGGATAGTGAAGGGCTTGAAAGTCTGAATTCAAATACCCTATATTTATAACTAATATATTTAAAAAGTTTCTATTTTAAATTGTATCTTTTCGTATCTAGACTGCTAAGTATAATATTACTTTTATTTTGATGTCAGCGGCTATATTTCATTTGCACAATCTTATTTTAGTGCCCATATTTAGAATTAAATTAAATTTGATCCATTTTAAGTGTTTGAACTTTAATTAACATTATCTTTCACTTGATGTTCAATCTTATAAATTCTTAGGTAAATGTTACTCATGCTATTTTATCAATAAGGTTTGCTATTGTTTTATCATGATTGATTTTTATAATGATTCATTGATTCTGCATTCGTATTTGTCAGTTTTGTCATGCCACCAATTGATACAAAGTCTTTTTTAATTGTAAATAAACATTTATGAAAACTAATGAAAGAAACTAATATCATAGAAGCATTGGCATGTGAAAAAGAATCAAAGAATAAGTTACAAATTGTTGCAAAAACTTATTTAAATTATTAAGCAGTTATTGTATTTTATTTTCCACTTTTAATTTATTAAATCCTGAATTTGTTTGAAGGTGCAATTTTCACAATAATTTTAGTTTATATGATGAAAATAAAATATTATGTCCAATAAGTTTGACATTATAAAAAAAACACTAAAGCTGAGAAAATATAATAATTATTATCAAAAAAAAATAAAGAATTTAAACATTTTTTAAAGTTATGATTTTTATTATTATACATAAATTATGAACTTTGATATTTCAAGTTTTAAAATAACAATTTTAGTAATACAAATCACATATAAAAAATATTTACATATCATATTTCTTGGTGTTCCTTTTCAAAAAAAAATTTTTTTTTAATATTTCATTAATAATGTATAACTCAGCTATAGAACCATATTGGAGTGGGGGAGATCTTTTCTATCAAAATAAATATTAAATTATGCAATAATTTGTTCTCAAAGATTTACTTAAAAATTTTGATTATTTATAATTTGCAAATGTAACTGGGATTTGAGAAATTTTAAACATACATTCATACATATATGTGAGCAATTGTTTTTACAAATAGCTAACAAACTTTTAATTAGTTTTTTTTTTTTTTTTACTGTAATGACAATTTAGTTCTTGGAAAATTTTTAATAACCATTTATTATGATAATTCAATATTATTACTACAGTGAAGTATGATTTAATGAAGGCTTTTATTGCAAACATATTGAAAAATGACACTTTCTCACTTAAGGTTTGTACAGTAAAAGCATATAATGAAGACATTTTAATCATCTTTTTAAAGGGCCTAAATTTACCAATTTGATTCACTTATGAATTTATTTGTAGCTTCAGCAGTGAAAATTTACTATATTTTTTTTTAAAATTTTGTTGTATATCATCATAATTTTAGTTATAAACCAGAAAATCAACTGATTAATGTTATTGTGAGAAAAAAATCAAACAAAAAATTGTCCAGTGAATGAAAATGTTCTTATGGATGCCATTGATTGATATAGTGTGTGTGTGTTTTTCAAAATATTTTAAGGTTTTTATGAAAAATAGAGTTAACTAATTAACACTGTCAAAAAAAATTCAAATGAGAAAATAAAATGATTTTTATAGAGCAAGTTTGTTTTTGCTTTTAGAAAATTGATTTAATTTTCATGCAAGAATTCTCAAATGATATAACTAAAGCAGCATTCTATTATTGTGGTAAATCTGTTTATGTTTTTATTTTAAGCTTTCAAATTATTTATTTTCAATTTTCAATAATATGTACAGCAATTAGTTTTATAATTTTTTTTACATTTACATTTTTGATTTTGTATTATATTTTTCCCATTGAAATAGATATTTTAACTTTTTCTCTGGGTTATTAATCTGGAATAGGGTATTATTAATATATATATTTTAATATAAGCTACAATGAATGGTTTCTGAAATCAATTAATTTTTGGTGGCAAATTAGTATATAATGTAATGGTTTATATAATAATTCTATAAATGAATTTTCCATGACTATTTTTTAAAGAAGCATTTTTCTTAAGAAAATAAAATAGCTTTTACAAAAAAAAAAAAAACTATGACTAAAAGCCCTGGAGTTACTACTATTAAAACAAAAGTTGAATTTTTTATTCAATGATGCACTTGTGAAGTTTATATTATTTTCCTATTATTTTAAAGGAATGATAAAATAGCATAATGTTTACATGCTTCATGTACTTAAACCAGTAAAATAATTAAAGCAAATAAATTAACTAGACAATAGAGCAATATGAAAAATTAATAATACTAAGTTTTTTTTACATCAATTGCCATTTTATTAACAATTGTAGAATTTTAATTTTTTGACCTATATCATAAACTTTAATAAATCAAAAGTGTATATTTTATGATATTTTATATTTTGTAGAATTTGATTTTTTTTTTTAAGAAGCATTTTGTATTTGGAATTCTCCACTATTTTGTCCTTCCCTACTAGAGAAAAAAACATAATATAATAACAATCATAAAAACACATAAAATTTTAAATCCATTGCTAAAAATATATGTAACTATTAAGAGCACACTGTTAAAAATGTATATATGATCAAATTATGTTACAGAAATGACAGCTGTTAAAATTGTGAATTAATTCATTAATAAACACTAATACAGTATTAAATGTGAATCATATATTTTACTATCACAGTTGTTTCTAAACTTTTTCATTCAAATGTATAAATAGCATCTCTAAGATAAATTATTTTTTATTTAAATTTTGCATCCAAAAATTTATTTATGTTGAAAAAGTCTCCATTTTCATAATTATTATTAAAACTTATAAAGCAACAAACTCTTGAGATAACATAATACAGTAGTAATCAGGGCAATTCTGAAGATAAAATTACTTAAATGTAACAAGAGATTCAATTGCTAATTTATCTGATATTTCATTTCAATCTCTTATAAAAATTAAAACAAGTATTATAAAAATATACTTTGGAGTATATCAGAAGTACAGGTATTACATTTATGATAGCTTTACATATATATATATATATATATTCCCATAAGGTTATGTATTTAAAGTTATAATATACATTATCAGTTATTGAAGAGTATTGTATAGAGATATTAAATGTGTTGTTATTAAAATTTTTACTTAGTATATGATATGCTATTTTTTATATTTATTCTACTTTCATTGTTTTATTTTCATCTAGATGATCAAACGCATTCATAAAGCTTGCTTAGGTTATGAAAGTTGGAAGGCCAAACATAGTCAACACTTGAAGCCTTGGTTGTATCCAGAACAATCTACTCTTCCTCGAGTTAATATGGTAGAAGTTTCTCTACGAGAATATGAATCTACAGAGTCATTGGATGAAAGTGGACTTCAAGAGAATGATTTTAAAGATGAAGATATTTAAGTAGTCCGTCCTTCACACACCATTGTGCATAGTTCATTAAATTCACTTTGAAAAAAATAAATTAAAATAAATAAATTCCAAAATTTTCAATCATTTTGAATCATGTAAATTAATGATGTACAGTAATTATTGGAATACTTTATTTACTTTTAGTAATTCTAAAGGGGTATGGGAATAAAGACTTGTTTTGTAATGGTATTAAATGAAAATAAGAATAATAAACATTATTCATTTAAAATTTTTAAAGATGCATATATTTTAAATCATATTTATAGTTATTAATAAAACATATACATAATTGTTTAATCTTTTTATTATTTCCAGAGAATGAATGTCTTACTAATTACAATTTGTTCCATGCAATATATCAAGTTAAATTGTCCAAAAATAGTTTGAGGTGCAGGTGATAACATTTAATTATTGTTGATGGTATTTTGTTATTGTTTCATGTACAGTATGTATATAAATGATAAGTAAAAAAATTCATAATGCTTTTAAGTAAATTTATCATTGTTCTGTTTTAAATATAATGAAAGCTATTAAAATATTATTGTAAAATACAATTTAAACGTTAGTGTGCATACATATATACGATTAAATTATAATTATGTAGCAATAAAGTTATATTAAAATAAATTACTGTGGGATTGTCCAAGCAGTGGCAAACTATCTACTCTGACTTCAGAAATTATGTAGGTTGTTTTCATTTTGGTAAGATGGATTAAGCAAATATTTTGTAAATAGATTTTCTTGAATCTTAATTTAAATATTTTTTTAAAATGTAACAAAATTATATATATGTGTGTGTGTGTGTGTGTGTATAATTTTCCTATTAAATTTTTCTATGTATAAGTTCAGACAAGGTACCATTTATGTTATAAAGGGTCAATAAGTTGACAATTCTAAAATCATTATTGTGACTATGCATAGTATCAAAAATTGTCTATCAGCATTTTAATAATGTCTCCATTATTTTCTTTAGAAAAAAAAAAAAGTTTCTCTCCCCTCCTTATGCATCTATATATATATGTATTAGTTTCAAAAGGTTAAATAAATTACATCCAGTGACTACAGTATTCTTTTATGTTGTAAATTATAATAAATTACCATATAATGAAAACTGCTAAACCGGTAAAGCATAAGAAGATTTTTTCATAAATTATAACTATTTAAAAATTTAGAGCAACTGGCCTATAACATGAATTGGTTTAACTTGAATGAAGAAAAGGTAATTTTCAATAGAGGACAATAGAGTAATGAATTTTTATATATATTAAAAAATAATAAGTGAGCTTGCAATCATATGATTTTTATCATCTTTTAAAAACAATTCTTAAACTTTGTCTTGAATCAACGTGAGAAAAGTATTTTTCTTACAATATTGCCAAAAATTATCATGATATAAAGCAATTACACATTCCTGTAACAAACTTTATGAAAGATGATGCAAGTTATTTTGGAATTGACTAAAACGTGTATTTGAAAATAATATTACTATTTGTTGAACTGGAATTACTGGTATTTGTATTGTATGAGAATTAAAGGACATTCCAGAAAAGTTCACAGAAATCATTTATATTATGGCAGTCATGAATTACAGTTACTCAATAAGCTTTTATTGTTGTTTAATATATTTCATCTACTACTGGATGAATTAATCAATCATTTTTAATTTGACAGTTTTAAAATTCAAAAATTATTTTTATAATTTAGGTATTTTATAAATACATTAAACATTATAGTTATCTATAAAATTGGGCTTAATAATGATGATTTATTTCATATAAATTGTTCACAAGTAATATTTTTTTAATATATAAAAACTTCCGTGAAATTCACCAAGTATTATTTTGAGTAATAATTGAATTGCCCTCTAGCTACTACAGTCAATAATTTTTTACAGTATGAAATTCCATTTTCTTACTGCAAAAAGTTATTAAACATGGCAACTAGAGGGCAGTTCAATTATTATTCTATATAGACTCTGTAATCAAATTGAATCATAAATAAACATTTATCTATGATTAGAATAACAATGATAGTTCATAATAATTACAGCAATCTTTTTCTCTTTTTAGCAGCATCTTAAGATCAGGTGGCATAACTTCATTCATCCATATATTCCTAAAAAAATTCTGTTTGGAGTATATATATCTCTTTCATATTTTAAATCTTTTTCAGTTTACTCATCATGATATTTCTATCTTTCTGATTTTGAAAATTTTTCTAACTTCATTTAACTGGATATATATATAAATCAATAGTATAATGGTCGGTCGGGCGACTCTTTCTCTATCAGCCATACCAGGGCGCCACTAGGTTATTAGAACCTAGAAAGAAGAGAATATATGGAAGTTATGCTGAGGACATGTGCAAGGGTGGGTAAAAAGATGGGGATTAAATTTAGTGAAGAAAAATCAAATATAATGATGGTTAATACTGGGGAAAGAGAAAACAATTTTTTTTTTATTGGGGGATATAAAGTTAAGTGTGGTGAATATAGTTATTTGGGAATCATCTTGAGTAATCAGAAAAATTACTTGGATGAATGGGAGAAAAAATTGATTAATGAAGTAAAGAAAAGAAAGGGATTGATAAAGAAATTAACAGTGTTTTCATATAATAAATATGATGTAGCTAGAATTGTATGGAAGGGAGTGGCAGTAGCAGGGTTAACATATGGAAATGATGCATTATGTATTAAGAAAAAGTACAAAGGGAATTAGGAAGACATGCATTAAATGCAGATGTGTGGACATCAAAGGAGACAATTCAATGAGAAATGGGATGGTCAAGTTTTTATATGAGAGATGTAAAAAGCAAAATAAAAATGTTCGGTAGATTGCAGTTTATGGATAATAAAAGAATAGCCAAAATAGTATTTAATTGGGTTATGGGTAAAGGACAGGCAACACAATGGATGAGAAAGGTAATGTGGTATGCAAAAGATTTAGATAAAGAATTTATATCAGTATACTTGTACTGAGGTGGGATGATTATGTTAGGATTGTTGAGTATTACAGTGGTAAGGAATGGGATAGAAGAATAGATGCATTAATAAAGAATAGGGAGTTGAAGAGATGGAGAATTAGTATGGAGAGTAAAAAGAGTTTAAATATATATAGAAGTAAACGGAACATTGGGTGCAAGTTAATTTATGGTAATAGCAAGGAAAGTAGTTTACTATTTAAGGCTCGAATGGGATCTTTAGCAACAAGGGAATATACACATAAATGGAAAAATATGGGTGATTTAGTCTGCAAGTTGTGTGAGGAAGTCATAGAAAATATTAGGCATCTGTTGATTCAGTGTAAATGCTTAAAAGCAGAAAGGGTACAAATAATGAAATTATGGAAGGCTAAATATAAACAAAGTGATTATACAGAAAGTGGTTATTTGTTTTTTATGCTGGGTTTTTGGGACAGATAAGGGGGATTTAGATATGAAGGCCATGGAGTTGACAAAGATTATGTTGTGAAAATGGGATAGAGCAGGATATGGCGAAATTTAGGGTGGGGAATGGAAAGGGAAGATAAGGTGGTTAACAGGTTTCTCTGAACATAGTTGCTGAGAGATTCCTGACTCCGTATAAAGAAAAGTCACAGTGTATCACATCAGACTGTGAATTTCAGATGACTATATTTATTCAATATTAAAGTGTTATTTATTATTACATATATATTATAAATAAAAGAGTAATAAAAGTTAAATCAAAATACAAACACATGCATTAAAACTTTATATAGAGAGAAATAGGCATGGACACAAACAAATAGATATTCTTTTATATATTTAAAAATTGAAGGTTTAGTAATAATGATAATATAAAATAAATTCTAGACCCTTATTATATAAAGAATTATTAATTCTTACTTGGGAAGTCAAATAACTGCAGTAGAGTTATTCTTAATAATGAAACTGTTCCATACATAAAGGCATTTGATTCTGTTGAAAGTATTAGCTAGTTATTTATAAAAAGATGCTACAATCAATAGGCTGGTTTTTGGTAACACTTAAATATGTATATTTATATAAATATAAAAAGCTAAACTAGTCAATAAAATAACTCCAGATATGCCAAATTCAAAATTAAATAAGATTTGCCAAAATTTAAAAATTTTTTAACACCACCAACGGTTTCCTTCCCATATCAGAGTTCTCAAATACAAAGGGATACCAAATAGTCAACAAATATATACTAATTATTATTTCCCACAATTCACAATTACACCTCACACCCAATTAAAAGAACTCTTAAATAAGTTAAATGCTTCAATATCATAAATTTTTAATAATAAAGATTCATTAATTCTTTTTATTTCATTTCTTTCAAAGAAGGCAATCATAAATCAGTATGAATATGTATATTTAAACACAAACTATACTATATCTTCTGTTCTTAAAAGTTAATGTTTGTGTTAATTATAATTATTCTTAAAGAATGTATCTTGTTAAAAATCTTCAAATTTTTGTAATAAAATTTTCATTTATCAATGAAAATTATTTTGGTATATTTGAAACTTTTGACTTATTACAAATAAATTGAAAATATTTCTTGATGAGAATTGATTTCATTGCAGCATTACATTAAAATCATCATTTTCAATTGTTATCAATGCACTGCAAAATAAAGGTCTCCAAATTTAATTTAGTTTTTTTTAATAATAGGCTTTTTCTCATCATATTAACAAACATTCTTATTTCACCATCTATCTCACATGCAGTATATTTCTAAATCTTTTACAATCTCTTGGGATTTGATTTAAAACTTGTCATCTTTTCTAGAAATATCTCCAGTTTGTTTCCATTTCAGTCTCGTAATTTTTCAATGACATTGTTATATATGTTTGTTCTTTTGCCCGTGTATTTCATTTTTGATCTCTTGTAATTCATAAAATATATCTGTCCATACTTCATTAAGTAGTTTGAAGTTTTAGTTTTCTTCTTCAATTAAAAAGTAAAAACTGGTAAAATATTAATGTTAAAAATCTTTTTCATGCACATAACTCACAGGTACTCATTCAAATTTAAGTTTATGATTAATTTCATTCATTATATTTTTATCTGTATAAATAATCTGATATAATTGTTAATGTCTAATTTGTGAATATTAATCATTATTTTTTTCTGAGAAAATCCATTTAACATTGCTTTAACCTTTTTAGCATTTATCTTTAATATTAATTTCTTATTTGATCCAATAACTCTTGAAACATTTCTTGAAGCTTTTGAAGCATTATTTGCAAAAACCACCATATCTGCAAACAAAATCTAGATGATTTACAATCTCTATTTATTTTTATTCCCTTAGCTTTACATTTCAATCTACAAAATACTTCTTATAAAACTGCTGTAAAAAATTTTAGAGATATGGAATCATTGTTGCACACTCTTTAATGTTAATCTTGTTACTATTGCCATGTAACCAATCACTGCTGACATATAAGAATATTCTGAAACTATATCTTAATGATCTAAAGCTTTAATCATCATGAAAATATATAATCAAATGCCTTTAAAATTTACTAACCTAAACCATAGTGGTAATTTAAATTCATTGATCCTTTCTGAACTTCTCTCCTTTCTTGAATACAATTTTGCAATCCAGCTTGATTTTTTTGGTTGTTTAGAATCCAAAGTTTGCCATAGTGAATAGTAATTATTTAAGTAAAGATTTTTATAGAATTGGTAGAAGACTGATAGGTCTGTAAATTTTAATATCTTTTTTTAATTATCAATATTACTACTGCATTCTTGCAATTGTGTTGTACATCTTTAATAGCAGACATTTGTTTATATAGCTTTCCAACATTTTTTCTATTTCTTTATCTACTTTTTTAAGATAATATCATTTTTAGGTCTTTTATTTTCTTCATAGTTTTTAATTGCAAGTCTCATCTCTTCATTTATAAAGCTATTCTGTATGGTTTGGTACAAAGTGGACTATGAATCTCTGAACCATAAGTTAAACTATTTCAGTTCTGGCATTTCCAGTGTTCAACTTCTTGTGAACTTTCAAGCAGTAAACCCATTCAATTATATATATTTTAAATATTTATCACTTCAGAAATTATAGTAATTGTAGGAATTATTTTGTTTTCTTATTATTTAAAGTACTCTTTTACACATTTTAATAATAGTTCTATTTTTTTTATTTTTGAATCTTTTGTTTTTTACTAGAACTTTATTTGCCAATTTGTAATCATTATGATATTTATATTTTTTAAATGGATTATTTTTAAATTTTTTTCATATTTTTTATTTTTCTTCAAATATTGTCTTGTCTGATAGAAGATTTATTGTAAATCTTGGCTTTTTTTAATCACTTAATAGAATATCAATTTTACTGATTTTAGTCAAGTCTGAACCTTCTTCAAAATCTGTTAATATTTTAAAACAATTTGCAAGTTTTAGTTTAAATTCATTGGATGTTTCGGAAAATTAGAAATATCAACTATTAAAACTGTCTTAATAGTTTTTGTCTTTCTAGTTTTGCAATAATCATTAGCACAATCAGTGATCACTTTTTTTGTTGAATCTATTAATAACATTGTCTTGAAATACATATTTTCTGTTACTCAAAATAGTCAACATTACTATATATTCATTTAGATACTTTCATTTAGCTTTTTTTTTAAAAAAAAAATTAATATACAGTTGTTTTTCAACAAATCTTTGATTTCTCATTTCGATTATTGTAGTGAAATTTACCCATAGCACTTTCAATTTGTAATCACCAATTCTAGTATTAAAGTCTCGTGATAATTTTAAAATTTTGTTTGTTCTAATCAAAAACATTTGTGTATCTATATAAAAATCTATTTCATTATAATGAGAATTTGTTGGGGGTATAAATCTGAATTATTTTGTATTTAGTATCTTCAATTAATTTGAATAACTAATTTTGTTACTCTATTTGATATGCCATCAATCTTTATAATGTTGTTTCACTTTTTATTTATAATGAACATCACTCCATTGTTTTTCCAATATTTTGTAATAAACTAATTTTTTACTTTTTAAATCAATTGTCTCTTTACTTTTTTTTAAAAATTAACAAAATTCAACTAAGTTCCATTTAATATTTGATGGCTATTCTTCCAATTGATGCAATTTTGCTTCACTTGAAAATGATATGCAGTTGTAAATACCTAAATAAAAGATCTTCAAATGGTTGCCTAGATCTGCAATCAAAGCATTCTTAGCTTATTCTGCTTTTGATTCCAATCACTTTCATAGTTGATTTTAAAATTTTTTGGGAAAAGAGACTATAATTTTATTTTATCTGTTATGATTGTAAATATTTATATTAAAAAAAATAATTCATATACGCATTCCTTCTGCCTTCAAAAAAATCTGATATTTCAGTCAAGAACTCTCAGAAAATTGAGAAAGACTAGAGTTGTTCTTTATCTTAAACTTAAAGGTAAAAAGCTGGTAAATAAGCAGCCCCTTCATATTCATTTGCCATTTGAATAATCACATAATAATTTCAATGAGAATAACATAAAGTGGATATTAGGAATTTGATTTGCTCACTTCCATTGAGATTTTAAAAAGTCTCTGGCAGCTATATTAAAATAAGCATTTAGAAGTAGTTCAAATATTTGCTTCCATTTGTAAGCTCTAAAATACAAATTAAAATTTATTTATTACATCAACAAATTGATTATTTTTATGATTGACAGAGAAATTTCTTCACCAAATGAAAGTCTCATAGTATTATAAGAAAATAAATACAAGAGCCAGCATGGCAATTCCTCAAGTAGTCTTATGTTAACTGAAAGAGTGAGGGTTTGGTGGCTATATTATATTCATAAACTGAAAATGTTCAGATTTTTGACAGCTGAACATTTTTCTGTAGCATGTTCATAAATTTGCATTTAGCTAATTAGTCCAACTTCTATGTGAAGGATATGAGAAGTCTCCAGCCATTGTTGTATCAAAATTGTTGCAATACAATAAAGTTGAGCTTGGACAAATCAACAATGATAGAAAAATCAAACTCAGACAATATTTTTGATAGTAACAATGACACCTGTTACACTTATCAGATTTATTCGTTGAAATGCAGTTAGGTATTTGATGATCTGAACTCTTCAACTTTTTACTATAGTCCTCAGTAAATTTTAAAGCAGAATAATGTTGTGGCAACACAAATGGAAATATATTCAATAATAAGTTATTATGTCTAGACACTAAGAGTGATTAGATTTTATCTGATAATATATGGTAATGTGGGGGGGCATAGTTTAAATAGTCACTTGAACTTTTTGGGCATTTCTATGGTCAATTATCTATTTTTACCCCGACTAAAAAAAGCAGTGAGTGATGCTACTCTAGTCTGCATGATTATTCCATTTGCCAAGAACTTTTACACATGCTTCCATAAAGTACTGATTTTAAATTCAATTATATTATCCTGCTTGATCACTGCCATCATATTTTTTATAAAAATAGTGAAAATGCTAAACTGTGTGGGAATATAATTTACGCACACACATTTGTGTGTCTATAATAGCAACAACCTTTCATTATTTGTGAAAGAAATATGAATGATAATAATCTTACCAAAGCTATCTTTGTATCTAATCATTTGCCTGATTTTTCCTAAATAAAGAATACATTTGTATCTCAAGATTCTGGAGCACATTTTTGAACAAAACTTCACTTTTAATATCTATTTTAAACTATTTATAAAAAATATTTTTATGGCATGATTAAATTATAAAGATGAAAAACTACTTTTTTTAAATATAAGTAGTAATGTGTATTCAATGAAATATGGAACAGAATTAATAATTTTTTATGGATATGCAAAGAACTTAGAATATTTTAAAAAGTGTTAGAATTTCAAAAATGTGAAAAACTGACATTTAAAAAAAATGTTACAATAAAATTAATAAATCATGTTAGATTAATAACTATAAATATAAACTTTATAGATATAGTTTTAAAAAATTTATAAATACAGTTTGAAAAACTATTCTACACAAGCCTATAAATTCATATACTGTAATAAGTTTTCAATTAATGTTGATATTAATTTAAACAATTCCTAAAAAGGAATTTGTTATATTAATAAATATCAGTATTCACCTGATAATATTAATACATTTATATCTAAAATTGTATTGTTATCTCAAAATAATTATAAATGATTAATATGCTTTCATTTGTTAATTCTTATTAGTATGTTTTGGATTCTAATCTAAAATTGCTGTAAATAATAGCTATTTCTGGTGTTTAAATTGAATCTGTGTACTTTTCTGTAAATACTTAGTTGTAAATATATCTTTTAAAATATCTATCTACAACACTATATAACCTAAATGAATTTTTTTTTTTTTCTAAATAGGTTCTTTTTTTTTACAACATAATTTATTTAAATCTAATAATATATTTTTTCATCCATTCTAAAATAATTTATTGGGACTTAATCTTTTAAATTACTATAATTTTATGTGTCAATATTCTTTTATGAGAATTACAATTTTATTTTGTTAATAATAGATAAATCTCTTGTTTTTTGTTATAAACAATAAAAAGTAAAATTTACTGAGTAAATTAGATAAATATATAATTTATAATATTAAAAAAAAGAAGTCAAAGATGCAAAATTACTTGCAACATTTATAAAAATAATTCTCAATAATATATATATGCATTTAAATATTACAAATGTGATACAACATCCATAAAAACACACTTTTTTTTTTTTGCATAAATCTTAATTATTAACTTGAAAAATATTATTTAATATTACACAAAAAATATTTTAAAATGAAAATAAAAAACCATTATTAATTTTAAAATGAAAATCCAAATTACATGATCAAAGTAGTGATTCAAATTAATTCACATAAATAATAATTAGCAAAACTATTTGTATAGTATATAAAAACATATTTATAAATGATCAGAGCTGTTTTGGATATAATATATTTTGATCTTAGTAAGAGTTTGATATGATAAATCATAGAATTTATCTAAATTACATTGTCTTTGTTTTTCTTCCTCTCTTTTATTTTGGTTTAATTCCTATTTAACTTATCATCTAAATCATGTTTATTACAGATTTAAATAATCTAAAATTTACTACTGTAAAAGTGGAATTCCTGAAGAAACCATTCTTGAACCTATTTTATTTTCATTATATACTTATATCTCAAACTGTTAGTAATTATAGTATTTTACAGTAATTATAGTATTTTACTTTACTGATATAAAGTTAGTTTTTAAAATTAATAATTTATCTGATCATTCTAGATTGCAAGTTCTATAAATAGGTTTATTGTGCTTTAGTGTTTAAAAAAGTCAGATGATTGTTAATACTGAGAAAGTATCTGTTGTCTCATTTTATAATGAAACAGTTTTTTTTTTTCTATTATTCTGTTAATAACATTAGAGAGAATAGGATAAAAGGTTTAAGGGTCTGGTTTAATAGTAATGATATTTTTTTAACTCTCATTAATGAATATCTTTAAATACAATAGAATTACTAGGATTATAGCAAGGTCAAAAAAGATTTTACATAAGTAATCTTGTATTTATTTATTTTATGTAATACTTGTTTTTGTAATTAATTATTGTTCTGTTGCAAAATATAATGAAAAAAATACTTTAAGTATGTAGGTTTACAACATGAAACTTGAAAAAAAAAAGTTAAATGATGGTGTTTCTAAAAATAATTGTTTTATGTAAATTTGATGTGTCAGAATTTATTCATAATATAAATTACAGAATTCCTAATATAACTAGAAACAATGCCTTAATTTATATTAAAAAATATAATGATAATTATTATAGAAATTCTGACATGATTAGAATGCTTATGTTGTATAATATATTTTTGTTTGTTGATATGTGTCATTTGAATTTTCATGATTTTTTTAAGTTAATGTAAATTAATTATTGTTTTGTAAAAGCTGTATTATAAGAATTTTTTATTAATCTGTTATTACATGCTTAATAAATTGCAATACATTAATTGTTACCAATTTGTTTTCAATATGTAATAGATATGACTCTTACAGTTTGGGCATAATGTATTTTTTTATATAAATTAGAGATGATTTACTTTAATTATGTAGTATATATTATATTTTAGAATAGTAATAATTAAAACACTTCCTCTTTTTTTTTTCCAAAACTTTATTTGTTGTATATATATATATATCCACTTGTTCCAACGTTTCAACTATTTTTACTTTATAGTCATTTTCAAGGATCTAGAAAAAACATATTACATTATAACAAACTTCACATAATAAAACCAAAAAAATCAAAACAGTATAAAAAACACACAAAAAATATATATAAACCCCATAAAAATTAAAATAAATAAAATACATTAAAATCAATTAATAGAGACCTGAACGGCCATTTTTAATTCCCAAAAAAAATTACAGGACCTACAATTTTAAATAAAATGTCTAATTTATTACAACAAATAAATATATATATATACATTTTTATAAAGTGCAAATATGAAAGAATGTTATAAAGCTGATAAAGTAGTCATTACCACAAAAAATAATTTAAAAAAATGATATTTTTCACATTTTTAAAATCTTTATTTTTACATTGGTTCACAAACTCTCAATTTTGAAAGGTGTAGCCTAAAATGACAATTTCATAGACAGCTTCATCACATTCATCATAAAATGCAGAAAAAAATAATATATAACATGACCTACCTGAGTTACAGATTGTTGGTGTAATGTGGCAGAATGTGACAATTTCAGTTTCTTTTTTTTACTAACCACCCTATATGTTCAATTTTTGCAAGCTCTTCCGATCTTTTCTAGGCCCTCTATGCGGGATATCTATTAGAAATGCAAGGTTTTGTGTGGATTAGAAATGCAAGGTTTTAGTGTGGATCAAAAAAAAAATAACAGTAATAACTTTAGTAAAGTGTAAGTTATGGGAATAAAAAATAATTACTATATTATTGAAAAATCATCTAAATTATGCATTATTACATAGGAAACCATAATAGCAAATATGCTATCAAATGAATAAAAAGTTATCTATAATGAAATGAATAAAAATGTAGTAAATTCTAAGTTATCATTAAAAAATAATTACTACATTATTGGAATATCATGAGGGTAAGGGTGTCTAAATTATCATTATTAATGAAACCATGATAGCAAAGTATGCTATAAAATGAATAAAAAGTTATCTACAATGAAATGAATAAAACGTAGTAAATTCTAAGTTATCATGTAAAAAATAATTACTATGTATTGGAATATCATGAGGGTAAGGTGAGCTAAATTATCATTATTACATAGGAAACCATGATAGCAAAATATGCTATAAAATGAATAAAAAGTTATCTCAAAGTATGCTATAAAATGAATAAAAAGTTATCTACAATGAAATGAATAAAAACGTATAAATTCTAAGTTATCATTAAAAAATAATTACTATATTATTGGAATATCATGAGGGTAAGGGTGAGCTAAATTATCATTATTACATAGCAAACCATATAGCAAAGTATGCTATAAAATGAATAAAAAGTATCTATAATGAAATGAATAAAAATTAGTAAATTCTAAGTTATGCATTAAAAAATAATTACTACATTATTGAATATCATGAGGTAAGGGGAGCTAAATTACATTATTACATAGGAAACCATGATAGCAAAGTATGTATAAAATGAATAAAAGTATCTGCAAAGTATGCTATAAAATGAATAAAAGTTATCTACAATGAAATGAATAAAAACGTAGTAAATTCTAAATTATCATGTAAAAATAATTACTATATTATTGGAATATCATAGGGAGCTAAATTATCATTATTCTACAAACCATAATAGCAAAGACTATAAAATAATAAAAACTTATTAAAACATAAAATATACACCACACTTACTTGACTTCCTTCTTAAAAAACTTTCCCTTTTTACATTTTCTTTTATCCGAAATCCAATTGTTACAATAAAACCCTTATTTCCTTCTTCTTTCTTATATACTTCAAAATTATATTTATTTCCAAAAATAATTATGCATTACTTATCCAATTCTATTTAAAACAGGTTTATATCTTTTTATATATAAACTCTCTTTTACCATTCTTTCTTTATATAATCTAACCCCCTACAACATTTTCGTCTTAAAATCTATATGTCCAATTTGCTTACTTTGTATATTTACATTAGAATGAGAGAGAGGAATATTTTTTTTGTGTTTTTTATATTGTTTTGATTTTTTTTTTTTTTTGGTTTTATTATGTGAAGTTTGTTATAATGCAATATGTTTTTTCTAGATTCTTGAAAATGACTATAAAGTAAAAATAGTTGAAATGTTAGAACAAATGGATAGATATATATATATACAACAAATAGTTTTTGAAAAGAAAAGAAGTGTTTTAATTATAGAATTATATGGTTATATGTAATGTATATTTTGAAAAAAAAAAAAAAGAATTGAGTGGTGATTAGAAACAGAACTAAATGGATTTGTAATAATTGTATTTATAATTATAATATTCAGTTTATCAATTAATTAAATAAAAATGCATCTAATATAATAGGTTTAATTTTAAAATAATTTTTATAAATGCAATTTTTTGCTTTAATCACTTTTGCTAAGTGTTTAAATTTTTTTTTTTAATTTGAACATCAATCTCCATGATATCTTTGTTCATAATATTTCCAATAACTCCATAATATAGATCTATGGTATTTTTTAGTCTTTTCCTAGAAAATTTCGGATCTCTGATATCCAATCAAAAATCATCCTAAATTATTAAATTGTTATCTTCTTTTTGTTTGTTGTTATTGTTTGTATTCCAGCAATAATATAATATTTTCAATGTATGTCAAAGAATTTTTTTCAAATATTAGAATTTATTTTTCTATAAATTTATTATTTTACATAACTAAAAATTGTTACATAATTCGCTAGGTATATTTAGAAAATTATAATAAAAAAATAGAATAGCCTATAAATAAATTATCAAATGATTTTATTGTTAAGGATTTTATAAAATGATTTGAGTACTGGAATCGATCTGAGGATCTTATGTTCCAGAATCTGATCCCACCATTTCATTAAATCATACACTGCAGGATAGCCTATGAATTTTATTTATCAATGAAAACATTTTTTTTTTTTTTTTGAACTGTTGATTGCAATACCAATTCTCTGGCTAATAGATTTTTTTTTTAATGAAAATTGCATGAAGCTGCATTTTTAATTTGGTTTCAAATATGAATAAATTTATTTTTAATACATTTATTGTGATTATAATAATAAAAAGTAAAGTATGATTGGCTAATTGTTTATACATATAATTATACAAAAATATTCAAAAGCCTGTATAATGCTTCTCCATATATGTCTATAGCATATCCCCACCCCTTACAATGGTTCCTCTTTTTTTTTTGCTATCAATTATTATCCTTTGTTGTTTTTGCTATATTTTCCCACCATTTTTATTTAAACATTTTTATATTTATAACAATAGTCTTGCCATTTTAAGCTGAAGTCCTTATTTATTTATTTTTGTTAGCTTCAGCTCATTTCTGAATCCAAACTCCATGTTTCACTATCATAAATTAAATAAGTTATATTGATTTAAAACTGTTTTTAAAACATAAGGACATATTTAAACAAGACATTTTTTTATATAGCGCGATGTTTTTATAATCTATAATATTAATAAGCTAATACACATTATGTTTACTCATATATATTCCAAAGTATTTTTATTCTTTTATTTTTTTTATAATTTATTATTTTAACTGATACCAATTGGATATAAATGAAACAATTATATTCTTGATCATTTTTATCTACTACATCTGTAACAAAAAATAAGAATTTGATGACCATTTGAGGAATTAAGAAAGATGTGTAAAAGAAAGGAAAGTAATAGAAGAAAAGAAGTTCATAAGTGATAAGACGAGGAATAGTTATGAGTGTATAAAGAGTAGAGCAAGGCTTTGAAATGGTGGTCTGCTTTAGTATGTGAAATTTTTTTTTTCTTTTTAAACAAAATATAAGGCTGATTACATTTAAATATAATGGGGGGGGGGGGAGATCTTTAGCATGATTTCCTGTAAGGCGGTTTTAACATTAATTTGTTTTGCTTACTCCCAATGAGTTCTTTTTTCTTGAAGATTTACAAAAGTTTTCCAGTTTGAAATCTTTAAAATAATTGCTATTTTTGTTCTTATATTCAGTATTCATTTGGTGATCTAAAGATTTTTTTATAAGGATGTTTGTCATATATTAGTTAATATACAAGTATCCATAGTGATAATTTGTTGCAAATTGCTGGTCTTATATGGTCTCTTTAAATGTAGGAATGTCATGATATAATGATCCTTCATAGTGTAATATTACAATATTTTTCCCTAGATGTAATTGTTTTGAAAATATGATAGATCCCCACACACACACACATTTCTTGTATCTTATTGCTTTTACAAACATTTTTTAAGAAACAATTTCTTTCATTATATATATATTACATTTTTTAAGTCAGTTTTTGTGATAATCTATAAGCACATACACATTTTTTTTTCAATCAATGTAATTAGTCTATTTATAAACCAAGCTTTGCAGTCAATAGAAAATTCAAGTAAAAAAGAAATATGAATCCTTTACTCATAATATATATAGAGTTTCTTGTTTTTTGTTCATGTGGGGAAAAACTAATGAATTATAATGTTTAAAATGGTTAATATTTATGTTCTGTAATTAAAATTTATTTGAAAATGTTTTAAATGTATGTGAATATATTATGTTTATTTTGTTATCATTTTTTACAACTTTTAATTTATAAATGTAAAAATCAATATATCTAGGAAATTGTTTCCAAATTCAAACTATTCATTTCTTTTTTATTAGAACAATGTTTAACAATAATATAATGGTAAAAATACTTTTTCTTGTGTATGTCTTTGAAGATTGTGGTTTTTAATTTTCTCAGATAGAAGAAAAAAATTGAAAAATAAAATTATTTTTAAATCTGTTGAAAAAATTTATGAAAAATATGCTTAAGATTACTTTTTATTAAAAACACTTTTTTTTTTTTTTTCAATGAAATCCAGCTTTTTTTTGTTTTCCTTTTTTAACAATTTTACTTTTATTTACTATAATATTTTTTTCATTTAAGTTTTATTTGTATTTACTATAAGCAACATTGATATGCTAATCCTATTGTAAAAAAATTTCCCATCATCCTTCAAGTTTAGAGCATAAGGATAATTCTTAAATATACTCTATTTACAAAAATGAACCTTTTGATAATTTATCTGTATAAAAATGATTTCCCATTGTTGGAATGTTATTCCAACATCATCTTATATATTAGAATTAGCTGAACAATCGAAAACGATTTTCAGTTGTTTTCATATTTATTTAAACAAGTTAAAACTGTTTTAATGGTTGTCTGCAGTTTGCTATTTAGTCAAAGTAGATTCTTGTTCCAGTGTATGAAAGAAATTTACTGTGATTTTTGTATTCCATTTTCACAGAAAATAAGATAATAATTATAAGGATCTTTACACATGTGTATATATATAGAGTAATTGAAGTATATTTTTATGCTGTTGCATGTGTATATATTATATTTCTTATTAAGAAAGCTGATAAAACTTACAATTTTAGGCACACAATCCAATCTTATAATATGATGAAACTTAGTGTGTAGTATGTTGTAGATTATCAAGACATAAATTATGAAATTATTTATTGCCACATGTAGCCATTCAAATCCTGACATAACAATTAGCCTGTATTGTAAATACAAGTTAGATGTAAATATGAAATCTGGTTTAAGTCATTAAAAAATGCTATATTATGTATACAACTTAAAGGATATTTTAAATTGTTTGTTTTTTGAAATGCTGGTTTTGTTTTTGTGTAGTTTATATTTATGATTATATAAAATTTACTACAGTTTAAAGTTTGACCTTTTTGCTCTCCCATTGCAAAATCATAATGTTAAGCTGTAGGTATGTGTATTTATATATGCATACCTACAAAATAAAGCAGGAAATGCTAAATAATATATACATGTCAAAATTTGATATGCATATACTAATATATTTTTGTTTTTCAAAACTATATAATAATTATAGAAGAATAAAATTTTCAAAAAATACTTAATTCATAAAAATTTATGGAATTTTAATTATTTTCTATCTCATATTCTTAGCAATAGGATTCAATGCCCTGTGTACGTTGAACTTCATCATACTGATATTTTGGAAATTTAAAAGCTTGTTTTCATTGAAATTAAGATTTTTTTTAAAAAAAAAACCCCCAATGAAGATTAAAAGAATGATCTTGAAAGAACAATGAAAAGATAACCAAAAAAAACTTTTATCTCCTATCTACTTTTGAATTCACAGTAATAAGAATCTCATTCTAATGTGAACTATATATTGAGAATGTAGAAACAATTGCATTTGTAATAATCAATAAAGCAAGTCATATCATGTGACTTGTTTTAAGCTTATATTACAGATATATAATATAGAGAGTATACCAATAGCTCTAACAAGCTTTTATTGATAAATGCCACAAGAGAAAGCATTCAAAATCTCTATCTAGAATAATCCCTATCCTCAGACCAGTTTAGAGCTTTTGGCTCACTTCAGTGAGATGCTAGGACATTCAGACGCTAAATCTAAAATACTTAACTCAAAGCCAACACTAAATGTCTTTAAATCCAGCATGGGTCTGAAAACACTTCAGCCTCACCATATATTAATAGTCTCAGCAATATAACTTTGCCAAAGTCTCAAGGGCAAAATTATAATAATCAATAAACAAGTCATATATCGTGTGATTTGTTTTAAGCTTGTATTACAGATATGTAATACAGGGAGCACACCAATAGCTCTAACAAGCTTTTATTGATAAATGCTATAAGGGAAAGCATTCGAAATTTCTATTTAGAATAATCCCTATCTTCAGACTAGTTTTGAGCTTTTGACTCACCTCAGTGAGATGCTAGAACATTCAGACACTAAATCTAAAATACTCAACTCAAAGCCAGCACTTATCTAATACGTAATTATTAAGTAGAAAATCTGAAATTTTTGGACATGTAAATAGTTATTTAAGTTAGATAGCTGGATTTAAATGCATTTACATATCTGAAAATTTCAGATTTTCTATTTAAATAGTTATATATTAGATAAGTGCTGGCTTGAGCTGGGTACTTTAAATCTAGTGTCTGAATCTCCTAACATCTCACTGAGGTGAGCCAAAATTTCAAAACCGGTCTGAGGATAGGGATTATTCTAGAAAAGATTTTGAATGCTTTCTCTTGCAGCACTTATCAATAAAAGCTTATTAAAACTATTGGTACACTCCCTATATTATATAATTGCATTTATAATTTATACTAAAGATTATAAAAAAACTATTTCAAAAGATATTATTTAGCAGTGAAAGTAAAAATGGATATTTGAAAGTGATAGACAGAAGGTTATAAAATGAAAATACCTTTGTATGCAATTAGCATAGGCAAGAAAAGATATTAATGAGGACAAAAATTAAATAATGGTTTGAAACAAATGTTTATTATCTATAGTTAAGAAGAAACATTAAATATGTTTCTTAGAAAAATACAATAATCAGTTTAGAAGACTGAAAGTTTCATTACTTCATATTTTGATTTATTTTTTTTTTTGCAAATAAAGCTATTTTTTTTAATTATAAACATTATTATAAAATTGTGCTAAAGATTGAAATAAATGTGCTTCATATTAGAAATAATGAAGGGAAAAATAAATAAAATTAGAAAATAATGGAAAAAACTAATGTATTATGTTGATGGAATAGCTGATGAAAAATAAAAAGAAAAATTTTGTAAAATGAAAGTTAAAATGGACTCAGGGGAAATGATACTAAAAAAAAAAAATTCTTATTAAAAATGAACACTAAGCTTCTTTAATTTATTTTTTATTTATTTTTATAATCATATGGATTAAGTAAAAATAAAATAATGACTTTTGCAATGAAATTATAAAAAAATATTGGGTGTTACTGGCAATTTTATCAACAATAATCATATGTTTTAGATTCATCAATGGTAGATTTACTTTTATGATGATAAAACCATTATCTGATCGCTAATAATTCTTTCACAAACAATCTTTCCAAACATACATATTTCTTATGAATTTGATTATCTTATAATAAGATCAAAATAAAATAATTTCAATGTGATTATTTATACTTTCGTTATAGGTTTAAATCTAATTTTTTTTAGTATCAGCAAATCACAAATTCTTCAGATATTTTACCAAAATCACTCTTTCCTTTATTTTGCTCTAATATCTTATAAATACAATTTATCCAAACCAAAAGAATTTTGCTAAAAGTGTTCAAAGTGTTTTGGGTGAATTGCATTTATCAGCAAATCATTTAATTTTCTTACCTAATACAATAACTCAAGTGCAGCTTTCCATTCTGATTTCATTTATTACAATCCTGATTTAATCAGTGGACCAAATACTTAGTTACATTTAAATTCTCATCCTCAGACTAATTTTTGCCTTTTTATCTTTATCAATGAGGTTATGGGATTCAAAGTTGGAAGTTTGAGTAATAATAAAAATTAAAATATTTATTAACTGTTTGACTGTAATGTTTCCAATTTTAATATCAGTGCCATGTTAGTAAATGCTATGAAATATCTAATAACTATTGATTACTCAAGCTTACCATAGGTGGTGCTAGAGAGAGGAGCTGCTCTTGGTTTATTTAATTTTTCGTAGCCAAACATTCTAATCTGCATTTTCAAAGATATCAATATATTTACAAATCTTTTCTTTACAAATGTGTTTATTAATAGTCAATGGTGAATTTTTTGACTATTGGATTCTTTGTTCTACATACTCGATCTTTTTCATATTTTTGAAATTATATTTGCTATTTAAGTTTTCATAGTATTGTTGTTTTTTTATCCTATTTCTGGATGATTAAGAAATATTACATGGTATAAATAATTTCAGCAATCTATATTTAAGAATCATTCTTACAAATGATGGATACAACAGAATAGTAACAAAATTTAAAATGTGCATTCTAAATAACTCGAAAAAATTAGAATAATGAGCATAGGTTTTCAGAAATAGGGCCTATGAAAATATTGATTAGCAAAAATTCATGTTTGACATTAGAGAAATGTCCCTTATTATATGGCTATTTAAGATGAATGAATGCATCAAAAGTGTTGCTTTATTAGCATTCAAAATAAAGAAGAAAGAAAATCAGTTCTATGAAATCTAGCATAAGTATATGGGAAATGTTGGAATGGCAAACTAGTTAAATAGAAGTCTTTGGAAGAGGTAAAGTAAAGCTGTATAAAAATCTCATCATGTAAAAGATAATACATAATATTAATTATTAATACTTTTTTTTTTTGTTTGTTTTTTTTTAAAAAAAACACAATCATGGTAGAGATATCAATTTAGCATAAAAAATAAAAAAAAACAGTAGATAATCAGACACAGATTTGATTAAAAGTTATTTTTCTTATCGCATTTGCATTTTACGAATAACCAAATTTTTATAATAAATTTTGATTCATAAAAGTCGAGGGGTCAGCAGCTGCCGCTTTACAGGCAGTTGTCCCGGGTTAGCGGGTTCGCTTCCCGGCTGATGCTATGACACATGAGAGAAAAAAAAGAACTTTTAAGAGAGGGGGGTATCGTTTTTGGCGAGTGTTTCTTTATGTTTGGTTGCTGTCCTGATAGTGGTTCTTTTCATGATTAATAAATCTGAATATATTCATCAAACTAACTGTTCTAATAAAATTGGCTGATTTAGGATTCTTAAATGAAAGAGAAAATCGACAACTGAATGATGGATTTATTATACTTAGCCAGCTATTTTAATCTTACATTTTAGTTTGATTTTCTAACTAAATCAGAACCCTAAAACGATATATACAAAAAATATAAAAGTAATTTCAAAAGTCTAGGATAAAATTGTTACTAGAAAAAAAAAGGAAGTCGTATATTTTATGGAGTTATTTCTTTGAAAACTTTTTTTAGAATTGAAAAGATTTAAGTATATTATTGCTTGAAAGCAGATATTATCTCGACAATGGTTTCCCGTTTTAATCCCCACCTCGTTTTCATTTTTTTAATACAGATTTTTTATAACTAAAGTTGAACCTAATAATATATGCTGAATTTATTTATTACTACTTTTAAAAATAATCAAGTAAACATTATACCTAATTTTTAAATATTCATAATACTTATATTAAGCAAGTTCTAACTAGACACGTTGAAATGTTAAATTGATTTAAATGATGTATGATTTGTTTTGGACATGTCTCTAGTTATTTTATATAGAAATAAACTCCTTTTTAAAACTTGCTTAAGCAAGTTTTAAAAAGAATGAGTTTGTTTGTAATATTTCTATATTGGATATTTATGAACTATTTTGGAAAGAAAAACTGTGTAATTGATATATTAAATTATTTAGTTAATTTATATTTAACCTTAAAACATCATATGATCACTACTGTACGAGATAGAGTTTTGCCTATTTTATATTTATTGTATTATTTTAAAATTATTTCCTTTTGCTATTTGTACACTTCTTCATATATAAATGATTATCTTATGTATATTTTTGTCTATATACTAAACAGAGAAGACTGAAAAGGTAAAAATATTTTTAGCTAAATTAATTTAAAAACTAGGAATTTTTCTTAACAAATTTTTTCCCCCAATTATCTTTTTAATCAATCAAATTTTAATTCATTTTTTATGCCGCATTAATTACTTTGACAAATGACTGTAAGACAGATTGTTACTAAATCTTAATTTATATAACCATAAAATGCATATTCAATAATATCTGTATTACATGTATGCAGTAATAAAAGCTGGCAGTGTATTAGCATATCTGGGTGGGATTCAAATCTAAACTGGATAAAAGATTTTAAACAAGAGCAGGAATTTTTGCAAATTTGTTGGCTCATAATCAAGGCTGGACCAATAGATGAAGCAATTGTATCAGGCACAGAATTGTAATAAGTGCTAAAACGAGAAAATATTAGAGAAAACTATTTTAATTAAGTTAGTAAAAAAAAAAGTCATTCAATCCTTTCATTAACTCTAGCATGTTTCTAAATCTCATAATGAAACAGGTGTCAAATATAAATAAAATAGTTTGAAGAATCCATACATTTAGCAATGAAATAAAATGTTGCTCATTTACAAATGATAAAATAAATAAAGTTTGGATAAAATTAAAAAATGTTATTGATGCATTACAGAGGTCATTTATTGTGGGTTTTTTTACATCTTTTGATAAAAAGTAGGCTTAAACTTTTTTCATTAACCTAATTAGATAAGTACAAATAACAGATCTCTACGGAAATTGTATTAGAAATTTAAATGTGAAAATAATATTGAATGCATATTTCCAAATGTGATCCAAAGAATTCTATTAACATTACCTACAAGCCTAGTAGCAGCTGACGCAGTATTTTTTTTTTTTTAAATGAAAAATGTAAAGTTATTTATTAAATATTAGATCATGATCAATTAAGTGACTTAGCAATAATTTCTATAAAAAAGACTACATGTAAAACAATCTGTGGAAAAGCTATGATTTTTTTACAAGTTTTTTTATTATATATAGATACTTTGCTTCTTTGTTTATCTTTTTTTTTTTGTTTTAGATTTTTCTTTTATTATAGTGTATATGTTTTTAATAAAATTTATATATTTAATGTATATTTTTATTCCTATTTTATAAAATGTATTATTTTATTCAGTAGACCATTTTAAATAAAAGCAAAGGCTTCTCAAACAATTTCTCATAGAAGAATAATTAAAGAAAAAGCAGTGCTCATCAGATTCTTCAATTGCTAGGTATTAATTGTTGAGCAATATTCCGTTCTTTTATCTTCTAATTAATGACAATGCGTGCTCATGTACTACCCTATGTTGGATGATTATCTCTGTGTCAACTATTAGAAAGCAAAAATTCTAGATTTTTTTTTTTGGCTTGAATTTGAACTTTAGATCATAGGCATGGTAGATAGAAGTATTAATCCTATGCATCACCACTGCTCATAATTAATCATCCAATTCTTAATCTAAAAGGGGATATGTAATTATTCTTAGAAAGATGATAGATAAAGCAAAGATGAGAACTAGCTAAAATTCTCATTACCCAATAGTTGAATGGCCTTTTGAAAGTGCTTTCTAGATTTTTCCTCTTTATGTATTTTTTAATAGACCTTGAAATGACTTATAAAACTTTTACTGTTACATGAATGATGTGCAGCATTTTCTATGCCACTTACTGTTGAAACTGTAAAGTTTAGTAAGTAATCGTAGGCACTATAACCTAATATCTATTATTACTTAGTAAAGTTTTCAGTAAGTGGCATAAAATGGTGCTGCTATAACTACAATATGTAAGCTAGTCATATGATGGAGTAAGATGATTTTTTTTTTTTAGTGTTATTCAGCTAGTACATTTGTAACATTATCAATTTAATGTATATTTCCATACTATTGTTAATTAAATATATTAAAAATTCATTAGTTTAAATTTTAAAAATATTTCCGAGATCATTTATAAATATTGTTCTGATATTTTGTTTTTATATATCGTAATTATTTGTGTTTTATTTCTATCATGATGATTGCTTGCTGCTTATTGATTCTAAAGGTCAATTCTTAGCAGAGTAAGTAAAAAATATGAATACATACAGATTGAACAATTGAATGGAAATTATTCTACCCAATCTATCATTTGAGTCCTCAAAGCATCTTAAAATTATTTGAAAGGCTTGTTTAAAAGGGTGTCTTGAATGTAGTAAATGTAATATAATATAGATAAAAATCAATATATTTATTAAACATAAGTATATTATCAATTTAATGTCTCACTTTAATATTTATTTCAATTTGTGCTTGAATAAGGTATTTCACCTTTTTATCTGTAGGACCAATCCTACTTTTTAGTAATAATATTACAATTACTTTTATCATCTAACAGCTATGTATAACAGGTAAAAAGTCAAATAATTTTAATTATCTACATTTTATATGAATATAAATAAAAAACAAAATCCTTATGTTTTCTTTAATTACAATATAGAATATTTTGAATACCAGCCATCATTTCTTATCTAACAGACAAATACAGTCTACTGAGATGGAAAAAAGATCATGTCTCTAAAAATGTATTTTGAAGAAATAATGTTTTAAAAACTATCTGGAATAAAATTACAAATACATATCAATTATGGTGCCCAGTAAGAAAAATACCTTTAACGCGTTTTACATATTATATACAATAACACATATGCATGAGTGATAATGTTATTTATAATTATTAGAATGTATCTAATTGTTTCTAGATAACATATTATTAAACCATTTTGTCCAGAGATTAGAATAAATTACTAATTATAAAATGTAGTTCCTGTGTATACTCAAAAATTTATCTTTTTATTAGTCTAGAAAGATTGCAGTTAAATTATTATTCTATATACAGTGCAAGGCAACAAAATCTCATTCTAGCGATTAAATTAAAATGTAGAGAAAAAATGAATAAATTTTATTAATTATTCACCCATAAAAAATCAATATAATATTAACAAATGATTATTCAATTAATAATATGTATTTAGCCTTTGCAAAAGAAAAATAAATTGCACATTTTTAATTATTGTTAAATTTTCAATAACTTAAATTCTTATTGAATCAGTACTTTTTTTTTTTATGTCAAACTACTTTTCTATACTATTTCTTCAATAAGAAAGCAATTTCATATCTAAATGCCAACTATATTAAAGCAATCCATACCTTTCCAGCTAGTAACAAAGCGATCCAAATTGGAGGTGAAAACATTCATTTTTATTCTCTATCTATGATTTTATATCGATGGTAAATTAGACTGACATTTATTAGACAGAACTTCAAGTCAGCAGAGATGTCCCCAGATCCTTATTTCAACTTACACACAAAAAGAGTAAAATTATATATAAAAATAACTTTGTTAGATATGATTTATAATACAAAAAAAAAAAAAATTGTTCTTAATATATACTGTAATTATCTTAAATTTATAGAGAGATATTATAAATTTAAAAGAATGAAAAAGTGCAAGAGAAGTTTACCTTCTAGTTAGCTATGATTCAGAAATATGAAAATTACTAAACTTGTACAGAAATTCCTCCTCTCCTAATTTCTAAACTGTGATCTCAATTTTAAACATCTAATGAGCATGAAAAGCTAATGTCTGAATTTTGAAAGTTGTGCAGATTTTACTTACCTTTTCAATTTAATAAAGTTTCAGTATTTAAAAGACTTCATAAACGTTTTTCTAGAAAAGCTTGTGTATTTTGTGTTTTTATCTGAGTTCGTAATTTGTAATTACTGCTCTCATGTTCTGTTTCAAGTTTGACTTTATATGAGAATTATAATACTGATATACATTTAATATCAGGGAATATTCCAACTAGAAAAAAATGTGGTCAATTGTAAATCAGTATTATAACTTCATTTTTTTCCTATATAATTTTGATAAATAGATGCCCCAAATATCTATATTCTGAATAATATTAAAGAATCTATTGTCAGTCATTCAAATGATGAATTGCCTGCTCAAATTTTATAAATGTAATTTAATAAGAATAATCATTTTTGAGCTTGACATCACTTGCTCATACAGTTATTTTTTATTTATGTGCTCATTAAAGAGAACAAATAGAAACTGATTAATTGTAAAGAGATCATTATTAATATTATGATATAATATATATATTATCAATAAAAACTCAACATGACTATTAGCTTACTCTTAATGTGTTGTTAAGAATAGTTATTTTCATCATATGTGAATTTAGATAATCAGTTAACACTAGATATAAATTCTGTTATATCCATATCAGTTCTGTTTTTTGTTTGAGGACTTGAGATTCACTCTGAAATTAATGTACTTAATCATCTAGTAGCCATTTCTTACTCCTTTGTACATATTCGAGATAACCCAAAACTTAAAAACCCTAGGACTTTGAACCTAAGCCAAATCACTTGCATAGTTAAGATCTGATATCAGGTTAGTAATTTAAGAATAAGTGGAGGTCATTTGGTGAAATGTTGTTATGATTACTTTTTCTACCAACGGGCAGAAATGGCCATCGCATAAAACTATGGTTATTAAAATATATAATTATTGATCTGGTTTCAGACATTTTAACAATGTTAATTGCCCCAGATTTAAAGTCTTAAAGAGCTTTTTAATTTCAGGTTATTAAATCGAATAGCAGAAAGTTATAAGATAGCAGCTAGATGTATAAGTACATCAGATTCAACTTTGAATTCTAACTTCTCATTGACTAAGGCATGGATCAGAAATTAATTTGAGTATGGAAATATAATAACTTCTATGTAGTACCCAGTAATTGCTGAAACTGACAATGCATAATTATGGAGAAAAAAATAATGCTCCTGGAAATACTATATATTGTTATTGATTGAAATACAATTTAGAAACCATTGGTATAGTTTTTCCCTCATTTACATCCATGTTAAAATATGAAATAGTAAAAAATATAGAAATACATATATACCATCACTGTCATTGATTTTCTAAGACAATAAAGACAATTACTCAAGGCTTTAATAGATTTATAAATGTAGATGATAACTAACCCTTAAGCTATCAACAATCTCAATCTATAGTCAAAGCAACCTCCTTTAATAATTAAACTGGGTACTTTTTTCAATATGAGTTTATAATTTACATTTTTTAAAGTTATTTTAAATCTTGGTGCTTGTTTATATATTTTATGCTTTCTTTACAGATAGAAGAGTTTAATGGCAAAGACATATAACTTTAGGACCATATATATTAAAGTCAGGGTGCTATAATGTTTCATAAATATCAAAAATATTTAATTTGTCCAATGTAAAAAAAAAACAATCTTTTAAAAATGTTCAAAACGATACATATATAAAAAGAACCAATTATTTTTAACCAATGATTTGTGTGTGTGATTTATTTTATTATTTGATTATATGTAGTTAAAATCCTTAAATTTTGCTTTATAACAATGTTGTGTATACAAATTATTCCATATTTGTTTTCATCTATCATATATTTTTTTAAGATGAAAGAATTGTGATCACTTAATATTTTTGAAAATTATTTGTAGTATTGTTCCCATATCTCTAAAAAATAATGTAAAGTAAGTTTTTATTAAATTCGCAAAATCATTGTTTAACTTTAAAAAAAAAAAAAGAAAAGAAGTTGGGGGATGTTTTACCAGTGATTAAAACTATTTTAATTAAAATTAGTACTATAGATGCAATTATTTAGATGCTCTGTATTCCAAATTGTTATTGTTTTTGAACTACAGTATTTTGTCCAGATATTGTGAATTTTGAATTTTAATATTTAGCATTTTTTTAAATTTTGTAATTAAATATTTGTATAGTTTAAAATGAAATGAGAAATTTATTTTTATTATGTTGTGTGTGTAAATACATACAGGCGCAATATCATTAATTAGGTGACTAATATTCTGACAACTCTTAATCTGAATAAAATTAATAAGAAGTGTTTCAAATTTTCATAATAGCCAGACTTTATTGTTTAGTATGAATCTCTGCTTGCTTAATTAAAACCATAAATAAAATAATTAATGCACATGTAAAAGTAGAATAATAAAAAAAAATACCTATATATAAATATACTTAATCAAAACAATATTCAAACAGGTTGCATAAATTCAAAATCTTATGGGGAGGGGGTGGATTTTGAGGTTTTAGTTTGATAATTAAAAAAAAGTAAAAATTGTTGCTAAATGCATTACTGGCTTGTTTCCAGCTTTGAATCTAAAATCTCACTTATAAAAGTGAAATCCAAAAATCTGCCTGAGATAAGGGTTAATAGAATGCACTACTACTTGATAGCTATTGATTACACAAGCTTACAATAAATGAGAACTAGAGTTATATATAATTTAAAAAAAGCTCTTATTTGTGCTTACTAATCTGAAAAAAATTAAGTGATGCTTGCATTTGTATTACATTTATCAATGTAAATGCTGTTCCTATTTTAATTCTTACTTTGGCAACTATTCTGCTTAATTTGTGATTTTCATCTAAATGTGAACTTTTAAAAAAGGTCAACTATTAAATAAACTTATGTTTATTTTCTCATAAGATAGCAAAGAAGAAAGAAAATGTTAAATAAACAGGGAAAATTGTAATTCTATAGCCAGTAGATATTAATTATTGTTATTAATATTTTCATTTAATATTTCAATTTCCAGCTGCATAAAAATATGGGAGGTTTATTATAATCAGTACTGTGAGGGATTATTAATGAATAACTATAACACATCCTTTTAATATGGCAGTCATTAATCCTTAAAGACTAAGGAATCAATTGCTGGATTAATGATATTGCACACTGCCTTGTATATATACAAAAAAAATTGTGATTAGTTGTATTTTTTATAGTTCATTACAGAATAATTAGTGGTTTTCTTTAAGAACTTTATAGCAATTTTTTTAGGCTTTTATTATTACTTTTAATAAATAATGGAATTCAGTTTTTAAAAACTGAGAACATTTTAACAAGTAAGAATTGTTGAATCTTATTTAGAAAATGATTTTTTTTTTTTAACAAAATATTGTTACTAATTTTGATTGCACTTAGGAATTTTAAAATCATTCTGCATATATATTTAAAAAATAAAAAAAACAATATGGCAGCTAAATAAAATTAATTTTTCAAACAATTTTTTCTTGGCTAATAATTTTATCTAAAAAAATATATACACACACTCGAACCATATTTACATTTTTAAGAGCTTGAATATAAATTTGTTATAAAATAAATTTAAATATACAAGAAAAAAAAAAAGGGCAAAATTTTTAATGAATACATTTGGGATATTTATTCCCATTCGATTTTTTATTTTGTTTCTTTTATAATATAGAAACATTCTGAATTTATATTACCTTAAAAAGATGTAAAAATTAGAATCAGATTTCAAATTACAGCCCTGACAGAATTTAACAGAAGTTTAATCTTTTTTATTGTAGGCTAATCTTATATAACAAAGAATTAACTTTACAAACGTATTGAAAAACTGTTATTAATTTCTGCTGTGACATTAGTATCCAGGACATTGAAATTTAAGATTCAAAAATAAGCAGAATGATAATCTTTCTACAGTAAGAATGTTTTCAATTATATTATCAAATTAATAATAATATATCTTAATTCAAATAATTTGTGGATTAATATTCGACTAGCATATATATATATGTTTAACTGAATGGAATTATTGAGATTAGCCTAATATCACATGATCTTTTGAACAATGACCTTTTTCTAATATGAGTTAGTAAATGCTAAGGGATATTTGTTGATACTTGGGAAAGGTGCTGAACAACTTAAAATACCAAGTGATATATGGAACAAGTAGTAAGAGTATCTGGTTTTTTCCCACTTATATATGAAAATTAATGTGTGTCATTTAAACAAAATTTAATAAAATATTGTAATTAAATAAGAACAAAAATATGAATTTACTTGTACAAATGTTTTGTTTTTAAAAAAAAACGAAAGTGACAAATACGCGAAAGAAAAAAAATGAATTTAGTTATAAAAAATAATTAAACAAAAAGAAAGACTTAAAAATAAAAGATTCTGGCGGAATATTGAAATCATGTGTTTTTGAAGGCTAGAGTTTTATTTTTTGGTTTTTATCAACTTTCACATCAAACTCGATTTTATTAGTTTATAGAATCTGTCATTATTAGAGGTTTATTATTGCATTTTTGGTAAGATCAAGCATCTGCTAGATTTTTCACAAAATTCACAGATGAAGAACAGCTGAACACATTTAAAAAACTAGACAAAAATATTACTCCTCCAGAAATATTTGCAGCTAAATGGTCACTTATTCATCGATGTTGCTTTAATAATAATTTTTCAATATCTTAATTTTTGTCAGGTATATTCATTACAATATTATACACTCAACAATATGTAGTGTTTTATTTTTTCTAATTCTAACAAAATTGTAAATATGTAAAGTTCTTTATATTGGGGTTTTTTTTTTTTCATTCCTATTGTAATATACAAAGTTTATATCAATAAAATTCCTTTTAAAATTAAAAAACTTAAGACAATTTTAATGAAGTCCAAAAAATAAAACACTAATCAATGCCATAGGATTTCAACATTCCATTGTAATTCTTTATTTTTTTTTTAAATTACTTTGTAAAATTCATTTTGTATTTCTTTCTTATTTATTTGTCTAATTACATTGTACAGTATAGTTAAATTATTTTTTCTCTTTTTGTTTATTTATAACCTTTATTTTTTAAAAAGAATTAACTTATATAAATAAATTCATTTATGCACAACTAATTTGTGTTTTAGTTCTTATTTTTTTTGTTTAATTAAATTTCTTAATTTTTTAGCCATCCATCAACTATAGTTTTTCTAAAAAATAGCATACATTCAATTATTTTCATTTCTACATACACAAAAATACATACTCCCTCTACTTTTTCATTTATTGCTTGGTATTTTCAGTAGTGATATACATCCCGTCCCCTCCCCCCAAGTATCAACAAATATCCCTCAAACCTACTAAAGGATTATCATTTATTAATCAAATATCAGACTTTTCTGGATAATATAACATTATTTTTTTAATTTAGAAATGGTAATGTTGCTTAAGAGAATACAAAAATATTTTAAATGATGTAAAGGAAATACATACACATGATTAATAAAAATAATTATAATTATTAGTGTTGTTCTAATGATAATGAATGATATCAAGAAAATTTAGAGAGCAATTGCATCCTGAATGTCTTCAAAAATAATATATTTTGAATGAAGTGTTATTGGACAATATATATATAATAGCCATTACTTTTTTTTATTTTTGAGAATTATAATTTTTTAATGAAAATATTTATCTTCATTTGATCAATATTATTTTTCAGAATTTGTCACCAGTACAAAATTATAGTCAGGGCAACCACTTGATTTAAATTTTAAGCAAACTTTGGGGAAAAATTAATATCTCTACAGGAAATGAACATTGAAATTTATTAATCAATAGTTAGCCCATGTTTGTTATTTGGGTTATTTTTAATTATTACAGTTTTTATTAATATTTTTATTTTATTTAAATTATTGTTGGTTGTCGTCGATGAGCAGATATATCCCACTGGATGGCGCTGTTTTTGTGCTAAAACACAAAAATGCCGTTTCCGCGGCCGACACCTTCGAACCTGCATTTTCTATAATACTTTTTTGTTGTGCTACAGATTGCAGGCCGCTATGTCGCGTCGCAGTACAGCATGTATGTTTTACGCAGCAAATACATTTTCCGAATTCACACAGTTTATAAAATGATTACGGCTTGGGGAGAGGGTGTGTTTTTTTGAATTGGATGGAAATGTTGTTTTCATTGGATTTTTTTTTATTTTAAAGTACTGAAATGTTCAGATTTTGTAAAGTAATAATTAACAGACTTTTTACACCGTAGTGTATTGAAGTTTTAAGTAGTAAATGTTGACGAGATATATGTATAAAGTTATTTGGAATTAGGTAACTAGTCAAGTAACGTACTGTTCGTAACCTTCCACGAGACATTTTAAGATTGGACCCGTGTGTATATTTTCGAAATAAAAAAAAAGCGTTAACACAAAAATATCTAGTAAGAAAAGTACAATTGTACACTGTTTTTTTAAATGTCATCAAAAGCATATATTATAATCATTATATATATATATGTTGTTGTTTAAAAAAGTTGTAGTTTCTTTCTTTTTCTCCGACTACTGTTATTCTTTGTCGAATATAGTTTACGTTTATTGTTATCATTTATTTTATAGATGTTAGTTAAAAAAAAAATATATTTACAAAAATACGATTTTGATATTTTTTATTTTAACCGTAAACCTAACCCTAATCCTAACCCTAAAGCTAACCCTAATCCTAACCCTAAACGTAACAAGTTTTACTTTTAGTTATCATTCTATTTGAAATAAAAACTAGCGGCAAACAACAACAAAAAAAAAGTCATAACCCCAGTAAAAAAAATCTCCAATAGAAAATTGATTTTTTCTAATAAAAAGAAAACTAAAAAAGCCTAATCAAATTGTAATTTGTTTATTTTATTTTACATTTATTATTATCATTTAATTTATATACGTTAATAAAAAATAATATTTAAAATTAAGTAATATTTAAAAAAGACGATTTTCTTTTTGTTTTTATTTTCGCATTACAAAAAACACGTCAAAATGATTATAATTAACGGCCCATGAATGATCATATTTTATAATTTTAGCGTGATAACTGCGCCATCGAGTGGGATTTAGCAGCTATTCTACGAGAACCTTATTGTTTAAATATAATCTTAGGAAATATCTTCTAATCTCTCCTCAAACAATACAATTTTTTTGCCAATATAGCTAAGTTTTCAGAAAAAAATGTCTGATTTTAAAAAATAATTATAATACAGGAAGTTCTCCACATTAGATTAATTCCAGAAAAATCATGTGCAGATAGAATTACTGAACAACAAGAATTAAATTACAAATAATGTACTGTTGTGTTTGGTCTGGATTGCAACTCCAACCAACAGTAATAAAAAATATGAATACTTGAAGTTCACTTAATCCGATTTATTAGTATTAAATATATTTACATAACATACAATCAATAAATATATTTCCACATATCTGAACTTCATTAATGCCAGGCAGGTAGTGCCCGAATGCCTGGACTCACTTCCAGCTGTATATAATAGCTTGCCTCATGAGTTTGTCCAATGACTTTTGTACTAGCCAGCCTGCCCTTGAGTGGGTTCTAGTCTTTGCAGCTTCCAGTTCTATTGTGGATTTGCCTCACTGTATAGATTTAGTATAATGACAGTAATAGACACATTCACTGTTAGCAGGCAGACCTCTATCCTCAAAAAATGCTAACTATTTAACTGTCAGATCCCCAGCCTTATTGGCATCAATCATTGCCTATTGGCCCATATCAACTAATGGTTGATATTTACTTTGGCCATATGTTTACACATTGGTTATCCACATGTTGAGTGCTCAATCCAATCAGATAAAGATGGAATTTGGACTAGTCCATTTTTAAGTTAAGGTGAGATATGACATCGCACCCCTGGTTAAAAAAATTAGTCCTGGTGAACATATTCATACAGATGTGATGGATGTCTTGTCCACTTCATTGGTTTCTTTGGTCTGCTATTCTTGGCTTGTTCATCATTGTCATCTTCAGTTGATATACTTGTCCCAGGTGTTTGCCTGGGTTGTTGCTATCTTCAGTTTGATGACCATTTTTGCTTCAGGTACTTGTTTCTGTGTGACTCAATCGCAGTTGGTTTAGATGATGATGATGTTGATATCCATCTGCTGTTTGAACTACTACCGTGTAGAGGTCTTTCAGTTGTGTAACCACCACTGGTATCCATTTCGGGGATCTATTGTATATTCTGCATAGCACTTAGGTGCCTATTTGCATTTTAAAAGTTTTTTCCATAATTTGGATCAGGTTTCAGGAATGACAGGGTGGTCCATAAATGTCTATTGATTAGCAGTTTGCCTTTCCATAGGCCATCAGAGCCCTTCAGGTTTAGGCCACTGAACTGTTTGTCCTTTTTGGCATGTTTTGATTCATTTTGCTTAATGTTGTGACCTGGTTCACCTTTGTCACTCTATGTGACTGAACCAGTCATGGCCTAATAAGTTATTATGACAACCTGATGTCACCACCAGTGGTAGGTGTATAATCTTGATAGGCATTGTAATTTTAACTGTTGTTTGGTCCAACAGTTTTATTTTATTGTGCTGATAGTAGCCCAAGTCTTTCATGAAACAATGAATACTGCAGAGCCTGCGTCCAGTTCCATTGTAACTGGTGTACCATTAATTATAATACTATGTTTAAATTCAGAGTTATTGTCTTTAATATAATTTATACAGCAACTTGTTTTTTTTTAATAATTGCCTTTGCTATTTTTGGAATGGGTTTTTCTATTCTCATATCAGTCGTATGTCTTTTTAATTTCAGACATGCAGCCTTTATATGTACGACTTGCTTGCAAAATATATATGTTATATAACAATGTGGGCATACTGTAGGTGTGTGTATTTGTTCATTACATCTATAGCAACACTTTATACTAATTGACGCTGAGTTGATTAGTAAATTTTTTTAATGGCTTTGCTTGACTAGCTATTGATTCTGCTAGTACTGCTTGGGCCAAAACTGAATCAAAATCTAAATATGGTTTCATTAGCAATTTAAGTCTTAAATTGTAATCATTTATGCCACAAATAAAATGATCACAAAGGTGCTTCATTCAGGAAATCTTTGAATTCACACTATAATGCCAATGTTCAGATTCTTGTTGCGAACTCTGGCTTTTTCTTCCTCTTCTGTCAAAGGTTTAGGGGGGGGGGAGAATAATCATGAGAGTCACAAACATTTTATCAAAATTTAGGTCAGCCAGCATTTCTGCCGTAGATTAAGACTTAGTATATTGTAAGTTTGAGGACCTATTTTATCTCGGGCTTCTTGATCTGTGAGCCTGTAGTTAAAATATGAATCCCTCTTTGCCTGTAGGTAAAATATTAATCGCTCTTTATAGCTTGACCAAACTTCAGGATGAGCTGGATCAAAACTTCCATGAGCCAATAGAATTAGCCATTTTTTAATTTTTTTCTCATTTCTCCATAAGATAAACTAAGTACTGATTTTTATTTTTGCAAGTTACCACTAGCTACTATTTGTAACTGTCCCACTTCCATTGCTTTATTATGAGTTATGTACTCAAGATTGGTTTATGATTTTAATTGACATACCTATTATGTTTGCAGTCAATTTTTCTCATGAATCTACCAAATCTTTTCTATTCAGGCAGATCTAAGTGATAGAATTTTATCACTGTTATGTAAATACGATCAATATATTTTCTTTGCACTCGCATATTTTTTCCAAACTGCTGAATCTGATTTTTATTCAGGCACAATAGTGATTTCAATATGATAAAATTGTTTTTAATTGTATACTCACATATCTATTTTTCCAGTTGTGGGAAAAAATATTTATTTTGTCTGACTATGCCAAATCTGATGTGTTTGGTGCATTTTATATTTTCCAATCATGGGAAAACCTTTTTCTTTTGTCTGACTGCACCAAATCTATTATGTTTAGTCTGGATTGCATACTCCAACCAACAGTAATAAAAAATACGAATACTTGAAGTTTACTTAATCTGATTTATTAGTATTAAATATATTTACATAATATACAATCAATAAATATATTTCCATGTATCTGAACTTCATTAATGCTGGACAGGTAGTGCCCGAATGACTGGATTCACTTCTAGCTATATATAATAATTACCATACGCTGCTATATTTTCTTTTATAAATGGATATAAAATTGATATAATCAATGCATGCATATTAACATTATACTATATTGTAGATAATAACCCCAAATTCACAACTCAACCAGACTAGCCAAAAAATAAATTCTAAAATATAAACAATGGTTTCACTGCTACAATCAGACTTCTCAAGTGTAACGAACTACAAAATAACATATTTAAACTAAACATTCACCTTATTATTAAAACTTTTAAATAATTGTTTCAAAATCATAAATTTTTAATAATATAGATTCATTTAATTCTTTTTATTTCATTTCTCTCAAAGAAGACAACCTTAGCTTCATCAAAATTAATAGTGTGGCCTGTATCTTTTTCATGGATATCTAAAGCAGAACTAATATATTTATTTCTAATCCTATTTTTACGTATCTTTATTCTTTCATTTACACTCAAACTACTCTGCTCTATATATATCTTCTTACAAAAACAAGGTATAATATATACTACTCCAGATATAATTTTTCTATCAAAAATTTCATATTATTTAATAAATTATTCAAGTAATACCCCTTTTCCAAGCAATTTTTTTATTTCCAAACAAATTACTATTTTTACATACAATTTTAGAAGACAATTTAAATGGCAAAGAAATCACATTTTTCTTTAACTTCACATCATTATTTAATAGTAATATTTGCAATCTAAAGGATAAATAAAAATATGATTTTATTTCTTTGTTGTTTAAAAAAAAAAATCAAAGGTTATAGATTTCTCAGAATTACTTTTCATTAAGTGGTAATCTGAGAACCCAAATTTTAAAGATGTTTTAAAAATAATGTTAAAAACAAAGGCAAAATCATTAACTGGCTGCACTTGTCAATAGGCAAACCAGATCCTTTTGTTCTTATTAAATTTATGCTGGCTATTAAAAATTAAAAGTCATAAACAACTTTTAATGGCTTGTGAAGGGGTAAGAAAGATGTCCTATAAAAAAAACCAGTTTTAATTCAAAATTAGTTAACACTTTAATTGTGATCAAATGCAGCCAGGCACTATGCAAAATTGATGATGAAGACGTGAAGTTGGAAGGCCTATCATCCTTCTTCCTCATGGGGAATTGGTCTAGAAGATGGAAGGAGTTCAAAACAGCAGTCTGCCAAGAAGGAAGCAGCCCATCAGTGATTGTTAGTGCCTTAGCCATGCAGCCACCTCAGCAAGATGAACGGTAACTAATTTTTCAGAGCTCTTAAGCTAAATTTTAATAAATCATTTGTATAATTTTCTAAAGCTAGCTAATGAAACTAAAATTATCATTAATAATTAAAACTCTGTAATGAATTTATACTTATTGATTTAAATATTCTAATGTAACCTTGTTTAAAAATAATAAATGTAAAATCTTGCCTAATTAAAAGTTAATTAATAATATTTCTGTAATCATGATAACTATTTTAGTTATTATTCTTAATCTATCCAATCTGCAAATATGCCTTCATTACTTTGTTTATTTGATATTTCATTAATTATGCTATGCCATCCCTCAGAGCAGATTATTAAACATTATAACAGTAGAGAGATAATTTAACTCTCTCAATAATCTTAAATTGCTTTTTAGAACATAAATAAATCTCCAGTCTAAAAACTACTTATATATATGTTGAGCTACTATGTTTAGCTTAGTATAATTCAGGTTTGCATGTTAAATGATTGCATTTAGTTAAATAATAGCAAGAATAATATTTTAAGACATATTGTAAATAATTAGTTAATTAAGTTCCAAATAGCAAGAATGATATTTTAAGGCATATTGTAAATAATTAGTTAATTAAGTCCCAAATATGCTTTACTCCCCCTTAGTTTATTATTATAAACTATACGAATTACTGGGTAAACTAGATCATTTAATTAGCCTCTTTTAGCATGTTTAAGTATGCTAATTTACGAATAAGCGTACAGTAGTTTCGCAGATTGAAACTACAGATTTAGCGCTTGATTAATTTTAATGTTTATATTTTAGAAAGCATTGCGAATGTGTCTTTATGAAGCACATTTGTGCATTATGCCTTGCTATGAGGGTCCAGATTGTTGTATAAGCTGCTCTGATCACCGAACTAAACGTTCATATATTTTGTGACAGCAAGTCTTACAGTCCACAGGAACAAGTACTTGGTACTGAATTCTCTGAGTAAGTGCACATTCGAATCACAACCATAATTTAGTTTATGTAGTGCCATAGTTTTGGAAGCTCCACTGCAAAGCACTAGTTTGTCTTCCTTTATATTATTCAGTTCAGCATTGATCTGAATTTCAGATCTAATTTATATATATATGATCTATATGGGGAGCACACTTATTGCTCATTATGCAATATTAATAAATAAGTCATAATTAACTTGGTCATACATGTATGTTTAACCATGACAAAACTTGGTATGACATAGCATAAGTCGGGCATATTAACTGTAGATAACTAAATTAATAGATTGACAATAATTAATTGATAAAATTGTATAAAAGTGTAGAGATGAGATTTTGTACCCATCCACTCATCATTATACAACTGTTCTGTAACCTCGTACACTATTGCCATATTGCTAGTATTGATTTCCTTTAATAAATATATATAAAATGTATTCACGTTCAATGTCTTATTCATAGCTTGTTACTATTCAATTAAATATTTTAAATTATCATGTTAGTTTAAGTCCACATATGTGTTATCTAAGTAGCCATAGATGTGTGTGTTTAGATATTATGTAGTAATTGAGTCATTTATTCCCTGATTCTCATGTTCCACCCTTTTCTACTGCCAGCACACGAATTAGAAGAGTCGAGTGTAGCCTCATATATGTCATTCATAGGGTAGTAAATAATGAAATATTGGTGATGAAGCTGAGATGCAATCAGATTTGAGGTCTCAACCCCTCATCTAGATCAGCCTTGGTATAATTTGCCAAAGCTTTGGATTTTGTTGCATGAATGTACAAATATGACCGTTACGCTATGAGGATTCGTAGCCCAAAGTCTCCAATTTTCTGCACGTACCATGCCAAAGGCAGACGTGTATTCTTTTGAAGATGCATTTTCTTGTTACTCAATAATTTGAACTGGCCTATCAAGCCAACTCCTATGATAATCTATAGCACAGAGCTCACTTCCAGATACCACTATCTTGTACGCTGTACTTTTATTAATCAGGCCTGTTGGTAATGCTATGTGGGAGGGACAACTCTGTCCATAGAATAATAATTAATAATAAAGTGAGCTATAATTCCGCTTTGTTCCATAACTGCTTCTGGGACTAAAAAAATAATAAAAGATACTTAACTTTCCCTATATATGTAAGTATGCACATCAATGTGTTAGATATATTTCTGGCTGATAACCTAATCTATTATATAACCAGGTATTGAATCTATCCTTAATAATTGGCATATTCATTTTTATAATGGCATACTTCTTGATCAGATTGTCAATCTAGTGTTCCTTTGTAATGCTCTTGTACTGGTCGCCTTGATACCCAAATATTGTTCATTTGTAATGCTCTTGTACTGGTCACCTTGATATCTAAATATTGTTCATTTGTAATGCTCTTATACATGTCATACTTATATCCAAATATTGTTATCATTGTTAACATATAGTTCATTAAATTTGTTATTAATAAATTATATATTTGCATTTATACGTTTGTCAGTGTCTTTCCATGATTCACCATATTCATGCAACCATATCCACAATTAATTATGTGACCTATGAACTGGATCACCACCCTTGAAGTATATTAAATAGCCTTACAGTTCATTGTTAAAGTATTGGGTTCCTATGTAGAATCAGATTAATTTGGCAATTATTTAATTGAAGTCGGAGGCTGAGTTTGAATCCGTAGAATCCTTGTACCACTCTGATCACCGGGACTGAAAGGAATTTATCACTATTAATAGCATCAGAGGCATTAATCACATAGTGGAGATTTTGGAGCACTGGCAAATAGGTTAAAACCTAGTACTGTTCTGTGACTATCTTATCCCAAACATGCTGGATTTGATGTACTTTTGCTGGGTTTCTGAATCTTGTTTGAACACATGATTCTGACCATTACAATATATCTTAACTCTCAAACAAAAACCATAAATAAGATGTAATGATTATTCTAATAAAAAAAACTTTTCATATATTTTTTAAAACTTTATTTAAACTCAATAAAAAAAATATGGTTTAAAAAATGATAATGTATAGCTTTAAATAAACTGTAGAAGGGTTTACAACATGAACATTAATTAAGAAATTATTTTCATTTAAATGCTTCTATATAATTTTACTCTAATGAATGAAAAAAAAAAACAATGCGTGTGACTATATGAAAATAGAATAAACAATTAATAGTATCTGTGAAACATATTAATGGAGTATGAGATGATAAATAATTTTTTTCTTGACGTTTTTTTAGCATAAAATACTTATAAGTAACTCCATGCATATATTTATAATATGTTATACTTGAAATTTTTTAAATACAAATAAAAAATTCTTTAGTTAAGACATATTAAAAAATATAATCCTTCCTTATAAAATATTACAATTGTTATTTGAAGTGACTTACTAATTATATTTCATCTATTCTTAGTTAAGTGAGCATTAAATAAGAGATGAAGACAATGATACTTCCATATTGGTTCTGATAATAAAGTAAATGCTATTATTTGTTTATATGATGTTGTCATCACATAAGTTTTATAACAAGAAAGTATTTGATAGTATAAATAATAGAAAGATATATGTAAGAGTTGTGTTCATTTCAAAAATAAATACATTAGTTTCTCATGAAGGCCTTTGAAAAGTATATGTATCCCTGATGTGGTATTTTAGAAATGAATTTTATCTCATGAATATTTATAGATCTATAGAAGTAATTTACTATCATATATGGTGAAGAGATGTGTTTCTTTCTCACTCATATACACAGAAAGAGAAATCATCTTAATGCTATAATAGTTATCATTTTAAGAATTACTTTAAATGATGGCTCATATTTTATGTATAGCATCAAAATATGAAGCAAGTAGGATTCTTCAATATAATGTTTTATTATCTGAATGCACATATTTGTAGACATTTTACAGAAAATGAATACAACTTATTTGCATTGTGCAGTATTGTGAAGAGCTATTTTCACTTCTATTACTTCTTTTCAATAAAATAGTAATATGCAATAATTATAATAAACTCCGTTTCAAAAAAAAATCAGTAGGAAAATATATATTATATATAGATAAAATATAAATCTTCTGTTTGTTTCTTTGCTCACTGATTTGGCTTTGATGGAATAGATATTAGTGGGAAATTAATGAGTGCCTGCTATATAGTTTAATATTTAAGTTACTCACTTAACATTTAGAGAATATGATGCTGTATATATAAACTCTTAATTTACCCAAAAATTATATATTCCATTTTGTGACTTTACTTTGAAACAAGTATTCAAATAATTTATTGAGGATGATGGTTCCTGATAGTGTAGGCTATAGATATCTATCTTAGAATGTATCTTTAATTAAATATCATTCCACTTGACATTTAATTATCTACCTCAAACAGCCCCTTCATATGAAAATAAATATTTAATAGGGTTTTACAGATGACAATAGTTTTAAAAATTGTAAATATTAAAAAAATTATTTAAATTATTAAACAGTAGTTTTATGATATACTGTATTAGAAATAATTAGTTATATATAAACATTTGCAATTTCAATATCTATTTATATAAACACCCACCATTCTATTTTTCCCATTACAATATAATTTAAACTTGCAGATAAAATTTTTATTTAAATATTTACATGTGAGTACAAATACCTATGAGAGTGCATTAATATGTACACATCTTTACAAATAACATTTTTAACATATAAATATGTTACATTATTTTAATTTAGAAATATAATATCTTAAGAAATAATGCATTTATTTAATAATAATAAAAAAGATGTTAATCTTCAAATATAATTTTCTTATACCCCAATAAAAGATCTATGAAAATAATTCACTGTACAAGTGTAAATTTAAAACAATATAAATATACATTTAAATGTATAAATTATTCTAGCAGCTCTTTTTGACCAGTTCCTCCTCTTGCTTTATCGTAAGTTCTTTGATAACCTAAAATAAAAATGTGCATAAATATATAACTTAAAAGAAAAAGTATATACAGAAAGTGAATTTAATATTTTCACATAAACCTTAAGCACACCTGTGTGAAACGTATATGTGAATGCATATATCAATGTAATATAGTGAATAGATGTGTGTTTTCAACAAGTATGCATACATTTTAATACCTTCAGAAGAAAGCAGCAGAAAGGCACTTTACTTCTCATAAAGTTACAACATAACAAACATTAAACTAATTTTCCAAAATTCTAACTGAATCTTGGAAATCATTCTAAAGATTTCTATCAGATTTAAATCAGAATTGTATGTACATCAAGCCAAATACTTGCTGATTTCAACAGGTTGTAGCTCATAATATTTCTACAAATTAATAGGCCAAGTTGTGAAGAATATTATAATTCAGTATTAAAACAGGCAAAACTCATTATATATATTGCCAGACACAGCAATATATATAGTGAGTTTTGCATGTTTTAACAACAGTTATACACAAGCATAAGAGGAGGTGGTCATGTGATGTTGGTAATTCAGTATATTTTTGGTGCCATGAAACGTAGACAATATCAGCACTGTAAAAAATGGCTCCTGCTGGTAAAATATCCAAGCTTTCAATTACGTGTTTTCCATTTGTAGGGCAATAACATGCGTTATCATCATGATAGAAGATCCTGTATATATATATTTGAATTGGACTACCTATTAATACCTGCTATACAACAATTACTACATATAACATTGATAAAAAATCAAGTCAGATGACCTAATTTTAATAAAGCTCCTATTTACAAATGTTATATATAGAGTAAGTTAAAAACAAACTCTTATAATACATATAACATGTAATATAATATAAAATGGCTTCTTGATCCAAAGTTTTCTGTAAATAATTATTTTTATCTGTGTAGACACTAGAGACTTTTATCAATGTTCATGGCCAATTAAAAAATCGATGACTTAGAGATAATGGTTTGGCATATACACTTTTAAGCTTTACAAATGCATTGTTCCTCTTGTCTTTTAAATGTGATTATTATTAATTACAAAGATAAATTTGTATTTATTTATACTAGTATTAGCATATCACTTTATAAAGTAATATAACAATGAAGAATATTAATTACAGCATATATTACTTAGTAATATCAAAAAGAGAACCAGGTACATCTATTAAGCAAAAGTACCAATATTGATCAAATATCAAACTGAACCTATCAACATTCATTACAGTAATATTTCAAAAAAGAACAATAGTATTATAATGATTTTTTTTCCAGTTAAAAATGATGCCATTTCTAGAGATAATAATATAAAGGATTGATAAATACACTGAATGACTTTAGACTTTGATGTAAATGAAACGTAAAATATATTATTCACAGAAAATAGGAGCAGAATTGTAGTCTAATTGAAACATTATCTACCTCAATCCTAACTGTGTAATTAATAATATTAATGATTTCAAGAATTAATAGAAAATATATGAATAAATTAATAAAGTTCTCACAAAGATTTTTTCATACTTAAGATCTTTTCTGATGAAAGTCATCAAGTAAGATTTTTCTCATATACTTTGAAGTATCTTTTAAGAAAAAATTGAAAAACATGAAATAAAATTCCTTCTGACCAGACATCTTAAGTATGAAAATCATGCAAACAATTAAAACCTACTGAAAATTATCTTAGACAAGCAATAAAGCAGTGAAATAAGAATGTCACAAATAATTTCTACTTAGAAAGAATTGTTTGCAAAGACTTTAGAAAATAATAATGGTTAAATTGTATTATTCTAAGAATTATGGATTATTATAATAGTATACAATATCAAATTAAAATTCAAAATATATAAAAAATAATATTAATAAATAGATTAAATTATATAATGTTATGCTGCACACTAAACATCGTATGTATTGATAAAAGTTAAATTAGATGCTGAATGATTACATTGCATGAATTTAACATCTTGGAATCATATGATGTTAATAAAACAATATTATGCACTTTTATTTTACTCCGGGTTTATGCATAGTTAATGCAGAAAATGTTAATTAATTTTAATATTTGCATAGCATGTATACTGCTTGCCTATTTAATTGAAAACAGTTTGACTTAGTATCAAATACATATACAGGATAATGAAAAAAAGAAAGATCTACAGAGTGATTACTTTCATATGCAAGATAAATTAATAAAAAAAATATTACATTGATTAATCATAGAATGATGCCATAAAGTGAGAAGTAAATAGATCAATGATTATCATAAACGTCCAATTTAAGATAATAGTTGAATGTGTGAAAAATAAATTGAAACATTCAATACCAATTAAAAAAAAATATTTGATGCAAAACTCGACTTGGATTTGTAGAAGCTAAGAAGAGTAAATTATGTGCTTCTAATTTTGCTTAAATATGTTAATATATTGGCTGAACATAATATAAACTGATTGACAATTTCATTAACTTTAATCTGAATGATTGTAGATATATTTGGCTATTTCTAAATACTTTTTTCAAAATTTATTTTGGTAAAATTCTGTAAAGAAATCATAATACATCATTGTGATCTTTCTCCATTGTATTTCTTATTTTTTATAATCTTTTAAGACTCAGATTTGCTGAAGAAATAAAAGTAGTTCATTTAAATTATCAAGGGATTACAGTAATGGTGCACAATTCATCAATTACAAACCCTCAAGGGATCACAGAAAAATTTTTGGGAGTCATGAAATTCTAAAGACATTTATGCATAATAATTTTTTATATTAACATAGTAGTAATTGCATTGGGGAATATTGTAAAAAAAAATAAAACAAATGACTCATTTAGGTCCCATCATAAAATAAAATTAATAGTGTTCAGAATAGTTTAATCTTGAGTAGTTGCATTGAATGCATCTTGTTTTTCTTACCATTTAACTTCTATTACTCCCAAATTAAATAATCAGTTAAGTTATGATGCGCAATGTGATATAAAATTTAACATGAATATATTAAAATTATATTTCTTTAAATTTCATTATATTTCCTAATTAATCAGAAAGTTTTGGGAATAACACAGAAATTTATTTCAAAGAAAAGAGATCATAAATTGAAATAGATTATACATCATTGGATTACAACAGGGTTTTATTTTTTTACCTTTGTATTATTTTTTCAGACTCATGTAGACCACAATCTACTGAATCAAATTGATTGATGTATTTTTGCTGTTAGCATTTGTAATAATTGTGTAATTATTCTATTTTTTATCATATTTTTTATTCTTGCAGAATAAGTAATTGATGATTGGAATATAATAGAAGCATTCTCATCTTCATATATCAAATAGATGAAAAGAATCATTTTTATTCTCTTCCACTTTTTGCAATCTACATTGATATAACTTTGTTTTCTTTTTACAATTTTCTCATTAAATGATTGTTTTCTAAATCATTATCTTATTTCCATTCATAATAAATTTTTATCATGAATGCTAACCTCAAAAAGTTTAATATTTTAGATAATTGACTTTTTTATATCACTTATTTTGCCTAGTTCCCATAAAAATATAGATCACTTGACAAATTGCCATGCTTTATAAGAATTTGAATAACACTTTCAATTCAAATTGGACTGTCATTGTTAGTATTTTCTATTCCTGCAGTTCAAATTATAAACAGTCACTTATTTTTCAATTACCAACTTAACATTATTATTATATCATCAATGAAGCAACATCAGTACAATTTCAGAAAGAATTAGAAAATAATGAGTTTTCAAAAAGATAAAAAAGTAACAGATAAAAAAGGTAGTGATATAAAATTTATTATCAATAAACACTGGAAAACAGAATTAATAACTTATATTGCATTTGAGATATATTAGATATGCTTGGATTCAATATTTGTATTAAATATTCAAGTTATGTAAGTGTGAAATTTAATTAGCCAAATAAGAAAATAGAGGTATTTTAACAAGATATGCAAAGATTGATTAATGAAAATAATTCACATTTTAAAGCAGTGAAGGGATATTTTAAAGAAAAAATTAGAATTTGTTATGATAAAAAAAAACAATAACTAATATATGGGTATTTATGATAGAGAAAAACTACAAAAAATAAATCCTTTTTTTAAAACTTTCTAATCTTCAATAAAAGCACTCAATAGTGGATTTCTTTGATATTTTTTAAATAATCTTTATCATGTAAATAGGATCTGCCTCTTCTTAAAAAAATCATACCTAAATTTACTTTAAAATACTTTTTTAGGAAGTCTGTCATTATTTATTCACTTCACACAGGCAATGTAAAAAAAAATTCATCTTTACAATATTAGATTCTAAAACTGTCAACAATTCTAGCAAACTGAAGAACATATTAATTGATCTCACGATTTTACTATAATATTTTTAGAATTTTATAAAGAATCTTTACATAATATTTTTTTAACAATTAAACAGCTTTTAACCTATAAAATGCAATACACTTTGGATTGTATCTCATCATCTAAATCCACTTTTCTACTTAAGCAGCAATCAAGATAATTGATTCATTCAGGTTAAAGATTGTTAAGAATTTTCTTTAAGTACTTATATTTTTTTGAATACTAGTTGCAAAATCTGTATTGATTACATTCAAACATTTAAGAACTTTCTATACATTATCTTTTAAATTGCAAGAATATCACAATGATTACCATATTATAAATCTAGAAACAAATAAAATGACATTCTTGATTTGCTTTAAATTGGTTCAAATTAAAACTCCAATATCAAGCCTGCATTCCATCTCAATGCCTGATTCATAAATTGCATACAAACTGTTCCAAAGATCAATGTCATAACATCAGTTTTCATTTCAAATTCCTCAGATTTTTGACTAGCAATAATAACATTTCTTCTCAATACATTATCTAGAAACTCTATAATACAAATAAATTCTTGTACCAACCAAACATTACTACAAACCTGTTACATTAAACGAATTAAATGTCTTGACCAGATTGATAAAAAATAATATGTAAATTATATCTTTATTCCTAATATTATTCTTCATTTATCTGACAACCAAAACTATGACCGCAATTTTTTATGATTCTCTAAAATTATACTAAGTCTCTTGTCATGATTTATTTAGAATTGGAAGCAATCTATTCAACAAAATCCTTGAAAGTATTTTTGCTATAATGAATAACAATAATATCATATGATAATAATAACAATCTATTTTATCTTTTCGAACAATAGCTTAAGATCAGAGACACAACTAATATATCCACAGATTTCTAAAAAATTCCCAAAGTATTGAAACTAATATATCATCATCATATTTTAAATATCATGATTTGCAATCTTTCCATTTTTAAGGTTATAAAAAACTCTTTTGGCTTCATTAAGTTGGATATATTTGTCCAAATCCAAATTAGCTGCAGGATAGATATACCATTAAAAGTCATCATCTCAATTCTTGAACCATTATTCAAAAATTGATTAAATATTCCTGCCTATTTGAAATATCATCTGTACCATAGAAAAATGTGCCATCCAAGAATATAATAGAATTATGATATAATTTCTCATATCCATATGTTACTTTTAATATAATTAAAAAAAATCTAAAGTGAATGAATATATAACATTCTTGTTTTTAGTTATTCCAAAAATAGACTTACTTTAATGTGTAACACACTTCTTAAGAGAATACAATGCCCCAGTAACATGGCAATTTTAAAAATCTAAATTACAATTTTAATAATTAATAGCTGTTGAAATTTATGACAGAATTAGGTGATTCTAAAGAGCCATTACCAAATTTTATATAAATATGATTTTAATGCATGCAACTATCATTAACACACTGAACAACAAACTGCACATGTAAATGCTCATATGATATTTACACATTGTACATCATAACGATAATGTAATTCATTAAAAATGTTTGTTATGAATGTGGATGCAATGCATCTAATCATTTTATAATAATTTTTACATGATAAAAACATGTGTTGTAAAAAATTCATTAAATCATTAGCATTTACAACACTAACATTATTAATTCCAATAATTTTGAGTCAAAATTTACTAATAATATGAATAAATGCATTAAAGTCTCCAAGAAAAAGAAATTGGACTTTTAATGGTATTGATGTAATAACACTATTCAACAAAATAATAAAAATGTTTTTTTCCTATGAACTCTCCGAATCTAATGTTAAAGAATATGTAATGATAAAATGGGCAAAAGAACTTATGGAGCAAATCAAGTTTTATTACCATTAACTTTTCATTAAATCATCTACAAATTTCATGAAAAGAAGATACCAAATTAGACCTCAATTAACTTTATACTTATACAGTTTTTTTTCACTTGAAATCCTACCAATAAAAATCTGTAGTTATCTATTTGTTCAATTAAACTTCTTTCTGCTGCAAGACAAGTTTCACTAAGAGCAACTATATCAATCTTAAATCATAACAGTTCTTTAATTACAAGTATTGTCCTCCACACAAGCTTTGAAGAGTTCACAACAAATAAATTTGTATTTAGAAAAAAACATAAAAGACTTATCTTTATTATTATTATTGCCTTTTGTTTTATCATCATTATTATTGTTAATTAATAATTATTTATATTGCTTTAATGAATAATAACTCCAGGCATAAAGATCTAAACAAATATTGTGAGGCAAGCCATTTTAAGTTTACCTTTTTTCTTCCCATTCCATAATAGCAAGAAAATTGCCAAGTTGAGAATCTTATTCCAAACCCAATTTCACAATACCTCATTATTGATTGTACTGTCTCATCAAAGATTATGCCAAATGAAGCCCAATCTATTAAACCTGTCCGTTAATTTTTTTCTGAGAGCAAAGAGCTTATAAAAAAATAAAGAAGTCAAGAAGTCAGAATTGCTAAGCACGTAATCAATGAATAGAAATGTGATTACACAAACACATAATTCCATCATTACAATTAGTGCAGTGAGATGAACAATGGCTTGAGAGTCTCATGGTATTTCCTTTACTAAAATAAGTGATTGAAAGTAAAAGAATATAGATAAAACATAAGTTAGTTTGTAAAAGAAATAGTATCTAGTCTTTGATGAACCAATAAGTTTTCCTATTTCACTATCTGCTATCTGTGGATCTTATCAAGTTGACTAAGCTTATTTACTTGAAAATCTTGTATTACCTACAAAAAAATTCAAAGTTTCATCCAAATTTAAATACTACATCATGGAAAGTGCATATGTTATCCACTACAACATAACATCTTTTTTATTTACTTGGGTCAGATGGTATCAACTAAAGTTAGAAAGATGAAAACAGAATTTACATGCTATAGTTTGCATTTAGTATGCTTAATACTATATTTAAGGAAAATAAAGTCTTATAATTAAAAAAATATATTTTTAATGTGTACTTTGCTTATTTGTAAAATGTGAGTTTTGATTCTAAAATGAAACAAATAATGAACATGACATAAATATGAAAAAACATGTTGAAAATAACAAAAGATAATAATAAAAGATATGAATTGATTTGATGCCAATTATTTTCACTGATGTTATTGCAGAAATTAAAGAATTTAAATGGAGATAAACTAAAAAATAACAAGAAAAGACAATAATAAACAGATTAGAGAATGTGTTTTATAACAAAAAATAAATTCTCAGAAAAAATTTCTTGGAGTGAGATAATATGAGAATATTATAATCTGATTAGTGGAATAAAACTACTGTGTAATTCCACATACTTTGGGAATAACCTCTTGAGCATATAATAAAAATATGAAAACATTATGTATTATATTAAGTAACAAATAAATTTATATAAACAATTTTGTTTGTAGTACCATATAATTTAAATAATAATTCTATTATAAATAATAATATTAGCTTGAAAAATAATAAAAAAATGAATAAAACTTTCATACTTGTCTAAAATTTATGGTATATTACTAAAAAAATAAAAATTATATAGATAAAAGCATTAACATAGGATGGTCAGATAGTAAAAATCTTAACAAATTAATAGGTAATTATAAAATAAGAGATAATATGAAATATAAAAAAAGGAAATGTATATAAAATTACTTGTGGAAATTGCAATATGATTTATTATATACATACAAGGAAACAATTAAATGAAAGAGCAAAAGAAAATAATAATGTAATTAATAGAAGAGATGATGTGTAAAAAATATAAAACCTTTAAACTATATTAAAAAACCTAATAGAAGGAAGATATATGTAATGAATTATATCGATTACAACAAACATAATTGGATGAATATATATAAAATATCAATTAATTTAACTAATATTTGGCTAAAGATAAATGAATGAAAAACTATATAATATACATTTACAGTTTTTTTCTTCTCTTCCTTGTACATATTGTATTATTATTATAATAGATTCTAATTAATTTTATATAAAAGCGATAGATGTCACTATGCATGCAATATAGATTGAAATTATAAAATAGTTAGTTCTAACACAGTGAAAAGGCAAAAATCAATATTTGCCAAAAAGAGCTTTTCTGTATTATTATTACTATATATACAATTATTGCTGTTATATAGATATTTTATTTTATATTATTGTATATAGTATGATTTACTTTAGAATTAATATTAAAATATGAAGTCATAATTTTAAAGGTACTTGACTATTAATCAGATAAGAATTTAAAATATCTATATCTCATATTTGTATAGATAAATAATTAAATGTATCTTAATTTTATCACTTACCATATGGAAAGTATCGAACAAAAAGATGAGTTTCAACACTTGATTTTAAAGTTTTAACAGCCTGAAATATTTATAAATATATATATTAGTTTTAAAATAAAATGATTGTAATAATGTAAATTTAATAATAATTTTAAGTTTAACAAAATGAGAGACAGCAGATAATCACTTTTAAGTATATTTAATGCATTTGAACATTTTATATCTTTATTCAATATCTTTGTAAGATATATACATATTTTGTATGTGTATTAATGACTAATGTATTAAAATATTAAATTGAATATATTTACTTAATGCTCTCAGGATTTGCTGTAAAATAATTATCAGAAAAAAATTCTTAGCCTCATTCTCTAATAATTGAATGTGACATTTATTTTTAAAAGTGTAGTGGTTTAAAAATTCACTTGAGAAAAGTGCTATTGAAAATATCCATAAAAAAACAAAGGAGTTACTGTAATTAATGTTTTGTACATAACTTGTATTATTATACAAATATATTCAAAAAGATAATTCTGTTGAATTTTTATCATTAAAAGCCACTTGAAAAAATTCTGATAGAGCAAAAAAAAAATTGTTTGCTGGGTAACAATTCAAAATTTTTTGTATTTATTTATTTTGAATAAGAAATAATACGTTTAAAAATAAATAAATAAAAATCTTACATTCAATTCAATGATTAAAATTTTCACCAGTCAGTAATTTTATATACTCCTCATATAATAAAATATACTGTTACATATAAAAAATAAAATATAATTTAATAATTAATTAAATAAAATTCTATCAAAGTTAAAATATTTTATTTATAATAAATTTATATGAAAAAAAGAGAAAAAAAAAAAAAAAAAAAAAAAAAAAAAGAGAAAAAAAAAAAAAAATAAAACAAACACTAAAACAATAAAAAAAAACAAAAAAAAAAAAATCGAAAAATAAGAATATAAAATAAATAATATTAAAAAAAAAAAAAAAAAAAAAAAAAAAAATTAAAAAAAATTAAAACAAAAAAAAAAAAAAATAATAAAAAAAAAAATATAAAAAATAAAAAAAAATAAAAAAGAAAAAAAAATAAAAAAGAAATAAAATTAAAATAGAAAATTTACAAAAAAAAAATAAGATAAAAAAAAAAAAAATATTAAAAAAATATTTCAAAAAAATAAAGAAGAAGAAAAAAAATATAAAAAGAAAATAATAAAAATAATAATATAAAAAAAAAGAAAAAAAATAGAGAACAATCAAAATAAGAAAAATCAAAAAAATAAAAACATATATAAATTTGAAAAATAAATTTATAGAAAAATGTATTTAATTTAATAAATAATTAATTTTAAAGATCAATTTAAAAAAAATAAATGAAGAAAGAATAAAATTTTAATAAATAAAATAATATATAAGAAATTTTTAAAAAAAAAGAATTATAACAATCAAAATATAAGAATAAAATTAATTTATACAAATATAATAAAATAAAGACACTAAGAATAAAAATCAAAAAAAAAAATATAACAAAGAATAATAATATAAGAAGAAATATAAAAATAAAGGAGAAAGACCTGTTTTGTTTAATATTTATTTAGAAGAAGATAAATAATTATTTGGACTGTGGAGGAGCAAAGTTGGAGGGAGAGAAAAAGAAGAGCAGAGAAGGCTTATTGCGAGGAAAAAAGGACTCAGAAAGGAATAAAGGAAGAGGAGAGGAAGGAAGAAGATAATATGAAAAGAAGGTTAGGAAGGGAGAGACAAAAGAAAGGACAGAAGGGCAGGGAAGGAATGGGGTGGGGGAGGAGGAAGAAGGAAGAGAAAAAGAAAGAGGAAAGGAAGAAAAGAAAGAAGAATTTGGGCCTAGGAAGAGAAAGGAAAGAAAAAAGTAGGGGGGATAAGTAGGTGGGAGGAGAAAGAAGGGAGGAGAGGGAGGGAAAAAGAAAAACAGGGGGAAAAAAACAAAGAAGAAGGAAAGGAAGAGGAGAAGAGAGAAAGAAAAAAAAGAAGGAACGAAGAAGAAAGAGGAAGGAAGGGGGGAAAAAAAAAGGGGGGGAGGGGGGGGGGAAGGAAAAAATACTGTTACATATAAAACAAAAACAAATCACTCCCATGTTTTGTTTATAATCATATATTAAATTAAATTTAAAAAATAATGAAAATGAATGGTGCATTATTTAAAAAACAAGTGTTCATAAATATTAAATAAATATGTTTAATAAATATTAAAGTATATACCTATATTAAAAAAAGAAAATTCCAAACCTTTAAAATGAATATTACTGAAATTATTTTAAAGACAGCAATTATCTATGAATGCATACCAATGAAATAATACTTATAAATTACATCAGTAATTTTAATATTTGCTTTTGTTTTTAAATAAAATTATTTTTTAAAAAAGCAGAATCTTAACTTCATGTACAACATTATTTGAAATATATATAATATTTACTGATTATAAGTATTGTATCAGTAATCAAATTAAATTTAGAAAACATTATCTTGCAATTTTAATAGCAAAATTTTTTCCACTACATCTTTAAATTAGAATCAAAGCACTTAAAATATCTAATTGAAATTTAATACTTTACTATTTTTAATGCTTGGATTTCTTTACCTCAATCTAATAAGGTCATATGAAATACTTTATTGTCTTTCTATACACATTACAATTTTGAATTCATGGAACTCATAATTGATGACTACCTCTGATCTATCTATCACATTGGAAAATGATCAAGCCAATGGTGACCTTTGACTTTTTCTCAAGGGCAAGCTTTTCTTCAGTATGGGATTTCCTCATTGTGTCCAAAATATACCATTATATATATCCTTATGACCACAGACAATATCTTACTGATTTTTTGTAAAATTGAAACATTAGCCCCATGCTCAGTATAAGGAAGTAGAAGAAATCTCTACTAACACAATATCTCAAATACAACATTCTTTTTATCATCTGACTTTCTGCGTATTAAATCATTAAAAAATCACATGACCACCTTTTTTTTCTATCATAAGCCAGAAAGTTTGTGATTTAAATCCCTATCAAATACCTACTCATCCAATATCCCCAGATTAGTTTCTAGCTTATGACTGTCATCAGTCAAGAATCTTGGATCTGAGTTGGATCTAATGCATTCCTTCAGCAACTACTTTTTACCTATTTTCAATTATAAAGCAATGAGCCCAAACTGAAACACAGTAATGTTTTCAATCCAAATCAATTTTCCTATAGTCATACAGATCTGAAGCCAGTTCAGTAGCTATACATTTTGGTGTCTTTGGTTTTTTTTATAACCATAGTCATCAACATCATTTGGCTAGGATTGATATTAAACCATTAACACATCACATAACTACCATTTCTTTTCTCGTACAAGCTATTAAAATAGCAGCACCTCCCTCCATATGATAATGCCATCTAGTGCAAGGAAAAGAAATGGTGATCATGTGTTTTAATGGTTTTATACTAATCCTAGCCAAAGGAAAAAAAAACCAAAGACCCCAAAATATATAGACAGAGGACTGGGTTTAGACTATATAGGCAAATTTTCTTGTATTGAAAACATTATTGTGTTTTCAGTTTGGGCTCACTGCTTTATAGTTGAGTAAATAGGTAAAAGTAAGTTGCTGGAGGAATGCATTAGATCCAAAGGTCTATATTCATTGCTCTCAGATCCAAGACTCCTCACTGATGATAGTCATAAGCTATACACTAGTAGAGGATATTGGATGAGTAGGAATATGGATTTAAATGCACCAACTTTCTAGCATCTATCGATTACTATATCTTGCACTACATGGTACTATTGAATGGAGAAAGTTACTACTATTTTAATAACTTGTGCAAGAAAAACAAATAGTGATTATATGATATTTTAATGGTTTAATATCAATTCTATCTAAAGGATGTTGGTGAACCGAATTCAGATCTATATCAAAATGAAGACAAATTAGCTTGGATTGAAAACATTGTGTTTTCATTTTGGGCTCATTCCTTTATAATTGACTAAATAGGTAAAAGGTAATTTCTGGATAGATGCATTAGATTCAAAGGTCCAGATGCATTGCTCTTAGATCCAAGGCTTCTCACTGATGATAGCCATAATCTAGAAACTAGTCTGGTATATTGGGTAAGTAGGCACCAGACAGGATTTTAAATGTACAAACCTTTGGGCATTTATTGACTACAATAGCTTGCACTAGATGACACTATCATATTGACAGAGTTGCTACTATTTTCTGAGTATCCAAGTCTCAAGTGCATAAGTGAAAATTGGAAAAATCGAATAATTGATCAATTTTAATTCTTGAAGCATTTCAGTTTTTCCATATTTTAAACAGCTTAAGTCATTGCTGCTCTCGCTAACATAATTCTTTTGAATATTTCTTGATTACACTGCCATTATTAACATGATGGAACCCAGGTATTCAAATTTATCTATCTAGCAAATCAAAATCGTTTGAAGAAGAATTGTTATTGATAAAATCTTTGGTTTTTATAAAATTATTTCAAGATCATACTGTTCACTTTCCTCTAATAGTTTCCCCTCAATGACAACCAAGATCAAAATCTCAATAAAATATCTCAAATTATTTATGTCCTATTTCTTCATTCCAGTTTTCAAGAACATTGCATATAATAACCATACTATAGGCATTAAAAAGAATCAACTATGTACTTGAATAAATTTTTTCTGAAAAATACATTTTGCTGAATAAAACAATCTAAAAAAAATCATTACAATGGTCTTTCTTAAAAAAACTTAATACATCATTTGTTTGCTTTTTAGTACTTTTATATTAATAGGGTTACAAACCATAAATTATTTGTAAAAATATGATTTTTTTTTCACTCTTCTTAGTGCCTTAAAACATGAAGATAAACATAATAAGCTTTCCAATAAATTTAGTTTTGTCAGTGTCAAAATATCTCACACAAATTAGAATTTAATACAATTTTGTTACATCATCATTTTCATTTAAGCATAAATCATAAAAGCAAAAATCATTACAAAGAGCAGCATGTCAAGATATTTCATTTTCAGACTCTTCTGCTAAAATAAATGATTCAAAATTTCAAAAGGTCTGCAATATTTTTTTATCAATAAAATTTAAAAATTCTAAATAATATTTATCATTTCTTGAGAGGAAAATCATCATTTGTAATTAAAATTGCAATGCAAATGTGGAGTTGGACGTTTTTCAATTTCTGACTTAAGAGTATTGTAATAGTGTCATGTGTAATCCTAAATAATCATTTAAAAGCTGCACAAAATAGCTTTAGTTGCTTATTTTTTCATTTCTATTTAATATAATTAAATATATTTCTTCCCATTCATAATTTTTCTATTTTTAAAATTTTGGCTTCAATACTGGATATAAAATACTTCTACAATATCACATGATCTGTGTTTCTTATGCTTGCTCATTAGCTGTTATTAAAACAGGCAAAACTCTCCATACAGTAGTGGCATTCAGTGCAAGCCAGAGTAATCAATGGATGTCAGAAGGCTTGTGCATAAAATCCCTATCTAATGCCTACTCATCCAATATCCCAAGACTAGACAATATGTTATATTACTTTTAATTTTTGTGAATACTAATTTTAAATTTGTCATCTTTCTTACCAAAAGAAATGTATTACATCATAATAGAGTTATTGATAAGAAATATATAAGAAAACAAATAAATACAACTTACAATAAAACAACAGAATCTCATATAAAACACAGACTCCAAACTATTTGCCAGTTTATAAAAAATCAACTGTCAGTGAAATTATATTCAATAAAAATAAGTTGTAAAAAAAAATAAAACAAAAATGAGATAAATGCAACAAATAAAGAATACTACAGAATATTGTAATTAAAATTAATGAATATTTTACATGCAATAGGAAGCCTACTTCTACATATCAAGCTTTTTTGAGAGTGTGTGTGTGTAACTAAAATCATTTATTATTTAATTTTATATATTAAATCCACAATAACTTTTATTTTTCTTCTTACATTTGCATTCAGAATATATCATTTTATCAACTGTATTTTACTTAGATATTTTTCTTAATGTTATAACATAAATATTAACATTTGATTAATTTTAAGACACTAATTTAATCAATTTGTTTTTTAAACTTGAACTAATTTTATGTCATTTAGATTTTTAAAATTTTACTTATTATAATTTTTCTATTTACAACTATAAATAATAATTTTTGCTATCCCATGATTAAAAAAAAAATTAATAGGCATTATATATAAAAATAAATAAATAAATCAGAACTAAATAGAAAGTTGAACTTACTTTACTATGATCAATGTCTTCAAAATTCACATCATTTGCAATAAGAATCTAGAAATAAAAAAAGTCATTAATACTCTAATAAGACATCATAGTGGAACAACTTTTGCATATGAAAAAATGTCTCACATTTTCCCACTTTGTCTCTTTCTCTCTCATCATTATGATCATCATCATTGTTATTATTAATCAAATGATTTATTGTTCATGAGTTCATATGAAATTTAAGTACAAAAGTGAAAGAGCTGAAAAAGCAATTCATGGATCTTGAGACCCAGAATTCTCTGCATAAAATAATTTACTTATAAAGTACAATAGATTTTTAATAGAAACTTCAATCTCCATTCACAATTCATATAAATAATAACTTAATTAAAGATACTAGATAGTAATGCCCACAGTTTCTATCAAATCAGTTCTGTATTGCACTTATTTTATTCTTACAATATTAGCTAAAGCTAATAACTTGAAACTTTTAAAATGCTAATGTTTTTGAAACAAAGTTAATTTACTTGTTCAGATAAAACTTGTTAAGAAGTTGTAATTTTATGTTTTTATTTAAACTAGTGAAAAATATTAAACAGGTTAAATGCATTATTTTTTTAGAATTAAGCAGTGCTACTATTACTACTGGATAGACTCACATAATCAAACTGCTCAAATTACTTATGACTATACAAAAAAAATTCATAAGTTTAACTCAGACATTTTCAAAAGTTAGTTCAATAAGATATTTCCCCAATTATTTTTGTAAAATTCCAAAGTAAGATATAAAAACAAATTCCATTAGCACTATAATCTAGTGTTCATTTCTGTGAATGAAAAAAAGAAATCGCCACAAACTAATATTGTCTATAAGAGAAAAAAAGTGATAAAAAAGATAGTATGAGATGGCATAATTTAAATAAGTTTATATATAATGTCTACTAAATTAAAGATAGGACACTAGCTCAGAAAATTAGGTCTGATTCTGATAAAAACAAAATGCTAAAAGCAGTCTTTTTTTTTTTTGTACTTCTTTTTTGTAACTTATTATTTTTTTACTCATTCAAATTAATATACGGCTCAGTCATAAACTTTTTAAGATATTACTCATCTTTAAGCATGAATGGTGACAGAGGAGAATGAGTTTGTATAACATTTTCATTTCTGAGTCCAATCTTTTTTCTTGCCTATGTATGCAAACATATGTTTAATATATAAAATATGCAAAATTCTGTGATAGTGTTTGTTTTATGTAATTAATTCTCTACTTGGCTAAATATTTAGATGATTGTGGAGTTTCAAAAAAAAATAAAGAAATTTAAGGAAAGACATTCAATGTCTGACAAAGAGATGTTGGAACGATTAATATTTTAAAACTGCAAAGAAGATATGGTTATTTGCTGAATATTGTCTTTTCAGATATTTTATGAAGTGTTGAAAGTAATCTATGGACTTGAAAAATATTTACAATCATATTGAATCAGTGTACAGCAATTTTTTATATGATAATGAAAATTAGAGTAGATGGTAGAAGTATTTCATCATCTTTTCAGTAATTATCCAAAAATTCGGGTGATATCCAACCTGATGAGGATAAAACAGCTCTTTACAATCTTAAAGATTATGATAAGATTCCTGGAAAAGTTTTAAAACATAGTGGTAATATATTTACTTCTAAACCAATGATGTTTTTCTCCTTAGAATTATAAGGACATATGAATATCTGATTTTAGGATGCTTCTATTGAGCCATTTTCTAAAATTTTAATAATTTAATAATAGACTACATTAATTATAATATAATTATTATCCAATGCAACAAAGTACTTTCAAAAATTTTATTGAATAGATTGTTTTCAGTCATAGATGGATGTTACTAGATTCAATATAATTTTAGAACAACAAGAAAAAATATATATATAAATTTTTGCTGCCAAAAAATTGCACACAAAAAAAGTATCACGAGCAAATATACGATTTCTATGCTGATTTTATCCCTATAGACAAATCATTTGACTCAGTTAATCAAGATGTAAAACAATAGGCTGGTTATTTATCAAAGTTTATAGCTTCCATATGATCATAAAAAAAAGAGTGTAGATAATAAGATGAACAATCAAAAGCATTTAAAAACTAGAGTTGTGTAAGAATGTGTATTATTTTGTTTTCCATTTTTATGCTGATCATCTTTCAAAAAGTTTATGAATGACTTCATAAAGAAAGTTTCGTAATATTAGAATTTTAATTTGAAGCAGTTAAAATAAAAAACAAGATTCTTAACTCTTACATTTATAATATGTTCCTGATGATTGATAGTTCAGTTCGAAAGATGATCTATAGAATATTCCTAATGTTTTGAATGAAATCTGTTAAGAATTTGATTTAATAAATAATGTTTAAAGATCTTAGGTGTTTTATCTACCAATACGTAATGGAGGGAAAATCTTGGGCAATATTTTATCTTGAATTGTTATCAGTTTGGAAATGTACATCAATTTTAAATATTTTGATAGATAGAAAAATCAAAATAAATGGTGTATCATGACACAGACTCTGATGCATTGCTTCTGCATTTAAAAATTTAGGATATTTCATTGCAATGATAAAAATATTTCAATTAAATTAGCTGTATATATAGTTATTCAGACAAATTTAAAAATATGGACTTAACATAATGGCAATAAAACAAAAGATAATTGTGTATATTTTTGATTATATATATACTGTACTTATATATATTCAAAATACTCTATAATATTCAATATATCAATATAATAATAAAAAATAACTATAATCAGCTTAAAGCAATGTAGACCATCCTGAGTAGCATTTAACAGTTAAAATTTAAATAAAAAGATCTCATTAAAATCACACAACTCTTAACGTTCTCACATAAATGGCCATCTTTATATAATTTATTCATATTCTCACAAGCTTATTTAATACATTGTCTGTCATATTTATAGAATATGACTCTGATTTTTCTTTTCTTTAAATTGTTTTCCCTATGTAAAATAAAAACATTATTAAAGCAATAATCTCTTTCACAAATAACTGAATGTTTAGCAAATACAGATTTAAATGTATCTACAGAAGAACATATTATATAAAAGTTCATGTTCATGAATTCTCTTTTTCAAAGCACATTTCAACTTACCAATGTAACTGGCCCTCAATGGCACACCATTTTATATATATTACATTTGTTGATTTTATCAACAGCATCCTTTCCATTAATAATTAATCTACCAGTATTTTAATGAAGCATTTAATGTTGGACCAAATATTAATAGATTAATAATTATTGAAAAGAATTTTGTTGATAACATTAATAAATGTAATATTGTTTATAAAATGATGTGCTGTTGCAAGTCCAGTTACATTGATGAGTCAAAATGTGTATTGAAAAAGAGAATTCATTAACATAAACTTTTGTAAAATAAATTGTAATATTCTGTGTATAGATTTAAATCTGTATTTTCTGAACAATCAGTTATTTATAATGGAAATTTATTTTACAGATAGAAAACAATTTGAAAAAACAAAAAATCAAAGAGCCTTATACATATTAAATAAAAAATATAATTGTGAGAATATACATACATTATGAAAAGTTGTCGATTCACATAGAAATTTTTTTAAATTTTAATTGTTAAATGCTAATCAAGATGGCATACATTACTGTAAGTTGGCTATAGCTATTTTTTTTCTATATTGATATATTAACTATTGTAGAGATTATTCCAGAGTATTTTGATTATTATATTTATTTTATATGATTTTATACATATATTGAAAGATTTATTTACAAACAAAGCACATACACATATAACATAAAAAATGAGAGTTCTAAAATATACTTATAAAAATTGATGTATAAAGAGAAGAATATAATGAAAAATACATATTCATATAATTACATACGTAATAAGATAATATATTTTACAGTAATATCTCCACACTAAAACTCAATATATATTTATTTATTTTATTCTATTTATTTCTATACTTAGCGCTTTCGAAGGAACGATGCCTTCATTTTCAAAGCTATAGATAGCTAGTTCTAATAACGATGTTCAATTTATTTTAAAACCAACAAATGCAAATTATTCAAATCAAGTCTGCCAATTCTTCGAGATTGCGTAAAACGTGCCTCTTTTATTTAACGAGTTTTCATCTAAATTAATGAAATAGGCCGCCTTAATTTTTCTTCTTATCTCATGTCGCTCACTGCACATCACTTGCGGATTGTCCGGTACACATGAATGGCCTGTAGCGGTTTTGTGCTGCGCAAAAATGGAAAAGTGGAAAGGATCTATGAGCGCTTTATTGTACGCATATTTATGCTGTAGCAACCTCGTATGAACAAAAGCTTTAGTCTCCCCATAATATGCAGCATGACAGTTATTTTCTGGGCAAATTATTTTATATACGGCTCACTGGGTATTTATTGGAGGTAGTTTATCTTTGGTATTGTTGATACATCTATAGAAATTAAGAGGGGATCTGTAACATATACTAAAATCTTTGCAAAAAATTGTTTGTAAATTTGTATATATGTTTTTAATGTATAGCAATAAAATCCTGGTTTTGTTCAGCCTATCCCCCGGATTAGTAGGGTCTTTAAACCGCCTAATTATCTTGTCCATTGTTCTTTTGTTATATTTGGCATTTATCAAATCATCCCTAAAACTTTGAATATTCTTATTTTTATCAGCCTTAAAACTACACAATCTGGCATTTCTCTTCAAAAATATTTTTAGGCCTGCCAGCTTGTACATATTGGGTGTGTTAGATTGAAGATGAATGTGGCCTCTTATATTCATAGGTTCAATCAACATTTTATGCTGGAAGCATTGAGCCACAATTCTCACCTGCAAATCCAAATATTTAACACATCCACCAATTTCCTTTTGTGCTATATTAACTGTAAATCCTGAGGCAGTTTTCAATTCTGTAATTATATCTTCCAAAGAACAATAGGCAAGATAATTAGGCGGTTTAAAGACCCTACTAATCCAGGGGATAGGCTGAACAAAACCAGGATTTTATTGCCATACATTAAAAACATATATACAAATTTACAAACAATTTTTTGCAAAGATTTTAGTATATGTTACAGATCCCCTCTTAATTTCAATAGATGTATCAACAATACCAAAGATAAACTACCACCAATAAATACCCAGCAGGCCGTGTATAAAATAATTTGCCCAGAAAATAATTATCATGCTGCAAATTATGGGGAGACTAAAGCTTCTGTTCATACGAGATTGCTACAGCATAAACATGTGTACAATAAAGCGCTCACAGATCCTTCTCACTTTTCCATTTTTGCACCACACAAAACCGCTACAGGCCATTCATGTGTACCGGACAATCTGCAAGTGATGTGCAGTGAGCGACATGAGATAAGAAGAAAAATTAAGGAGGCCTATTTCATTAATTTAGACGAAAACTCGTTAAATAAAAGAGACACATTTTACGCAATCTCGAAGAAATGACAGACTTGATTTGAATAATTTGCATTTGTTGGTTTTAAAATAAATTGAACATCGTTATTAGAACTATCTATCTATAGCTTTGAAAATGAAGGCATTGTTCCTTCGAAAGCGCTAAGTATAGAAATAAATAGAATAATATAAATAAATATATATTGAGTTTTAGTGTGGAGATATTACTGTAAAATATCTTATCTTATTACATATATAAACCACACATTTAGTTATTTAATAATTATAATTACATACATAAATGTGACATTTAAATGATTTGGAAAGATTTTTAAGGAGTCTGGTACTAAGCAAGCAAGTTATTGATAATTATGATAAGAAATTTTCTAAACTAGTCATAATAAAAAGTTTAGTTCAACCGGATGTGATAACGAGATCCTTTTTTAAATAAATAATCATTGAGAAAAATAATTTTTAATTTATATAATTATCATAATTTATTTTATTAGTTATCAAATAATGCTTTTCTTTTATTTTTTTTCTTTATAAACACATTTTTAATTTTTCATATTATACATCAGATTTCTTATTTTAAAGATTGAGTACATATGAGTTGATCTATCCTGTCCACTCTCAATCAATAATTTGCTGACGTTTTTATTAATTTTTAATTGAAACGAGTTTTTAATCCTTATTTTAATTTATAATACCCTGCTTGGTTTAGAAAAGTGATATAGTGTGGGACTCTGGAGTTAGAAGTTCATGGACCGCATATCACTTTTGGTGCTCGATTTTCACATGAACTTCTGCGCAACAAACTATCCAATTATTATTATTGTTATTGACAATAAGTAGTATTAGATTTAATAATTGTATATTCTACTCTAGAATTTTTATTTATACAGTTATCAGGGTATTTTTATAATTACATATATATTCAATTTTTTTTTTTTAATTTTTTATAAAAAATATTTGTGACATATTACTTGTTATATTTAATTATTTGTTTATTCTCTCCAAAGTTTTACTTTTTTTTTTTTTGTTATTATTTTTCTTTCTAGATTTTATTGCTTTATAGCTCAGTTTCATATTAGCCATGTTCCATTTGATGTAAGTTTTTATTCTTATTTCCATTTGTGATAATAATATTTGAACTTGGCTAATAATATCCATTTTAATTTTCAGTAGTGAAAAACCCAAGTTTTGATTAATTGCATCACTAACTTTCAAATTCACTATTTAATTCTAGTTATATTTCTTAAATATTTCTTTAATAATTATCTGTCAAATTTTACTTTAAAATATTTCTTCTATTTTCAGGAATGAAGAATGATTTTTCTGCCGAATAAATATCCCAATTCATATATATCATAAGGCAGGAGCATGTGCCTATGTTTTAATGGTTTTCCTTTGCTTGCTAGATGTGGTACACATCATTGGAATTGGCATGCAGATTATAAAAACGTCTAACAGATTTTATAAATAAAAAAATTATGATGGTCTTAATCATGGATTTTGTGAAAAACAAAAACCCACTAACATTGTAAAAATTATTTGATTGCTTTCCTTGATAAAATACACAGAAGAGCTACAATTAGTTGAAGCTTTCAACAATAAACGTTATCCATAGTTGAAGTCAAAGACATGTTTGGAAGATGTTAGACAAAGGGAATAAAAATCAGCACGTATCATATATGGCTGTATTTGGATTTACACTTTGTATCCTCTTTTTGTCTATATCCTTTTTATTTTAATTTTTCTGGAGTTAAAATGTTTGTACTCATTAATAAAAAAAATAATTATCAAATGGTTTATTGCTTGGAAGTTTGTAAAAAGTTTAAGCAGCAGAAGTGACAAAACTGCACTTACAAACCATCGACCTCGAGTTCCAGAATCTAACACTTCACACTAAATTATTAATGAGTAGCTGCAAATGATGATTATGTAAAAAAAAAAAATTCTTGTAATTAGTGAGAAATATTTATAAAATATGATAATTCTGAAAGTAAACAAATTAAAGAAAATAAATGTAAAAATAGTTTAGTAGAGGACTTTAATTTTTCTGGAGTTAAAATGTTTGTACTCATTAATAAAAAAAATAATTATCAAATGGTTTATTGCTTGGAAGTTTGTAAGAAGTTTAAGCAGCAGAAGTGACAAAACTGCACTTACAAACCATCGACCTCGAGTTCCAGAATCTGACACTCCACACTAAATTATTAATGAGTAGCTGCAAATGATGATTATGTAAAAAAAAAAAATTCTTGTAATTAGTGAGAAATATTTATAAAATATGATAATTCTGAAAGTAAACAAATTAAAGAAAATAAATGTAAAAATAGTTTAGTAGAGGACTCTATTAATTAGAGAATATGAGAATAAATTGTGACATATGAATGATAATAACTATATAATGTTTACCAGATATTAGGATTAGAATTATGATCAATTTAAAAAAAAGTTACAAATGATTATAATGACCATATATATATAACAAAAACCCTATTAGTAAAAATAAGAATGCTTGAATTGATATTTAAAGATTTGTGAAACACAGAAAATTATGTTTCAATAGATTAAAAAAGAAATTGAAAAACAAAAAAGACACCTATAAATACAACAGTGGGGTAATACATTGGCCATAGTTTCATTATAGAAAAAAAAAAGGTAAACATTATGAAATTTAATCAGTTTAGGAAGTAGTAGGTTGGAATGTAATAAACGTGTGGATGACTACCAATTGAGATGAAGATAAGAAAAAATTATACTTTTAGAGAATAATATGATAAAGAAAATGGGAAAAGTTATCTTAAGTTTGTAAGAACAAAGTACAAAATGATTACGCTGAAAATTAAATAGGTTTGTTAAATAGAAAATATGTAGAAAATATAAAGAAACAAAATAAATATTGAATACAGGAAATTACTAAGCAGTTGATACATATTTTTAAAAAAAGTTGCTCAGAAATAATGTGTGAGCACTCAAGTAAATGAAAATCACAACCGCCATTCAAATGATCCATGTGATTATTATTTTTTACCTTTCACAGTTGGTCCCAAAATGTTTAATTGTTGAGTCAGTTACTTTCAACACTGGAAAAATATAAAAAATATGCAGTATCACAATTGTGCCGATTCAGGAGTGATCTAACAAAAAGTACTTAAATCACTAAAAAATCAATGAAACTTAACAGTCAGTTAATAGCTAACATAATGAGAGCAGGAAGTAAAATAGAAAACAGTTTAGAATACAGAAAAAAAAAAACAGATCCCAATTCAGTAAAACTATTCGGCATTAAAGGAAAGAGAGAGAATAAAATAAAACTGAAAATAATAGATATATAATTATGATTATGAAAGAAAATAGATTGGATAATTTAAGGAAAACTATTAATGAAAAAAGTTGTATTCTTACATATTAATACGATTATTATCAAAAAAGAATCATCTGAAGCATTAATCAAAGTTAAAATAAATTTAATTACAATTTCAAAAATGTTCTTTAAAAATAGAGACAAACTAGTCCTGAGCAACTTTGTGATTATCTATGAATTATTTAATTACTATATTGTAAAAGAATAGAGAACTAGGTAGGAAATAATAAAATTTTGAAAGATTCAAGATAGTTTTTGTTGAGAAAATCATTTAAATGTTATTTATAATAGTACGTAATATTTGAAGTTGTTATCCTTTTTTTAAAATCTTGTTTGTAAATTAGTTACCTAAAACATTTCTAACGCTGGCTAAGGAAAATATTTATTCTGTATCTTTATTTTACTAACAATAGCTGAGCATGCATTCAGCCAGAAAAACCAGATTCATAATTCACATAATGTGGCAGACATGCGATATTTATAAGTGAGCTGCTAATTATTTAAATTAATTATTTAAATATTCTATTTGTTTGAGAGTTGGGTGCAATTCTCTTTTTTATTAATGGTATTGCTGCAATTTGCAATAAACCATGCCTGAACATAAATCTATTTTTGGGAGCACAAACATAAATTTGGCCACATCTTTAATCCAATAAATGTTTAAAATTGTTTCCCTGGAGAGAGATGACAGAAAATGAAAATTAAAGGAGGTGTAGTTTATTACAAATAGCAGCCATACCATTAATAAAAAAGAGAATTATGTCCAACTCTCAAACAAATGGAATATTTAAATAACTAATTTAAATAATTAGCAATTCACCTATAAATTCCACAGCATATCTGTCACATTATGAGTACTATGAATCTGGCTTTTCTGGATAAAAAGCATGCTTAGCTACTGTTAGTAAAATAAAGATAGAGAATCCAGGCACAAAGAAAATTATTTACTATATTTTGTATAAGAAAAAACATACAACAGAGTTATTAATATTAATTCTAAAAAAAAAATTTGGATATATAAAATATATATATAAAAAATGAATATTACATCACTTTTATCACTACTTTTTGTGCATTGATTATAATGTAAATAATAATATTAAAACATTTATTAATGGAAACAGTTCATTATAATACAGTATTTTGATTAAATTATCCAATTCAATTGTGAATAAAAAAATAAACAGTATCCAACCAAAACCTCCTGTTGTTTTTTACAATAGGATGCTGGTTCATCAAAGACTAGATAATTTCCAATACATGGTCTTTTCTGTTCCCTCATTTCTTCTTCAGTCACTTAAAGTATTGTAAAACTTGGTCATTATAAGCCTTTCCTGCCATTGGACATCTTATAATAACTGTGACAATAAAATTATATGTTTATGTAAAACATTTCCATTCTTTACCTACACACCCTGCATTTTTGATTCCAATTCTCTTTTACTTTATTTTAAAACTCTCAAGAATAAGAAAGCAATGACAGAGATAGGACTGATAGGCTGGCAATCCTTGATTGTAATCTTTATTCAAAAAGTATAATCACTAATGAGTCAGTTTGGAGCTAGATTTGAATGAGACAGGAATTTTGGGTGGCAAAGATTGTATGTTTAAGCAGCCCTATTTAGAGATTTCCTTGCTTATCAAAGAAGTGGAAGGGGCTAAAATATGTGGATCAAAAATGGCCTATCTCACAGTCTGGTTAGGCTGTTATGCCTGATGGGTTACTCATTTTAGTGACAGAAATAATAACAATAGCAATAATAATAATATTAATAATAGTGATAAAGTAAAAGGCAGTGGTATTATTAAAAGTAAATATTATAAATCTATTTTTTTATTAAATACAGACACATAGTATGTGCAAACTCTTCAAAATCAAAATGGATGACTGTACTGGTGACTAAAGAGCTATCAAGATTTAAGATCAATATAGCTACTCTTAGTGAAACTCATCTTCTAGAGAAAGGAAGTTTATTAGAATATATGGATGGACACAAGATTTTTTTGAAAACACAGATTAGTCAGTAAAAGGAGAATTTACTATGATTTACAATAAAGTCTAATTTATTATCTTCTATTATTGGAATTCCTATTTGTACCAGATAAAGGGTAATGTTGTTAAAACTTGCTATGCATAATGGTACAAGTGCCCATTTTATCAGTGCCTATGCTTCAATCTTAGATACAGACAATTCAGGGTAGGAAAGCTTAAACATTATTACAGCAATACCATTAAAAGATCAAATTTTTCATCTTGGAGATTTTAATGCATGTATTAATACAAATAATATACTTTGGTCAAAAGTTATTGAAAATAATGGTATTGGTGCTGTAAATTCAAGTGGCTAATTAATATGAAATTTATGCACAACACATTCAGAAAAAACGCTACAAAGTAACATTGATGCATCTATACTCAAAACAATAGCATTTAATAGATTACGTTATAGTTAAGAATCAGATTACAAAGAAGTTCACTTTACATGAACACTTACAAATGTAGACTGTTTAACAGATCATAGATTAGTCTGCTCTAAGATTAAAATAATTGTATTAAGCACAAATATTAATCCAATCATATTCATAAAAAAAATTGATATTCATTCTTTAAAAGAATCTATTTTATGTACTAAACTTTAACAGTTATTATAGACTAAAATTTCTAAGTTAGATGTAAGGACTATTATATTACTGGGACATAGAATTATCTTTAAAAGTGTGTTATGGATAGTTTAAAGTGAATACAAGTAAATCTATCCTTGGGTTTATTAAAAGAATCATGACTGGTTTTCTAATAATCTTATTATTAGTAATTTGATTAAAAGAAAATGTGTGCTTGGCAGAATAACAGATTAAATGTGAAACTTAATAAATACAGTATAGAAATTTGAAAATAAAGTTCAATAACTGAAAAGAAGGCTTAAAAATGATTCATGGATTAAAACTGCAAAGAAGATAGACATTTTCTGTTGTGGTCATTTTATGTCCTTTTTTTTTTGATACATTGAAAGCCACCTATGGTCCTGAGAAACAGTATCACACAATTCTATTAAATCCAGAAATAGCATTCTCTTATACAATAATAATATTTTGAACAGGTGTAATTAATATTTTGATCATCTTTTATTGAGATAATATCTTTGAATGATATATCCATTTTATTTACTTAGCTCTTTGAAATGAAAAAATGGAAAAGTTCTAATGAAATATCTGGAGAAGTTTTGAAATATGGTAATATGTTAGCTTCAAAAATTTTGGATTTTTTTTTAGAAAAATATGATTCTGCCACCCTGATATTAAGGATGCTTTTGTTGTTGCTGTTTTTAAAAACAAAGGAATAAACAAAATTGTAATAATTATTGAGGAATATCATTATTATTCACTATAGCAAAGATATTTTAAGAATTTTGTTGAATGATTTGCTTCCAGTCATAGATAAATGGTTATCAAAAACTCAAAAGTGATTTTAGAAAATCAAGGTATATTATAGGTATGGTTTTTATTGCCAGATACAAGACAAGTTTTGGAAACAAAAACATGATTTATATATTGTCTTATTGATTTGGTCAAGGCACTTGATTCAGTTAGTAGAACAACCATCAAACTTTATTCATATTATACAACTTCTACATAATGGAATAAGAAGAAATGTTATTACTATAGGTAGAAAATGTGAGGCATATGAAATGTAAACTAGTGTTAATAAGATTGTGTGCTTACCCCAATAATGTTTTCAATTTTTATGATGGTGGTCTTTGGAATTATTATAGTTGACATAAACAATCTGGGATTAAGATACAGTACATGTTTGATGGTGGAATTTTTCATTTGAATTGATTAAAAGTGAAAATAAAAACTTCTTGGATTCTGGATTTACAGTATACTGATAGTATTCAAAAGTTGATTTACATAATGTTCTTAATGTTTTGAATGCAACACAAAGATTTTGATTTGATTCTAAATACTCAAGTTCTTAATCAACCAGTGACAAAAGAAAAAAATCCTCAACAACTTTTCCTTGGATGGCTATCAACATGGTAATTTTATAAGTAGAAAAGCGGACTTAGATAGTAAGATACAACAGACTACAATGTGCTGCAACTGTTTTTAACAAATTAAGATATAGTATTTAATCACAGGAAAATAACTACAGCAACTATTATTTTATTTGTATGAAAATGAAATTTGGACATATCTAAGCAATATGAAGAAAGACATTAGGAAACTTTTATTTAAGAATTCTCTCTAAATTTTAAAAACACAACGGTAAAATTGTAAAACCAATTAATATGTTCCCCAACTTGCTAGATATGATTGATTTCATTGAATTGGACATGCAGAATGACTCACTAAAAAGGTCTTTTATGATGAACTTGAGTGTGATTTTTGTGGAAAAAGTAGACTGCCCATATTATAAGTATTATCTCAGACATTCTAAAGAAGGATGTGATGTGATGTACTGTAGCTTCTCCTTAAACAGAGTCAAGAATCTCTCAACAATTAAGCCCAGAGAAACCTGTTAGCCACTTTATTTTCCATTCCCCAATCTAAGTTTTCCCATATACTGTTCCATCTCATTTCCACAACATAATCTTTGTCAACTCTTTATCTAAATCCCCCTTATCTTTTCCCAAACCCAGCACAAAAACCAATAATCCACCTTCTGTATAATCACTTTTTTCATATTTATTCTTCCATAACTTCATTATATGTGCCTTTCTGTTTTCAAACATTTACATTCAATTAACAGATGCCTAATATTTTCTATTCCTTCATTACATAATTTACAGACCACTTACATGTATATTCTCTTGTTGCTAAAGATCCCGTTCGAGCCTTAAACAATAAACTACTTTCCTTACTATTATCATATATTAACTCGCACCTAATATTCTGTTTATTTCTATATATATTTAAACTCTTTTTACTCTCCATACTAGTTCTCCATCTCTCTAACTCCCTATTCTTTATTAATAAATCTATTCTTTTATCCCATTCCTTATCACTATAATAATCAACAATCCTCCTAACACAATCATCCCATCTTTTGTACAAATATACTGATATAAATTCTTTATCCAAATCTTTTGCATACCGCATTACCTTTTTCACCCATCTTGTTACCTGCCTTTTCTCATAACCCAATTAAATACTATTTTGGCTATTCTTTTATTATCCATAAACTGCAATCTATCAAACATTTTCATTTTACTTTTTGCATCTCTCATATGAAAACTCTCCATACACCAATACCACCCTGTGCCAACCAGAGTAATCAATGGATGTCAGAAGGCTTGTGCATAAAATCCCTATCTAGTGCCTACTCATCCAATATCCCCAGACTAGTTGCTGGCTTGTGGCCTTTGTCAGTGAGGAGCCTTGGATCTGAGAGCACTGCACCTAGATCTTAGGATCTAACGCAACCCACCACCAGCCACCTTTTATCTCTACTTAACTACAAAACTATGAGAATGAAATTGAAAACATAATATTTTCAATTTAAGCTCAATAACTTATGTAGTCATGTGGGTCTGAACTCAGTTCAGCACCCATACATTTTGGTGTCTTTGGCTCTTTAACAACCATAGCCACCACTATCCTATTAGGCAGGATTGGTGTTAAACCATTAAACATCACATGATCACTATCCCTTATACTAGCACATAATTGTTATTAAACAAGGCAAAACTCTCCATACAGTAGTGCCACCCTGTGCCAACCAGAGTAATCAATGGATACCAGAAGGCTTGCGCATAAAATCCCTATCTAGTGCCTACTCTGGTTGGCACAGGGTGGCACTACTGTATGAAGAGTTTTGCCTTGTTTAATAACAATTACATGCTAAGAGATAGTGATCATGTGATGTTTAGTGGTTTAACACCAATCCTGCCTAATAGGATAGTGGTGGCTATGGTTGTTAAAGAGCCAAAGACACCAAAATGTATGGGTGCTGAACTGCATTCAGACCCATATGACTATATGAGCTATTGAGCTTACAATAGCTTAGATTGAAAATATTATTGTGTTTTCAATTTTATTCTCATAGTTTTGTAGTCGAGATAAAAGGTGGCTGCTGGAGGGTTGCATTAGATCCTAAGATCTAGATACAGTGCTCTCAGATCCAAAGCTCCTCACTAACGAAGGCCACAAGCCAGAAACTAGTCTGGGGATATTGGATGAGTAGGCACTACATAGGGATTTTATGCACAAGCCTTCTGGCATCCATTGATTACTCTGGTTGGCACTGAGTGGCACTACTGTATGGAGAGTTTTGCCTGTTTTAATAAATTAAGTAGTTGCAAAAAATATTATTTATAATACAATCAAATATGGTCTACAAATTGATTAAGAACAAATGTATTTTAATGAGTAAATTGGGAATAAAAACATTTATAGTGAAATGTGTATAAAAAGAAGCAATTGCATGTCCCATCCAGCTCATACATCAGCAACTATTTTCTTAAGCTTCTTTACTAACTTCTTCAAGTTGGAAATATCTATCTCATAAAGACATAACAAGAGAATTAATATACAATAATTATTTTAGTAACACAAAAATAGTTAAGATGAATATTTAAAAAATCAATTATTTCACATATAGAAAAACAATCCAATACATATCCATAAAAATATATACAATAAAATTATACATATAAAATAAATAAATAAATTTTTACCTGGTCCCCTTCTTTCAATCCCAATTTTTCTGCTTCTGTATTTGGCATTACCTAAAATATTTAATTTAAATTTTTTAATAGTAATAAAAAAATACATGCAATGAATTAGTGCTTTAATTTTATGAACTCATTTATCCAACATGCATTTATAAAATTAATAAGAGTGGATATGTATATATGTTTACTGAATACTTTTTACAAAGTAAATTCCATAATTTGATTATAAATTGAAAATTTGACCGCCTTTCAATAAATAGCAGTTATTACAAAATATTTTATTAACAAAATGATTATCAGCATCTTTTTTTTTTTTAAATTTACAAAATAGTAAAAGGTTTGCCCATCTCTTGTATATGTATGTAAATGGATTATGTCCTGTACATGAGGGGTCAGAGTGACTTGTTGTCAACATGGGTAAGATGAGAAGGTTGGCACTAAGGTGGGCTTAGAGCATTTCCATCATCGGATTTTCAATGAAATGGACGGCTGAAGAGTTGTGGGGTGGAGTGTTTTGAAGCCAGTCCATTAAAGTATGAAGATTGGCTATCTTAATATAAGCTGAGCTTTGATTGTATACATATGTGGAGATGATAATCTGGTTTAGCATGAAATAGGTATATTGGTGATTATTTATCTTTTTGACATGTGTGTAATCAAGTGTATCAGCAGTACGAGATAATATGGATGGTTGAGAGTCATGTGAAAGTCTGAGTTCAAACCCCTATATATTACATATAGAAGTGCAAGTATGAAAAAGCCTGTACTGTAAAAAAAATAAAAGGTTAGCAAAAATAAAAAAATTGATATTTGAGGATATAACACTAGTATATTTGTTTTTATTTCATTCACTTAATCAAAATTGAATACATTATAATATTAAATATATATCTTTTTACATTTTCACTCACATATTAATGTATATGGATTAATATAGTTTAAAATGGTGGTCGCCAACCTTTTGGACCTCATGGACAACTAAATTCATAATTTAAAACCCATTGGACCATTAATATGAATTTTTAAAAAAAGATAAATATATTGATAAAATAATGATCAGAGAACTGCCATTTTATTAAAATGATATGCACATATTTAATATAACAAAAACAGAAATGCTTATTTAATCGTAACAAAATCTTTAAAGGTTGTTTAATTGTAACAAAATTATTAAAGTTATTTTAATTATTACAAAATAATTGAAGCTTATTTAAGTATTATATTTTTAGTGTGATATTTGTTTCTGCTTATTTGAAATAAGTTTATGGATTTTTGGCTCCAATGACATTACTACAAAATGGAGAGCCGTATTTATTTAAAGCCAAGACCAGTGCCAAGTTTTAATTGCTGTGAGAAATAAAAATGTCTTTTTATGCAAATATGTTGTTGAAAATTGAATCAAAATTTTCATTGTTTTTTTACTCGGCAATAGAACCAAAAAATAATGTCTTGATAAGGATGACTGGAATTTAGATTTGAGACTGTCTTCTGATGATAGATCGATGAGTTATTCTTTTTCGTTCATGCTTAAATTGCTATCTTCAATGTTTTCTGCAAATGGATCCATTATCTGCATATAGCTATGACTGGAATTTTCTTTCTTTGAATAATAACAACCAAAAGATTCTACGAGTGATTTATAAATGCTGTTCTCTCTCATATATTCATTAAAATTTGAAACATTTGCAGATCTTCAGCTAACCATATTTGCCACAGTAATATTTTCTTTTGAAAAGCATTCATTTTACCTCATAGTTTATTCTACATTAATATTTGTCAATAAAAAAAAAATTTAAACAATATTTATATCTAAAAATATAAGTGATAAAATATATGTATGAAATTTATAAATTATGAAAACCTCTTAATTATATGCATATAAATTTAATAAGTCTTAGCAGCTTGTTTAAATAATTCAGTAAGCTTACAAGATAGGTTCTTAAGTCTATGTCTGAAGTGGTATAGAAAATTAAATGAATCTCTGTTACTTGGGTTAGATTGGAGTCTTCTTAGTCTGTCGCTTAACTAAGCAGGCTATACAATTTCAAGTGACAAGAATCAGTTCTTCTGTGAACAAATAAACTACATTTCATATATTCTCTATCTCTGGATTCCTTATGGTTCATTTTTGAGATTGGTAAGACTCTATTTGGTACAGGTTGAATTGGGCTTAGCAAATCATTCTTATTATTTTTACTAACTAAAATTTTAAAAATCTACCTGTGTTTGAATCAGTACTGAAAAGTACTCTTAACAACAGACTTCTAAGAAATGCTCATGAAGCCAGAATTGAAATTTTTGAGCTATGTGATGCTTGCAATATGCACTTTGGATCTCTATAAATATTGTTTTTCTTCTCTTATTCTTTCTCTTTATAAAGCCTTTGCCTGAAGGACAAACCTTCCTATAAGTCATAGATTATTTTCTTTCTTGTTTTTACTTTTTCTAGTAATTTACCACTAATCTGTTGCCCCTCCCCCCAACTTTATCCTGTAATTACCCTAAATTACATGTTGTTTGATTAAATTTAGTTTTAATTCTTGTTTTTTTTTTTTCTTTATTAATAGAATTTAATCTTGATTCAATTTTTAAGCAGCATTACAAAAAAAAATTATTTTTTTATACGCAAACAAATCCAGTCCTTGTTGTTTGAATCTTTATTTTATACATTGTTTATTTATGCTCGCATTCTCTTTTTTCTGGTGTATAAGAGATTTTAAATATTTATTTATAACCTTCTCTTTGGCCAATATTTAATGAAATGATAAAAAGAGCAGCTTCTTAACAACTACATATATTATCTATAAGATATGAAACAATTTTACAAATATGATTGTTTTATTTTATCTAAACTATGATATTCAGAAATTGAGAGAATCTTTTTTTTTATTTTTGTCCATTGCTTTTCATTCATTTTATTCAAAAATGTTTGCTTATTCCCCTATTTAAGATTCATTGTTTGAGAAGGCTTGAGCTAGCCAAGTTCACATCAAAACAAAATGTAAGTAAGTTGTGTTTAGTCATCATTTAAGATATATTGAATAGGTATCCATATTCTTTGTGGCACTTCATAATAATATCAACTAATGTTTATTTAACAAAAAAAAAAAATCAAAGAATCTATTCTTATAAATAGTATTAAATCTACATTAAGCAGATTTCTGTTTAAAAACTGTCTTAATATAAATAGGATTGAGATAATTTCAAGCAATAAAATTATAAGAAATATAAAATGTTACAAAAAAAAATACAGGGAGTTACTATATAACATAAAAGCGATTTAAAATTCAAATTTGTGGTAGTTGAAAAACTGAATAAAAAGATTGGTGTTAATATTAGTTAGACAAGAATTCACAAAATATTTATAAAAAATATTTTATAATAAAAATAATTTATAAAATTCTTAATAAGTTTAATAATAAATATTTAACTTAAATTTAAAGTTTAAGCATTAATATTTAGATTAATAATAGAAAATTAATAAATAAATGATGACAAGTTTTTTAAGTTAGTTATATTTTTTTTAATTATGATATTAATTACTATAAGAAAAATATTTTATAAAATAGAAATTACTTTTTGTCTTTGACTTTTTATGATACAATGTAATAAATATTGTGAGGATATGTACATATAATATGAACTATTTGAAACACCTCAAAGCTATTAGGTTGAGTTTAAGATAATTGCACATAACATTGAAGAGGGTTTCCTTTTCAGTGTAGTGCTAAATTTGAGCTTTCTTTATTTATTTAAAGGAGGTGTGACTGGAGTAATATAACTATGGAGCATTTCAAATATTTTATATTGAGTTTAGCTAGTGCTATCCATCGTTTCTCTTTCTTATATAATATGAAGTATATTTAACATATATATTGTAACATTACAGTATCACTATAAATTGTTATTATAAAATTAAAAGTAAACACTTTATTGGTTTAATTTTTATAGTTAAGCAAATATATTCACTGCTGTCATTGATTGCATAGCATAGAATATAATCATTATCATGTTTAAATAGTCTCTCATACTAATGTTTATGAGAAATATATAATTTTATAAAGCATTTTTGAATGGTTTTTCAAGCAGATTTTATTACTGACACTTGTAAATATATGTATATTCATATTTTGTTATTCTTATTAAGGAATAAAGTTATTGAAATGGATAAAAAAAGTGCACACATACATAAAACAAATAATTCAAAAGTAGAATTATAGAATTATAAATCCAACATTACAACACTAACATATTTTAATAAGGAATAGAACAAACAGTTCTTATATTTTATATTTTGTGTGCATGTGTGGAAGCTTACGTGTTTAGATTTTTATTGAGCAAAGATTGATTTAGTTGCTAGAATATTTACTAAATAATAAATTATTTATTTAAAAGTTAATTTAAAATTTTATTGAATGTCTGAGAACTATTAAGATTTATGATTTACTTATTTTAAATAAATATTTGCAATATTATTTTAAAACCCAGAAATGAAAAATGAAATGATTAAAAGATTGAAATTATTATTTTCTTTCTTTCATTTTTAAATGGTGTTTTTAAAGTTTTACCATGTTGACTCATAAATCTTAACTCTAACATTTTGCCTGGTAAAAACCATGATGACCTTTCCCAATATATTGCAGACAAATAAAGAAACCCCAATGCATAGAGAATGTTCTGTAATCCAGACATGTGATAACTGGTATAAAAGCTGAAGTTTGAAAATCCAGACAATCTCCACAAATTCTTATTGCAGTCAGAACCAAAACAGGTTCGAATTTTTAAATAACCATTTTGTTTGCCATCTACATGACTGGCTAGATTAACTAGTCTAGGCATTTGCCTTTACTAGGCAAATGACTTCTTACCATTCTAGGAGAATGAACAACAGATAAAACAAAAAACATCATTAATCAATTCATTAATTCTTTATTTCAAAAAATCTCATTTATTACAGTCAACTGTTAGTGGAAAATGGACAAATTGACTTTCCTGGAATGCTATCTCACTACCTCAACAATAAATCGCTGAATTTCTTCAATTGAAAATAATGGTAAATAGCTGATATATTTTGGAAAATAATTTCAAATAAGTTGCTAATGTTTATTTTTCAAATTGTTATAAAAATAATTATTCTCTTCACTACAAGAAAGAATGCATATTAGTCTCAATGTTGTAAATTGTCTCATCTTTAATTATGTAAGGAAAAACTTTAAACAATTTTTTCAACTCAAATATGCTTCCACATAAACTTGTTGTTTAGAGAAATGAATTTGAATTCAAAAGTAATGAAAATCATTTTATTGTGGATGATGAACTATTTGCTTTATCAGAGATATGATCAGCATTACTAGCATCTTGGATTAAAGATCTATAAATGAATAGATTAATCATATATCTCAAATTAAAAAAGTAATGATGATAATCTTGTGGATAAAATTATAGCATCTGTTTAAATGAATTAAATCGCTGTGTGGAATAAACTATGAATTTGTATCCAGTGCATAAAGAATTGCATTATAGATTATCAATGCTAAATATTTAAATAACATTCGGTGGATAATGGATTAGGAAAGCTAAATATTTAAATTCCACCCTTGAATTGTGGATTATCAAAGCAAATATTAAATATGAATAAACATCCAAGTGATAAGAAATCTTAAAACAGATTGGATTCATTAATATTTATGTTGTGTCCAGAAAGAATTACATTACAAACTGAAAATATTTGTGCTTTATCTCATCGGTCATGCTGTTATTTTAAAAGTGCTTGTAAATTCCTAAGAACTCTAAAATATTTTGCAAGTAGCAATATTACATTGGGATAATTTTATTGTCATAACCATTTGATGATTATTTAATGCATTTTCTCATAATTGTTTCTTTCTTAATTAGTTAATTTTATTATTAAGATAATAAAGCTTCTTAGATATTAATATGCCATATATAAGTAAGATTTTATTTAATATTATTATTGTTAAGATTGAATGGGATTCCCTTAGGTTTAGGTTATATAAATGTAACTATTAAACTAATATAAAACTGTGCTATATTGCAATTATAGTAAGTTTATGGATTTTTAAGTTCAACTTCAAAGTTAAAAATGGAATTAACCATCCTTATGTAAGGAGTAAATCTGTAAGGAATATTTTAGGAACTACTATTATATGTTAGTATTAATTTTTCACTGTTACGTAACAAGGCAGCCTAATGATCTAGTTATGTTTTGTTAGTAGAGTAGCACCCCTGATGTTTAAATCTGCAATTGAATCCAGTAAAGAATCTTGAGACAAAGTAAATAAACCCAATGCAGTAAATATCATCTAGAAATGCTAAGCAATGATTTGTATTTGCTTCTTTTAAAAGAGTGAAAACTTCTCCAGCATTATTAAGAGAGGTTAATTGATAATTGATTAGTGAAACAAACTAATAAAGGGTGACTATTAAATATTTTATCTTTTATGATTATGATAATAATTACTATCCTTCAATATTTAAATTGAGGCTTATTTTGAAATAATAAACAACCTATTTCTATTTAATGTTAGTGTCTTCATAACATTGTGAGATAACACACTTTTCGTATCGTAAATTCAAATTAGATTTAAGAAACAAATAGTAATATTTATTAGATATTGTATATAATTCTCTTATGGTTATTATTCATTTTTATCATTTATTTTATATTGTGTAATAAAGTAATTGTTAATTTTTTTTAATATTTCTTTTTCATGATATAAAAAAGATCATATCTGAGATATTTGCTTACACACAAAATCTATGTGAGTCAAATACATCATTATTGTATTAATGCTATCTGAAACGTAAAAGTGCTGGGTAAGATAGTGTATGTAAAATCCCTTTAACATTGTTGTATCCTAGAAAACATAAACACACTTTATACCCACACATTTATTTTATTTTATATAACCCTAAAATAAATCATTAATCAACTTTATATTTAAAATTGCTAGCCTTTATTTTAAAATACAAAGTCAGTTACTCTTAATTAGTTCTTATAGTAAGAAACGATATATCGATTATTTTAATAATCTTCATACTTCCTCTTTCTTTTTTATATAAATAAAAATACAATAAAAGACAAATGATCCCTGAGATGCATTTCGTGCTGAATCAGCACTCATCAGTTGGCCCAGTTTACCAGCTCTCATATATATCTTTATTACATGAAGAGTATTTATCTATGGCAAATTGTTATATCTTTACTTACAACCACCAACTTGCTCCACTCACAAACTCGACTTCGTACATTTTTGATAAACCTAACTATTTTTATCATTAATCAAAAAGAAACAATATATTTGTAAAGACTTTTATTATTAAATAGAATAAGATTAAGAGTACACATGTTATTATAAAATACAAAAATTTATTTATTATTTTATTGCATGTGAATCTATTATCAACGTATAGAATAGCTTTAGCTTATGTGGAAATATAAATTGCAAATCAAGTAACGGTTAGTAGTAGCATTTCTTCCACATTATTGATCTCAGCTGACTCAATGAGATTGCAAGATCTCAACTGCATTTCCCACATTATTGCAACCGAAATGGTTTCAGTATATATGATAGGATATAAAAAGGATTCAATTTATAATGGGATATAATGTTTGGTTATATTGTTTACATGATAAACTATTTTAGGCATTCATATATATATTATCTGTGAAAAAGATTATTAGTTAATCAAAACTGTCAGATTGATCAAGATAAATAAAACAAGCACGGTTATAGTGACAGTTTTCATTTAATTCTCTCTCCATATGTATATAGTCTACTCCTGATCCTTCAGTTCAATATATATTACTTTCTTTGATCTTGAAATGAGTTCCACAGAAATTTTTTACAGATTCTTTGGGTCTGGCATTTTTTTTAAATCTCTATAATTGATAAATCGTGGACTTGATGCAATATTTTTCTGCATAAATATTTTTTTAATTCAAAATAACATAAACACATAATGAGTTTGCTCATTGTTAAATATTATTATTCTATATACATAGAAAGAAAAAAACACACATATTATAATATATGTAAAATAAATGTATAATTTTCCAAAAAATAATGATTTCATTTATCTATCTATTATATATATAAATTTGAAAGTATGTTTGATTGTTACTTAATAACTCAACAATTATTGCATCAATTTTGATGAACTTTGCACAATTTTCTTTCTTTTTTTTTTTTTTGGGGGGGGGGAGAATTACATGGGCTATGAATTTTTGCTTTATGGTACTTAATTGTTTTAAAAATTTTGACAATTTTCTATTAAAACAAAGCAGTGAATACAGAATTTGAAAGCCTGTACTAGCAGTGATTTCTAGGGAATTTTTAATCATCTAAAAGTAAAATTTTCTAGCAAATTTAAAAATTACTAAATTATCATTTCAATGGAAAAAAAATATTGTATGTACTAAGAAGATTGAGGCAATATTTGTTGAATTATTTATTACGTATCAAACAAATAACAAACTTTCAAATTTATATATATTATAAAAAAGATATTTTAAGGATTATTTAAAATATTTTATTGGATAATTTTTAATATTGTTTAAAGAAATTTATAAAGCATTTAAATAAAAGATTGTTGCTATTACACACACTGTTATTATTTTTAAAAGTAAGAAATTTGGAAAAATTGTCTGAGGGATTGATTATCTGAGCATATACCTTAAAGGAATAGTATAATCCAAATAGTTGACTAAAGATTAAAGGAAATGCAGACAATGATCAGAATAGATACTAGAGCTCTAAAACAAATAATTCAGGAATATTTAGATTAAAAATAGCCATATTGTGCATAAGTTACTAGTAATTCTTTATCATTTCCTTTAGCCTTACATACATAAATTTGAAAAATTTGTTTATTGGTTACTTAATAAGTCCACAAATATTGCAATAAATTTAATGAATCCTGCATGATTTTCTTTTCTTTTCTTTTTTTTTTTTTTTTTAGAGAATAGGCTATACATTTTTGCTTTATGGGTGCTTAATTGTTTTAGAAACTGGTAATTTGTCATTTTTAACATTATTCTACTAACGTGAGTAAAGGCATGGGGACAGCTAATTTCTAATAAAATTACTTTAAAATTTTTTTAAATCTAGCATTTAAGAGTTTACTATCAAAAGCTGCCCATTTATATTATTCTACTTCTTTCTTTACTGAATGTTTTAAATTATTTTAAATTTTTTGAGACTAAATCAGCTACAAATAAATTTAACTCCATATTTTAAATGGAAGCAAAAATTTAATTTTTTTAAATTTCATTAAATTTTTTTTAAAATAAAACAAAAACATGATTTTTTTTTTACAGAAAAAATATGGGACAATACCTATATGTAAGTAATTAATATAATAATTATTAATCTTGATTTTTTTTAATTATGTGTAATTACTGTGAAATTAAAATTATGCATAGACATATACATTTGGCAGATGAAAGATGAGCAATATTTTAAATTAGAATTATACTTTACATATGTTTCAGTAAATAAATATTTTATTACCTACATTTATAATTTTTAAAAGAATTCCATTCTATCATTTTTCCATATGTCATTTCTTTTATCCAATACCTTGAGAAATGATGAATCGAGATTTAATTGTATCTGATAATTCGACAAATGCACAATTTTAGCAAGTCTTTTTTCAAATCTATTAGTCTTCAGTGAATAGTTATTAACCACTCTTTATTAGGTTACAAATATTATATAACATTAAATTTTATATATTGAGTTTAAAAAGTTTAAATAAATATAACTTTAATATTCTTTATACAACTATATAAAAATCTCCATATTTAGATGCTCAGCTCATTATAACTATGTATCACAAACTTATTTTTTCAAAAAATTATGATCATTCATTGAAGACAGCAGACTTTGGAAGATTGAGGGAGAAATCTACTCAGCAATAATAACAGCCAATTAACAATATTTTACTATAGAATCATTGTTTCTAAATTAGGCATCCATATCCAATATACAGTTAATGTCTAACTGTGAGAATACCATTTTTTAAGGAACAGTACTATATTATTTCTGGTGATTCCTCGAACTTTATAAAGTTATTACATATAGTTTATAATATACATATATATATATATATGTATTAACCAATATCCGATATGTCATTTTTAATATTTTTCACAGCTAAGTAGAATGTAAACAAATATAAATAATTGGGTAAAACTTTGTATACTTCGAAAAATCCTATGAAAAAAAAAATACAAAATACAAATACTATTTATAATAATAATAATAATAATAATAATAATGCAAGTATCAATTATTATATACATTTTTTAATACTCTAGAAACTTAATGTTTCTCTTGATTATATTTCAGAATTAAAAACAGCATTATAAAGTTTGATATTAAGTTTGCCTTACCTTGGAAATATAAATACCACAAAAATGTTCCCTTCCACCTCTGATGTTAAATCCTAACTGAGAAAAAAAAGCAAAAATCAAATAAATTAATATTAATTTATATTATTCATATCACATATATCAATAATAATAGCACATATCAAAGTCCCCTAGTATTAAATATGTTTGTAATTATATATAGAAATATCCCATATAGAATCATAAATAATTTCTTTTAATAAAAAAAAAATTCATTGAAGCAAATAATCATTGGGCTTAACATTAATGAATTCTGTTCCAGGAAATAGAACCAAATCATTTACTACAAACATATTATTTGAAATAAATAAAAAATAAATAAATTACTTTTTTATTATTATTAAAGTTGAATTTTTATTTTCCTGCATATAGATACATTTAAATAATTTATTTTGTTATATTTTTTTTAATCAAATGCAATTTCTAAAACATGCTGGAAACATATTCACTTTTATGTCAAAAGCACACTTGATAAACTTTCTACAGTTCATTTATTTAGATTTTCCAACATTAGTAATAAGTTGTTTTTGTCAGTTTTCTTTTTATATTTTAATAAAAGAAACAATGAAACAAAAAAGTTTCTTTTTCATAACAGATTAATTTCAAATAACAATTTTTAATTTTTGCTTTTTCCCAAAAGAAAGATTTTGTATCAATTGTATGTGTTAACATCTGCACATACACACACACACACACAATCCAACCATATCCAGATATCTGTATCAGCAGTTTCAGTTATCCACAGGTTGTTGTTTTTTTAATTAGAAATTAACAAAAAAAAAAATTCTAAATTTTAATTTTTAATTCACAATGAACTCCAGTGCCAACATCAAAAGCAGATATTTTTATTTCTTTATTACAAAACTCTTGCTTTTTTAAAACAAATATTGTTTAAAATTTAAATAAACATTAATTTTATTATCTATAGTTTTAATATATGAACTTTTTCTACAGTACAGGCTTTTTCATACCTGCCAATATGTAATATATAGGGGGTTTGAACTCAGACTTCAATATGCTTACACATGTATTAAGAATTTGATCAAAACATTACAATTTTTAACTATTTCTATTTATCAATCTTTATTTGCTCCATTTTCTGAAAGACTACTGAAACTGTATTTTAATCTTTTAGATATTGTGTTTATCTGTGGTCCTTATTCTTGCTTTCATCTAATCACTGACTCTTATAACAATCTACTAGCTTTATTAGACTGACATTAGAGGAATATTGTGAAAGATAAACTTGCAGTTCTGCTATAATGAAGCTTTTTCTTATTGTATGCATCAATACTGGTTTTAGAAGTTTAATATTATATAAGATTAGCAATCTCATTAAAAGCAATGGTAATAGTTTTTTAAAGATCCTTTTACAATCACCAAACTTATATTTAAAAAACCTGGCAGTTTAACTAGATTTTGTTAAGTTCTGTTTTTCCATTGTCTTTCTCCAGTCTTCTTTTCTAGCAATTTAATAAGTTTGTCAGCAATTTCCATATTTTTGGCAGAGAAATATAGGGCCATAAAGGACACTGCAGGTTTTGTACAATTTAAAATTGGTTTTGATATTTTCACAAGTCCCTGCGGCAACTATTATGAATTTTTTAATACTATCATAAGTATTGGGAAGATTTTATTAATATTCCATTCAAGATAATCAGTATATTGACTCCAATTAACTATCCTTAAATTCAGTGTCAAAACAAGATAACTTTTAACTATAAAAAAATTCCAAAAATGACTATACTTGGTTTGACTTGCCTATGAGAGAATGGTCCACTATCAATAAATCTTCAACTATTAATAAAAATTGTAGACTTTATTCCTAATCTACCTGAATGGAATGTTCATCTTTGCTTGTATCAAAACATAAATTCATATTGTTTATATCCATCTATTCTACAAGATGAACAACCTGTTTAATCCTTATCTGTGTATCGCCAAAACCTATTCTAAGAATTGACATCATTATAAATGGTGGAGAAAGATCTGGAAGAGCAAGATAGGACTAGTTTACAAGGTTCATAAAATTGCATACATAAAAATTATCTCAATGTTTTGATTGCAATGTCATTTGAATTATCTTCAATAGAAGTTGTCTACTTTACAAAATGGTTTAAAGCAAATGTAGCCATACTATGTTATAGAATCCATTCTATTAATAATCAGTGTAAATTCAGGTATTTTAAAATGTCCCTTATTAGAAGAATGATTAGATCAACATTGTGTTTAACAATTTCTTTGCAGATCTCCATTTTTGATTTTGATATACCCTTAATATTAAATTAATTTTATTGTGCTTCCTAAATGAGGACAAGATTGCTTTGCAAATGATATACTTAATACTTGAAATGTTCCACAGCTGACACCAATATATAATTATTTATTTTGAGAGTGAAGGATCGCTTCTGTTGTCCTATGATCATCCCCATAATACCTCCAAAGTTCATGTTAATAGTTTTAATATGTGTTTTCACAATTTGCTGTCTTTAATCAAGACATCATCAAAATAAAATTTTGGTTCCATGTGAGAACAATTTGTTTTGCATACTAAAGTACACTAATTATAGAGTGAGATATAAGAAGTCTGTCATCTATCCATCTCATCTACAAAATCTATTTATTTTTATTCCTTTAACTTCACACTTTAATACAGAAAATACTTTTCATAAAACTTTTATGAAAGGTTTGAAGCGATGGAGCATCTCTTATCAATGTTAAAGCACCTAATTCTCTTTTTACATGACAGATTGATTCCTGAAAATTACATATAAAAAAAAATTGTGTATATGGAAAATAAGGAGAGTGGTTCCAGATGTAAGAAATCAACAAAAATAATTAAATAAATCATATAAAAAAATTTGTTAGTTCATAAACATTGCACATAAATAAAAATGAATTATAGAAACATAAATTTCAGTTGAAAAATAAAAAAAATTTAAAGAATCAATAAACATGAAAATTAGGCAGAATTTGCAATTTGAGTTATATATAGCAAGATTTTATTCACAGTCATTTTTTTAAAATAAACTCATATATTTGCACATGAATGGAATATCATTGCTATCACTAAAGCTTGCAACAGCACTGCAATCACTAACAATGCTTTGGCCATTATGTTTTTCTTTCATTGATGAAGTTCGGTCTGTAAACTTCTGAACAACACAAGCTATGTCCTTTAGTGTTGATGTGACATTTTTATGAATGAATTTACTAATTAATGGCTAGGTTCATATAGTGGCTATGTCTTTATATAGTTCTATATAATATGACATTAATGATTTTAGATCTCGTTGACCCTTTGAAGCTCTTTCCTTATCAGGATTATACTTGACAAAATGATTATCTAATTGGTTAGCAAGACCAAGACCCTCTTTAATTAAATTAGCATTTAACACTAAATCATCATCTTCATTATCACTATCTTCTTTAGAATCGAGAGTTTTGAGAACAATCTCTATGATTTCTTTCTCACTTAACTAACAATTCATCAATGACTTCAGATGACATGTCATTGAATCCTTCTCAACCATTTAAGTGAGCCATTATTATAATGTTGGCAAATTCAGTCATATAAGAGAGAATAGGATGTTTGCTTTTCAACATTCTGGCAAATAGCTTTCCAACATCCATTCAACATTGAAGATCTTAATTCAGGTAATGTTAGCCCAACTTGATTTACACAATTCCACATATCTATAACACTTAATGTTTTATTATTAAGTTTGTCTAAAATATATTGAAATGTTCATTTTAGGATAATGGGTTTTAAATGTTACAATAATTCCTTGAACTAATGGTTGGTATTAGGTGGTAGTAAACAAAATTGTACATTTGGGTGTTCCAAGACCAGACGGCTGTGGGCATTATCTAGAATTAATCGAACTTTAAATTCTAGATCTTTGGCATTCATATATCACCTAACTTCTGGAATACAGGAAAACATTTGTTAAACTATTGCGTAAAAATTTCAGTGGTGACCCAAGCCTTTTTGCCATCTAGTGAACTGACAATTTATTCAAATCTACATATTTCATTGAATGTAGTCTTTGGACTCGATTAACAAGCACAGGCTTCAATATGCGATCTCTTGAGGCATTGGAGTGAATACCAAAGTGACATAAATACTTTACTACTTAAAAACCATCAGCAGTTTTCTGAGATTTTGCTACATTGGTTCAACTTGGCATTCTCTTTTAAAAAAGCCACTTTCATCAATATTCCAAACTTGATTAGGAGGATATCTTCCATCTTCAATAATTTAGTTAATTTTTTTGGAAATTCTTTGGCAGCTGTTTCATCTGCATATACATTTCATAAGTGTATGCAATTTTAGCTTTTATTTTAATGTTGTGAAGTGCATGTCTTTCAAGAAACTTTATCAACTATCCTGTACTGGCGGAAAAATTACATTCTTCGTTTAACTCAGATGAAGTGCCTGGTTCAATTTCTTTAATTTGTTTGTAAATTTTTAGTGCTGTTTGCTTGAAGGCATTTCTGTCTTCTGGTCCTCTTTTTTCTGACATTTCTTCTACCCACATTACTAAGGCTTTTTCCATTTTCTCCTTAATATCTCGTGTGTAAAATGATGACTTAGCACTCAGTTTTGTTCCAGAACACACCCACTTTCTAATAGTAGCTTCATTACCTCTAATAATTCTTATAATAGCTTCATGTAAACTAAAATGCTTTCCTACAGATGTTGCAGGATGTTTGCTTTTCAACATTCTGGCAAATAGCTTTCCAACATCCATTCAACATTGAAGATCTTAATTCAGGTAATGTTAGCCCAACTTGATTTACACAATTCCACATATCTATAACACTTAATGTTTTATTATTAAGTTTGTCTAAAATATATTGAAATGTTCATTTTAGGATAATGGGTTTTAAATGTTACAATAATTCCTTGAACTAATGGTTGGTATTAGGTGGTAGTAAACAAAATTGTACATTTGGGTGTTCCAAGACCAGACAGCTGTGGGCATTATCTAGAATTAATCGAACTTTAAATTCTAGATCTTTGGCATTCATATATCACCTAACTTCTGGAATACAGGAAAACATTTGTTAAACTATTGTGTAAAAATTTCAGTGGTGACCCAAGCCTTTTTGCCATCTAGTGAACTGACAATTTATTCAAATCTACATATTTCATTGAATGTAGTCTTTGGACTCGATTAACAAGCACAGGCTTCAATATGCGATCTCTTGAGGCATTGGAGTGAATACCAAAGTGACATAAATACTTTACTACTTAAAAACCATCAGCAGTTTTCTGAGATTTTGCTACATTGGTTCAACTTGGCATTCTCTTTTAAAAAAGCCACTTTCATTAATATTCCAAACTTGATTAGGAGGATATCTTCCATCTTCAATAATTTAGTTAATTTTTTGGAAATTCTTTGGCAGCTGTTTCATCTGCATATACATTTCATAAGGGTATGCAATTTTAGCTTTTATTTTAATGTTGTGAAGTGCATGTCTTTCAAGAAACTTTATCAACTATCCTGTACTGGCGGAAAAATTACATTCTTCGTTTAACTCAGATGAAGTGCCTGGTTCAATTTCTTTAATTTGTTTGTAAATTTTTAGTGCTGTTTGCTTGAAGGCATTTCTGTCTTCTGGTCCTCTTTTTTCTGACATTTCTTCTACCCACATTACTAAGGCTTTTTCCATTTTCTCCTTAATATCTCGTGTGTAAAATGATGACTTAGCACTCAGTTTTGTTCCAGAACACACCCACTTTCTAATAGTAGCTTCATTACCTCTAATAATTCTTATAATAGCTTCATGTAAACTAAAATGCTTTCCTACAGATGTTGCTCCTTCTCAATTGCAAGATGATCTAAAGTTTGAATTTTAGTGTTCAAAGAAATTGCTTTCCTCAACTTTTTTGAAAATGGATTATTTGATATTGTATGAGGCTACAAAAAAATATTTCAGATTTAATTAACAGAACCTAAATTCAAAAATATACATCCAATATATAACTTACCATCTATTGATTTTTAGCAAAATTAATAAATTAAATTTAAACAAAATTAAATTTTTTTAACATCAACACCAAAAAAAAAACACTTTTTTTAAAACTTAATTGCAAACAAAGCATCAATACCAAAAAGATATTTCCCCTTTCAAAACAAAACATTAAAAAGTCACAAAGGCAGATTAGCAAATTTCCCCATTTGCAATAATATTGCCAAAAAGAGGATTTTTTTTTTAAAAAAAATAATGGGAAATAAAGAGATGAAACACTTTTTTAAAAATTAGATTATAACAGACATAATTTTTTTGTTTGTTTTTTTACTGATCGTGTTACTTTAAAACTCATGTAGAAAAAGAATTTGGGGGGGAATTAGTGTTATTTCAAAATCGTGCAAAAATTTTTTTTGTAAAAAGAGAATTAGATGTATTCTTAATATCCCAATGTAGTATAATCATATTGAATATTCTTAAGAATTTGACAATATCCTTGATCTATGCCTCGATGTTTGAAAAATTTAACTGAAATGCTTATAGAATCAAATGCCTTATGATAATCTACAAAATCAAAGCATAATGATAACTCATATTCATTGAACTTTTATATAACTAACTGCTTTTAATCCTCGGATATGATCTATAATGCTATAACCGCTTTTAAATCCAACTTATTATTTTGTTTTGAATCCAAAATTCTCTACAGCAAAGTTATAAGGCAGCATAGGCTCATAAATTTGTTATTTATAACATTTTCCTTTTCACCACAAAAATAGATAAAACTAAAAATGATTGCAAGACAATAAATATTATACTGTTTAATATGAAAAAACTTTTTTTGATAATGTTTTATTTATTTATGAGCAAAAAAAAAACAATATAGTGGATAAATAATTTTTTCTTTACATCTTTATACTATCTACTGTAACTCTTATCCGGTGCTTTCCTATTTAATATCCTAGACTACTTTCATAGTGAGGAGGTTTGGATCTTAGAATATTATCATAAGCCATTAACTTGAATGTGGTCCGAGCATATTGGATAGGAAAACCCTAGGTAGGTACTTAAGTTTACAGCAGATGGCAAAGAGGTGTGAAGAAAAAAATGTTGGTGAAACAGCAATGAGTCAGCTGTGGTGATGTGAATTCTTAATGTCAATATCAGTAATATTCCCTTTTTCCAATTTTCTAGCATATTTATATGATCTTTTTTTTATTAAGAAAGGTAAATTTATTCATGACATAACTTTTGATTACATTGTGTGATGTCATTTTCTCTGGTTACATGGAGTTGTCCTACATATTGTCAGTACAATCTCTGAACTATAGAATTGGAGACTTCCGAGATGTTTACTCATCGTTCACGATGGTGCATCGAGACCAGATGTCTCGATGCAACCATTCAGGCACCAACAGTCTGTCCCTGTCTCTGAGCTTGCGACAATTTTATTGTATACACTGCAAGGATTCTTGGTGATCTGTTTAAAAATGTACTCGCATCTCGAAAGCCATATGGCAAAGACAATAAAAACTGACAATCTAATGACTGCAAGCCAGTCCCGCAAGCCTTTTCAAGCGAAAGTATGTCCTTACTGTTGGGGCCTACATTGCTCGCTATCATAGACCGGAGTCGACTGAAGAAAGGACAGTCATAAAAAAGATGTGCTAATGACGTTAAATTATATTTCAGCAAAGTCTATATACTTGGGTTCAAATGCCCAAAACTTTGATTTTTTTGATAATCTGTTTTCTGGTAAGTGGCAGTTCAGTTTGTATAATGTTATGGTTAGGATACATAGATTTAAAAGTGTCTCAGTAGGTCTTTTTGGCTTCTGTTGGTGCTTGCCAGGTGATGGGGAATAAGCTGGCTAAATAGTTTACTAACTCACTTATCCATTTGCTGTCAACTGGAGGCAATTTCTGTTTTGTTTTTTTATATATCCTTTTTAAAATTCTTAATATCAACATCAATACTGCATTTTCCCAATTTTTTGGTATGTTAATTAGATTTTTGGGATATGCTTGCAACAATTTCTCTATTTACTTTTTTTTTTAATATCTATAATAATATGACCATATCTTGGAACTTTCCTTTCTGCATAATTTCATTACACATTTTATTTCATTTAAAAACTTAGAATTCAAGGAGCAACATTGTATTCATTATTATACGAATAAGAAAACAATGTTTTTCATAAAAATTTTCTATATTTTTCATGTCATTCTTTTTAACAGTAATAGAACTATCTTTTCTTCTTATTCCCAAAATAAAGACATTTGTTGTCTTCTATAGCTGCCTTGCCACTTCACAATTATATTTCTTTATATCATCATTAACTTTTTTCTATTGCATTTTACAGAATTTTAGAAATCCAATTCCGAATATAAATGTTATAATTGTGTATTAAGAAAAGTTAATAGTTAATATTCAAAACTTTTACATTGCATTAAGCATGCTATCAGCAAACTACCGCCAGAATCATAGTATTTTGTTTAACTATTGAAAATTATGCTTATATATGGATGTGACCTTCTAAATGATTATTTTTAAATGTTTTCATATTTTCTCTTTTCTTCATATATTACTAGGTCTAAATTAAAAATTTACTAATGTACCGGTCAAGTTTCGTACATTCGTGTAATGGAATCTAAAATTCAGACAAAGAGCTCAAAACTGATCAAACCAGGATTGTGACATCCCGAATCCAACCATACTTCAACTCATTTGCCAGTACTCCAAGACTCAAGACCCTATGAACGACCACACTTGAAGTTACACATAGTATACCCATCTTTTGCAGCCGGCATAGGGCAGGGAGAAACATGAAACTCAGGGACTTAAAAATATATTAACTGCGCACCCAGCGGTGATAGAACGGTTTACATGTTTATTTATTAAAATGAATATTTTAATAGGGTTTGAACCCAGCACAGAAAGATTTAGTAGTTAAACTAAAACATGCAACAGGAGGGCTTGAACCTGACTGTTGCACTAATAAACTGGTATTTTTCTGACTCAGTCATGTATGTGGTTGACATTAGTAGAATATCAGTTGTCTTCTTATTGATCTCATTCAAGTATATGTTATCTTTAAAATTTCATAATTTTTAAAATAATTTGCATGCTTAAATTTAAATTCATTGAAATGGTTCTGAAGATTAGAAACATAAATAAATTGTTAATATTGTCTTTCTTAATAGCTTTTATCTTCCTATCTTTACACTAACATGTACCTTATATATCTGATTAATGATCAGTTCCTGAAAATATATATTTCTATTAGTCATAAAAGGATTCAATTCTACTGTAGCTTCATTTGGATGCTTGTATATCTATTTATGTTTTGTATTTTTCCAAAGAGAAAATTCATAACACAGCTTTTCTTTTTTTTTTTTTTTTTAAATTTCACTAATCTGTGTCATAATTTCTATTTTCATAACCAAATTTATCAACAGTACTGGGTATCTAATATAAAAAATACATTGTACAATATAGCAATTAAGCAATGTATATTGATTGTTATATCTGGCAAGTGGAAAAAAAAACTTCAAAAATGTAATATTAAGCTTAAATCATTATTATCAGCCTCTTATAAATGAGTATAGGCATTGTAAATAAATTTAGCTGACAAAAATGATGTTGAAGATTCAATTATTTTAACAATGGCAAATGTAAATACCATGCACCAATATGCCATGCTCTGACATTAGTAGTTCTATTGTATTAAGTATTTAAGTTAGTTTCAAACAAAAGATCGAAAATAAATAAGATATGCTTTCAACAATAGCATTATCAAAATCGAGAAATGTTGCAAGATATAATGAAAAGTAGAAAAGACCACTGAAATGAAAACTTAATTCTTTAAACTTTATCAAAGAAAAACCTTGTAAATTATCATGGCAAGGTTTAATATCAATATACTGGCAAAAAAATTTAAAAATTATTCTTACTTATATAAATGTTCCCTAAATTATAATATACTTAACCATCACAAATACTTTATGTAGACAAAGAAATTGCTACAAATGAACATGGACACATCTATGCTCAAAACAATGACATATAATAGAATACATTATAATTAGAAGTCAGAATAGAAGTTCCCATTATAATTGTATTAAAAAATAAATATTATGCAATCATATTCACAAGAAATTGATGCTTGTTCTTAAAAGGATTTACTGTACATACTAAATTTCAACAGCTTTTAAACATTAAAATTGCTAATTTGCATCTTCGAGATTATCATATCATTGAAGTATGAAATTCTCATAAAGACTGTGTTATGGATATAAGAAATTTATTATTGTTTTTCATTTTTAAAAAAAGTAGTCATAACTGGTTTTCTGACAATGATCTAATTATTAATGATACGATTAAATGAAAATGGCATTTTCTGCTTGACAGAATAATAGATTAAACATGGAACTTTGCAGTAGAGATCTGAAGGCAGAAGTTCAACAACTAACAAAGCTTAAAAATGATTGATGGATTAAAATTGCAAAGAAATTACAAACATTTATTGAATATGATTACTCTAGATCTTTTTTTTTTTTGATGTAGTGAAAAAAACATTTAGAAATGAGAACCATTCTTTTATATGATGGCAATAATATTTTGAACAGATAGAAGGATAATGTCGTTTAAAGATATTCATTTTAACTACTCATTTAGATTTGGGCAAAGTTAGCCAACTTAGTGATGTCAAAATGGCTCTGTAATCTTACAAATTAAAAGACTGCAGATCATGATGACATGTCTGGAAAAGTTTTAAAATATGGTGATATGTTAACTTCAAAAATATTGGAATTTTAGAAAAATATGTGGACTCATGAAGTTGCACTACCTTATCTTAAGGATACTTTTACTGTTCTGGTTTTTAAAAACAAGGCAAATAGACATGATTATAGTAATTATCATGATATATTATTACCCATTTCATGAATATTACCAGAGACTCAATGTGATTTTAAAGAATCAAAAAACACTATAGACATGGTTTTTATTGCCAGACACATACAAGAAAAGTGTTGGAAATAAGAAATGATATATATATATTCATATTGTTTTTATTGATTTGGTCAAAGTATTTGATTCAGTTAATAAGTCAGGGCCATAGCATTGCTTGAAATTATTTGACTGTCCACCAAAATTTATTCATATTATACAGCTTCTATATGAAGTTTAATGAGAGAAAGAAGTGTTATTATTATTGATGGAAAATGAGGCATTTGGAATGAAAACTGCTATCAAATAAAAATATGCACTTGCTCCAACATTGTTTTTATTTTTATGAGTGATTTTTGGAATTGTTTACATGTGAGAAAACAGGGATTAAGATATGATACAGGTTTGGTGGTGAAATATGAATCAATTAAAAGCAAAATGAAGAACATTTTCTTGAATTCTGAATGTCAGTATGCTAATAGTATTATTTTTGCCCGTTGAAAAGATGATTTACAAAATGTATTTAATGTTTTGAATGGATATAGACTTTGGTTTATTATTTTATGTTCAAAAATTCAGTTTCTTTATCATCCAGTATTGGGAAACAAATTCTCAGCAATTTTTAGCTTGGATGGTTATCAACTTGAAAGTGTAAACCAGTTTCAATACTTAAGACAGGATGGGCTTAGATGTTGAATTACAATGCAGACTTTAACGTTCTGTTTTTAACAAGATAAAAAAAACATGGAGTACAGTATTTCATTGCAGAGAAATAACTACTGCACCTAAGTTAGCTATATATAGAGAGCTATTATTTTATCTAATTTATTATATTAAAGCGAGACTTGGCTATTCTATCCGCACAATATAAAGGCATTGGAAAAGTTTCATTTCAAGATGCTCTACATAATTTTAAAATTACAATAACAGAATCATAAAATTAATCAGCATGTTTTTCAACTTGCTGAATATGATACTATAGAGTTGAATATTGTAAACTAGTACCGTCAAAGAATTGGACATATAAACAAATAAACAATGCAATACTTCTTAAAATTTTATAGTGAAATTGAGCACGTTTTTTTTTTTTTTTTTTGAAAAAGTAGATCCTGCATACGTTATAAGGATTATCTAAAAAATATCCTAAAGATGTGCAATATCATTTTTTTCTTTGGGAAGATATGGCAGAAAATAACCCTGAAGTTTTTTAGAAAGAAAAATTTTCTATTAAAGAACAAATATAACATCGTAAAATATCAAGAAAACTGAAAAATTGATCAGCATGTTCTATATGTGGATGTATGTGTGCACCGATGTATGTGTAATTCACCTATTGGTTTATTTACTATTATTTGTTTATTGTTGTTGTTTTTTTAAAAAAAACTATTTTGCTACTTAAACTTAATCAAAATTGTCATATAGATATTTAAAAAACACTTACAGCATCGGACAATTTTTCTCTTTTTAATTTAAGACTTCGAGGTAAAAATTGATACAAGTCATTATTATAGTCAGGATGATAACGTCTCTAAAAAAATAAGTCATCTAATTATTACAAATCAAATATTTGAAGACAGCAATAATTACAATTAAAATTACTTCTTCTGGTGGGATCCATTTTGGAGGAGGTTCATAAGGTGGTAAATTTACTCTAATCATTCCGTCTTCACTCATCTTGGTGCCATTTATCTTTAAATTTAAAGACAATACTTAATCAAATCAAAACAATCTTTTAATAATAACGTGAAAGCTAAAACTTTCAACAGATACGCTATAAACACATGGACCTCTCAATTCTAGTCGAGCATGCGTAGTTCATTTTATATTCCCATAATTCTCCGCGTATAAATCAACTTCCTTTAGCCATTTTGCATTAATCATGGCTGTTGGTAAAAATAAAAGACTTAGTAAAGGAGGTAAAAAAGGTGCTAAGAAAAAAATGTGAGTACGAATAGTATTAATTTTAACATTACAATCAATATTTAGAAATATTTTAATAATTAAACTTAATGGATGCCTTAGACTGCTTTCGATTAATGAGGATTGTTGTTTCAAAATTTTTTCCATAGATTTGTTTTAAAGACTTAATATTACATCTAGTTTAAAATCTCATTTTTGAAATTAAAATTAAGCACACGTTCTAAGTTAAGTAATTTTTTGTGTTTCAAATGATGTACACTATTCATTTTCTATCATGCATCGCTGTAATGTTGGAAATTTTTCTTAGTTTTATATTTATCATAACATCAGTGAAAGTGAGTTGATAGAATAGCTTTGAAATCTTTAAATTCATTATAGTTATAGCACAAAATAATTGAAACTTTTATAGTAAAATCTTAGAAAATTTGGCCATTTTTCTTTTATTAAAATAGCATGAACTCATAACTAGCAATTATTTGAAATAAATAGGGACATTTTAATTGCACGAAAAAAACAACAGCGGCGGAAAAAGAATGAAATGTATCCATTTATATCGCAAGCTAAATCTCAAGTCTGACATACTGTGATGACTTATTTTTTGCAGTGAATTTATTGAAGTACTATATCTTGCTTAATTATTGTATTCTCATCCGTAGTTTTCCAATTAAAGCATTTAATATTGCATTTTTGTGTCTTAGACATTGATTTGATATGTGAACAAAACTAAAGTTCACTAATTTTTTTAGCAATATTATTTCCATTCATCTCATTCCCAGTCCAACAACAAACACGATGTCGCTTTCCAACATTCCATTCAGCAATTTAATGAATGTAATGATTTGTTTAGACATATTATTCTCGTTTTTTTTTTTTTGTTTGTTTTGCTTTTAAGCAGTATCAATTAAAATTCTGTCATCAAACCTATAGTACAACTTTTAAGTATAATAGTTTACTATAGCAGTTTCAAAGAAGCCGCTATAGTAAACTTTTACCAACTTTAATGTCTGCCTGCTTGAAAAATCATTTCCTAAAATTGAAAAACAAAGATGTAACGCAATTTCTCCCTAATCCAAATGCCTCAGATTTTCTATTGTTTTATAACATAATTAAACATTAATAAATAAATTTGAAAACCCAATTATCACTTGTAAGAAAGTTTGTGTTGCTGGCATTTTACTTGTAATTATATATTGGGCTATTTTTATTTAATTGATAAAGTAATTTTTAGAAAAATATATTCATTTATAATAATTAGATTAAATTATAACGCAAGATTTCAATGGTATTCTTCAGATGTTGCTGGTCAAACCAGTGACAATAGTAATATGAAAATCGACCTAATGACCTTTAGACTTGTAAATATTGAATTTTAAAATGGTGCTCTAACCAACCAGGCTATTCTGTCTAAGGCAACAGAAATTTTTCTAAGTTCACAGATTAATTTGTTTTCAAATTGTGACTTAGGTGATTACCATATGAGCAACTTCATTAAATCTGCATAATTTTTTGGAGGGAGGGGTGTCCTATTTATATATATCAGGGGTGGCCAAGATATCACTCAAAGTCTCTGGACATGAAGCTGACATGAACATTGACAAATTATAGTGATAAATTCAGAGCTGATTTAAATATAAAAATAATAACTAAAAGTTCAAAATTATTCTCATTTAAAAATAATTAAATTTAAATGTTGTTATTGTCATCTCAAAAGTAAATCCAGGTTGGAAGAAGCTGAAAAGAATTCAGTTATTTTTGTATAACCTAGAACTAAAATGCTAAGAAAGATTTAATTGCCGGTTTCCTGAGGAGAAAAGAAAATAACTTGTTCTGGAGAAGCAAGGATTTTAATGAACTGATCTTAAAACAAAGAAGTTGTAACCTTTTAAAACCCTTCATCTAGCTAGCAAATAATCCCCAAGGAGATTTAAAAAGAAAACAAGACTTTTTCCTATCTATGAAAGAAAATAGGTGTTAAAGCAAGAAACGAATTTTGTCTAATTATTTTAGACTGTTGGCGGAGAAAATGTGGGGATTTTCCAAGACACAGAAATAGAGGACTTATGTAAAATATTTTTATTGTGGTTACATTTTTTTTTTCTGTAGCAAATTTTTGACAGCTAGCTAGGAAGCGGGAGGTGCTTTAAATTTCTTTATTCATATTTACTTATTATACAATTGAATCAAAAAATAAATTCATGATTTGTTATATTTTGGTAAAAATATTGGTTAACTTTAATTTTGTATAAGTTATAACGCCATGTTTAATTACTCCAGAAAAAAGAACAGAAAATTAAATATAGAAAGGTATTTTAAGTAAAGAGCAATGAAAAAAGATAACTGCAGTTAAAGGAATGTGCACTATTTATGCAACTGAAGCTTGATGGATAATTTTGGTAAAAGACTTAAATCTATCATGGGATAGCCTGAAGAAAAGTAGTGTCCATCAATTATAATATTAATACCAGATAATAGTGCTTCCTGCTGGCACATATGTTGGACTTTTGAAAAAGGATTGAGAATGAAAGCTGTCCGGAAAGTTATAGCAATATACCGCCATGAGGGAATTGTTCCCAGAGACCAGCCCTCCGTAGATATCTATAGCCGGATAGAGCAAAAACAGATCTTGGATCTTTTCATTTGTGTAAGCTTGATGGGTTCCAGTAGGATTGTGTAGAGAAAGACTGAGTATAAATAATTTGTAATTACTTTAACTCGGGCCTAAGAGTAGTGATGGCTGATGCTAGTCTATTATCAGCAGTGAATATTAGTATTTATGGAAACTAATACTTAGAATCAAAGACTTATTGATCATGTTTGTAAATTTCGAACTTGTAGAGATTGTGTTTTATGTGTTTAAAAGTTAAAAAATATTTTTCCATCTTTACTAGTGATAATTTTCTTTAGACTTTTTTTTTTTTATTTGTCGGCAACTGGATTTGGCTACAGTGAATAAATCATGTACAAATGTGAAAAAAATAAAATCTTATCACTCATAAAGAATGGGAAGATTATTCCATCATTCAAAGTCTCTGAAACTTTAATAAGCCCTTTCAAGATGGATAAATATGGAAAGAAGCCTTCATCAAAGCTGATGAAGTATTAGTTGAAAATTTTTAAGGATAAATCTGAAATAATGTCTCCTATCAACATGTCATCACGAAACACAATCATGCATAGGACAAAAGAAACGTTAAAAATCTTAGAGATTTTATGTAAAAACATTAACAATTGGAGCTTAGCACTGTAATTTGACAAATCTACTGATTATACAGGTACTGCGCAATTATGTAATTTTATTCATATGGTTTTTGGTGATATGTCATCCATAGAATTCCAATTCAAGGAAGGTCAAGATATCTGATTTATTCAAGAATTATTCACATATTAGTATCAGTAACTACTGACAGAGCTCGTGCAATGATTGGCAGTAAAGTTGGTTTTGTTACTCTGTAAAAACAATAATGATAGATTTAATTTTATGGACTATCATTGTTGTTATACTTCAGCATGCCTTGTGTTCGACAGTATTGAAATTTAATCATGTTATGAGTGTTTCATTTGTTAATAAAATAAGATCAAAAAGGTTGTTATGTCATCATTTCCGGGATTTGCTAAAGGAATGCGAGAGTGAACATAGTGAATTGATATTACCTTTTGTCATAGTGGTTAAGTCAAGCAAAATTTCTAATCAGATTCACAGAACTTCCTCCACAAATAAGATTTTTGGAAATAAAGATGATTCATATTCAGAACCGAATGACAAAGAATGGCTTCTTGATCTTGCCTTTTTCTGTGATAATACAGAAAAACTAAATAACTTAAATGTAAAACTACAAGTAAAAGATAAAATAATAATAGTTATTTATAAGCACTTTGAAGTCATTAAAGGAAAAATTAAGTATGTTTGTAATGCAACTGAAGCATTGTGAATTAAAACATTTCAAAAAATATGGCTGATGAGTCTAAAGAATGAATCTAATCTACAATAAATATGTTGAAAATATAATATTCCTCATAAAGGAATTTGAAGGAAGATTCGAGGAATTTGACAAATTTGAAGATATCGCATTTTTTGTCTTATCCATTTAATGTTAACATCAATATCTAAGGTATCGCTATGAAATTGAATGAACTTGTACATACCAATTCAGCGGGTCTTGAAGAAATTTTAAATGTGATAAACGTAAGTCAATGGCTTCAAATTGACATTAATAAGTAGGGGGAAATATCTGAATATTTGGAGAGTTGCTGCATATTTCAATGCATTTTTTGGTTCACCATATTTACGAGTCAGCATGTTCTTGCATGAATTTGATAAAAATTAAACCTAGGTCACAATTATTGGATCTATATTTGGAACCTGGTTTAAGCCAAATTTGCCAAAACTATGCAATGCCAAGTGTCGTCAGAATAAAATTTTATTAGTCCTTTTTTTTTTTTTTACTTTTCATTTTTCTCTATATTTTCTCGATTTTTTTTTTTTTTAATTTAAGACCAGTTCTAGAAAATAATTATAGGTAATTTAATAATTGTAACTTAATAAATATTTTATAAAGCAACATGGACAAATTGAAATACTAGTAGTCATAGCAAAATGTCTTCGACAATTTATAAGTATCTTCTAACAATTTCACCAATATTTGTGAGTACCTAAAAGCCTGTACAAAAACAATTCGTTAATAGGTTTTTCTTGCAAAAAAATTTTTTTTTCTGGTTTCCGGTTCACAGCCCTGAAAAAAATGTACTCTCCCTCAGATACACTTGCACCAAAAAGGTTGTTCCCAATGTCTAAAAATTTGGCCACCCATGATATATATATATTTATTTATACATGCATGGACTGTTACTTTAGACAAATGTGGCTTTTCTTGTCTAGTAATTACTTTGCACTCTTTTAATTGCCTTTTAACGATATCATTAGTTTCACTAATCATATTCACATAGGTATTTCATAGATATATTTATTATATATTTAGGCTTTGTAAAAATTGGGATATCTTGTAGTGTGCAACAACTTTGGAATGCTGTTATATTGATTCTAGATTTTCTTTAATTTGTCTCTTATCATAGTAACTGCAATATCTATCTTTATTTTGTTTTTTTATGGTATATTTAAGGTTAACTGTATTTGATGGATAATCATTCTTGATGAAAGTTTGCTGTGCATTGGATTTTTTCTTTTATCTAGGTAGTGCCTTGTGAACAAAATGTATGCTTTATTCATTAGTGATAGTATAATTTCACTTTTTGTGTTTCTATTGGAATTGTATATGTATATTAAATATTGTGTTTGGATTTCACCATGAGTCTTATCAAAAAATATTTAAGGTTACCAATTTGTATTCCTACTTTAATTATGTGTCAATTTGAGATATGTTAGTGTGTCCAGGTTTGTAATAATGCATAATCATGTGGCATTAGCTACTTATTGATTTTGGTGGAAATTTTCTGTGCTGTTTTAAAAGTATATTGTTTGTTTTGTCATTATTAGGAAGTGTTATTTGGGTTTTAAGCTTCTAACCTTATTTAATCTTTGTCTTACAATAGATAGTACTTCATCGCTGAACAAATTTTCCCAATTTAAAACTTAGCAATGTGGCAGTTTTTTCTAATTGTGGTCTTGATTAGATCCACTGAGTGCGTAAATTCCTGACAATGGGCTAAAATCCTCAAGAAGAAATTTTGGAAAAACATTGAACATTTATTCTTGCCTTAACACAACTTACATTGAATAATTTCTTAGATAAATTTTGGAATGATTTGGAGGTTTTATTTATAAGTCTTTAGAGACAATCTTTTCAGATTAACATTTGCACAAGCAAGATGATACACTTTGATCTGCTTTAGAGATCATTTTTCATAATAGTATAGAATCCATGCCAAATACTTAAATATTCATCTGAAAATTTGAATTGATTGCATTTTAATTATCTATTTTATGCAGTTTTAATCACAATGTTTTTAGAAAAATTTCAACTTTAATTACAATTTTCCAAATATATTTATCTATTAGTAGTGCCACACAGATTTGTATCTAAAGTTTTGTTTTGAATGGTAATTCTGCTGCTGCTAATCTTATTTATGAAGAGTAGTGTGAGAATTGAACCAGTAAAATTTAAAATGATACCATAATAATCACTGTCAAATCGATGACAGTTCTACGGGGAATGCTAATCTTTGTAAAACCTAAAAATGACATGAATTATTATTATATGGATGTGAATGTTTGGAAATCATTAACTTTGTAAGAAAAATTGGAAAAATTAGAACAACCTTCATATATAAATATTTAAAAAATTTCTACTGAATTGCCTTCGACAAAATAGGCTAGTTAGAGGATTTTTCCTTATTTCATATTCATGAATCTAAAGATTTTTTTTTTTCCAATTTCCATGCTAATACTGTTACTGGTTCACCAAGTGCTACTTAACAAAGAAGAAAATACTATACCACTCAAAGGATTTTAGTATATAACTTAAGTGCTTTTACTAATAGTTGAATATGTGGAAACAAAGTTGGAATTTTTATCTTAAAAGCTGTAAGTAAACTAAAGGGATACAATCCAATTTCTTTTAGAAATTTTATTTTGCTGTCCATAACAATAGTTCTGTGAAGCATTTCTAACTTGTGGGAGTAAGATGTTAACCCTAAATATAAGGGAAACATGCTATTTTCAAAAAGGTTAGCTACAAATGTATATTTAATAATGAAAGCATTATAAATTGTCCACTAATTATGCATTGTGCTCTAGTTCATGTATGTACATTTAGGAATATTTGTTTTTTATTAATCAATTTATGATCACGATAACAATAATGTCTGCTTTATGAATAAAATCATATCATCGCCAATACTCAATTACATCTAAGACCAGTACTTCACATAAAAGATTTATAAATATAGGGTTTGTGATAATAGTATTTTAATTGTATTTATATATTGGAAATTTTTAAATAAAGTTTAATTTTTCTAAAGACATTCAATACTTAGTATTAAATGGTGGAAATAGTCCAGTATATAAATATAATTGTATAGTATGGATATTCTTAAAAGTTCATTTATCATTAAATATTGAGGGGGGAGGGGGTCATATTCTTGCTAAATTTCCTGCCTCAATTATCCCATTAATAAAAGAAAAACAGATTTATAAAAGTCATTTTAAATAATTCAATTATTTTATACAGCGCGATGTTTTATAAACTGTAATAGCTAAACAGCATTAAGCTGTTGCACATGCGCTTTGCAGATTTTAATTATAAATGACTGAATACAAACACATGATAAAGTCTTTGGGAAAAGATAGAATGGCCATCTATCTTTTCGAACCCAAACTCTTTTATATGGGCCAATCTTAAGTGTCTGAAAGTGAAAGCGTGAAGATATTAAATAATCACTTTAAATTACTTTTACATGCTTGAATGAATGACGCTGGTGAAAATTACTAGAATTTACGATACATCATTCTTATTTGAAATTAAATATATGTAGATAAATCAATTATTTTATATAGCGCGATGTTTTATAAACTGTAATAGCTAAACAGCTTTAAGCTGTTGCACATGCGCTTTGCAGATTTTAACTATAAATGATTGAATACAAACACTTCAAACACATGATAAAGTCTTTGGGAAAAGATAGAATGGCCATCTATCTTTTCGAACCCAAACTCTTTTGTATGGGCAAATCTTAAGTGTCTGAAAGTGAAAGCGTGAAGATATTAAATAATCAGTTTAAATTACTTACATGCTTGAATGAATGACGCTGATGAAAATTACTAGAATTTACGATACATCATCCTTATTTGAAATTAAATATTTGTAAATAAATCAATTATTTTATATAGCGTGATGTTTTATAAACTGTAATAGCTTTTAATATGATTATTTCTTATTTGCCATAGTTATTTAGATTTTTTTTTTGTACATACTAATTGCATTTACATTAAAATACATTTCACACCACCGGATGGACGGTTGGAGTGTGGAATAGATCGAAGCCTGTCCATTAAAGTATGAAGATTGGCTATCTTAATATATATCTGAGCACTTGTAGTATATATGTGTAGAGATGGTAATCTGGACCAACTGGTGATTGCTGATTTAGCATGAAATATGTATATTGGTGATTATTTATCTTTTTGACATACATGTGTTCAAGTGTATCAGTATTATGAGATAGAGTGGTGGGTGATGTGAAAGTCTGTGCTCATATACCCTATATATTACATATACAGACACAGGTATATAATAAGCCTGTGTTTCAGTTATTAAAATACATTTATATTATTTGTGGAAAGTTGTGTGTCTTTTTGGAAAGCTTTTAAAAATTATTGTTGTATGATATTTTTCTCCAGGTATGATCTGAAGTGAGAGTTCTGGTGGCATGTCTAAATTTTTTTGCTTGGTCTCTGCCAAAATGTTCTACAGCCTATGCATGGCCTCCTATCACTGGATCAGATTAATGCTGGTGGTGATTTATAGTTGAATGTAATATCATTTGTTGGTCATACAAAATTATCGACTTGAAAATTAACCTGCTATATTTGATCAAAAATTTAATCTCTAATTATTAAGAGTGGATCAATTTCAACTTTTCCTCTTTTAAGGAGGGCCATACTATTTTGTTAATTAAACTTAAACTATTCCACAGTTAATGTCAATTTTTCTGATTCGTCTTGCACTTATCTCTGTGATATATATATACTCAAATTTATTTGTGTATTTTGTACAGATTAATTCTCCCTTTCAGAAAATGGTTTTGAATTTTTCTGCCTTTTTTTTTTTTTAATAGCTTGCTATCACAGAATTTTCTGACTTGTTTGTACTTTTTATAAAACATGTCAACTACTTGACAGAAGCTCTTTTCAAGTTTTCTATTTTAATATTTCTTTCTTCCCCAATAATATTGTTGTAATAAGAATATTTTGATAGTGCTTCTTAATAAATAATGGATTCTTTATTAACTGAAATACCTTCTAGATATAAAAAAATATGCATTGGTCCATTTCTTTTGAAATGCATGATTTTCTGTGTGAATTTTTCATATCTTATTCAGTATAACCATTCTAATGAAAAAAATTAATTCAAATTAATGATAAAATGAAATAAAATTCAAGTTTTATTTTTGCTACTTATATATTTGTCTGTGAAAATCACTATAAAAAGAAAAAATGCTCTCAGCGTTGTAGATTAAATCCATAGTCGTTTAGACCGCACCATATAGATAATTTGTTGGAATATTGCACCTCTGACAGAATGTAGTACTTTTATAAAGATTGGAGAAAAAGATGCAGTTAAGAAAATATTTTTTTACTCGACTCTTTAATTCAGTATTTGCACTACATGTATGTTTAAGTAGAAGTTTTATACAGATCCCTTTCATACACATTTTTGAAAATATTCATGAGCAGGATTAAGAGCTTTCGAGGACTTGAGTTGATCATGAAGAAATAATGCATTATGTAAATGGTAGAAAATTCTTTAATGAAATTGCTGCTTTTTTTATAGCCTTATATGTACATGCTAACATAAAAGTGACTGGATATTAGAAGTTGCTTTTGCTATATTTTTATGTTATATGTCATTCACAATTGAAAATCAATATATATTACCAGTATTCTTTTAGCATAATATGCACTTTTTGGATTGATTTTTTAATAGTTTGACTGATTTTATCCCTTATAATTCAAAAATTATTAGTTCAAGTTCAGTGGGGTTTTTTTTTCGTTGTATAGCAAAAATCTTTGCAAATATATGTCACAGTCAGGGATGGTTTTATTGTCCAAAAACTGCGCTTTGTGAATGAATCTTGTATTCTACATGAATTAATTAAAATGTAATTATTTTGGTCTTATGGTCCAAAAACTGCCCTGCTTTGTGAATCTCAACTTTGTTTTCCACATGAATTAATTAAAATGAAATTATTTTTTATTGACTTTCATTGCTCCATTTCTTCCTTATGTAATTTGAATTTACTTGTTATTTTGATTTTAATTTTGAAATAGTTTAAATTAATTTGGCTCATTTATAATTTGAATATAAAATTTTCTTGGTACTCATATGATCAAAATACATGTTTTGCAAGTAACAAGAACAATAATTTTTCTTATTCAATACTATATAAAGCTTACTCTTGTATTAATTAGAAAAATACTATTTATTTATTTATAATATTCTAAAATCTATCTTTAAATTTATGAATTAACATTTGTTCTTCAAAATAAAACTTCCCTTGTGGTTTTATTTAATAGTTAAATATTCTAGTAATATTTGAATTGTGTGGTGAATGACAGTGTAATTTTTTTCATCTTATTTTATATATTTATACACAATTTTTTCACAGTATTAAGTAGAATGTTTCAAAAAATTTTTTACCTCTTTGATAGTGTTGATCCATTTACGAGAAAGGATTGGTATGATGTGAAAGCACCATCTATGTTTAATATTCGTCAGATTGGTAAAACCTTGGTTAATAGAACTCAGGGAACAAGTATGTGTTGTTCTTTTTTTTTTAATTTATAAGTATTTATGGTATCACTATTTTTTTTTAAAAAAAATTTTGCTTTTATTATTTTCAGAAATTGCATCTGAAGGCTTGAAAGGTCGTGTCTTTGAAGTCTCACTTGCAGATTTGCAAAATGATGAGGTTACTTTTAGAAAATTCCGATTGATTGCAGAAGAAGTTCAAGGGAGAAATGTTTTGACCAATTTTCATGGAATGGACTTAACTACTGACAAACTTCGGTCTATGGTCAAAAAATGGCAGGTATGTTTAATAGTGTTGGTGAAATATATGTATGTATATATATTGTTATTATGTGTGGTTCCACACATTGACAGAATGACTTTAAGACTAAAGATTGCTAAATGTAAATTGTCTACCATTTCTCTTGCTCACGTTATGGAATTCCAAGCCACTAATCATTTGATTATATTATATACATGTTTGCTAATTATGTTTTGGCTAAAGCTGTAGTATGTATTTGATTTCTAGTCCTTTAACTTCGTTTGAGCTCTCATGCATCAAACTATTCTATTATTGTTATAGAAATTTATTAGCCTTTAAATATATAGCTTTTTGTGTTTATATTTTATGTGAATACACTGGGTATAAATAAAGAATAATTTAAAATTACTTTACTTTTGGTACAGTGCTAAGAAAATAAATATTTTATACGAAACTATATTTGATAAACATGAGGTGTGTATTTATGTTGTCATTAAGAATGAGAGGATGTGATCCTGAAAAACATTCATGAATTAATTTGTACATTGATTAATATAGCAGTGTTTGTGTTTTTTTATGTATTGTTAGTAGAATCACTAATTAATTCTTTGGAAACAATTTTTAAAAATAATATTAATTTGTCTCCTTAGTGATTTTATAATTTTGCAATAAGAAAAAATGGACATTTAAGTGAAGATAAAATAATTTACATGTTATTAAAAGTAAATTAGTAGTAAATGCAAAAAGATAAATCAATCACTAAAGTGTAACAATAGAAGATTGTAAAAAAAAAAATTGAATTTAATACTATAGAGCCAAATTATTATTATTGCATTAAAGATCTATTCATAATCTAATATTATTGATTATTTATTTTAAAAGTCTAAAATGGATTAATTTTATTGTAAGTTTTAATTGAATTAATGAACAAATTTTGTGACAGAACTTTTCCAGCTTTAATTTCAGAATAGATTGAAATAATATAATGATTTAAATCTTTCCTATTACATGATTTATAATAGAAATAACTGATCAAAGGGCATTATATGTATTTTTTTTTTTTTACAGTATTAGTAAATGACTTATTTATATTATTTTTGTCAAAAGTAGATAATGATATTAATAGTCTGCATAAAAAAATGTGATAGACTTAATAAAAAACTTGTAACTAATTTATATATGTATAGATATTTTTGCACATCAGTGGAGACTATTATGAATAATTTCCACATTTGTTTTATAAATTTGAATAACAATAAAGATAAAAATTATTTAACATTTTTCAAATTAAGCATATAAAATTTTGATCAAATTTGCAAGGATATCAAACACCTATTATCAAACTTGCATGCTCTATTAATATCAGGTACTTTGTGATAATTTTATTTTATTGTATCACATATTCATTATCTTTAATAAGGCATTTTCGCTTTTAGAAATATTAATATATATGATAGTTAAGAAGGATTGGCAGATTCCTGAATAAGTACAGTATATTAGCTCAGATAGTTATTGTAATCTACAGAGACAATGATTTAATGCTCCTGGGTTTTTAATACTCTTAAAACTACCATAAATCATATCACTGGAATATGAGAATTTTAAATTCTGAATTTTGTTTGATGGTAATTTTATTAAATCTGTTCTTTCTTATCTTCTGTAGTGTCATCCAATATATTTTTCATATTTTCTCTGCTTTGAAGTTTTATTTTTTTCTATCACACTTTTTGATATCTATCTCTTTATTAAATTACAAAGCATGTAACACCTCTTTTGAAAATTCTAATTTTAATGAATTGCAGAACAACCTTTGCCTCATTTTTTTAATATTAATTCTGTAAATGCTACATGACTTCTATGAGTTTTGCCACTCTTTTAAAACATTTTATAGAGGTCCTTATTGTTTGCATTTCTGGCATACTAGGATTGTATATGCAATACTTATTTAATATCTGTTTTAACTATGTATATATGATAAAACAAGAAGTGGACAACATTGCAGCCTTACATGTTTTTTATGTCTAATAAGAAGAGTAATATTATAATTATCTTTTTCAAAATCTGTAGTTCAGTTGTCCAATTCATTCTTGTCCTTTCAAGATGATATCCTCAGCCGAAAGTCTCCATTTTATTTTATTTTTTCATATCTATTCTTAACATCTTTTTCTGACTGACCAGTTTTTTATGCTCTTCATCAGATTTTGTTTCCTTTTTTTTTTAAAAAAAAATCCTCTCCCCCCTAACCCTTTTCTCAATTTCTGTTTACCAATAAAATATTGCACATAGTATTCATTTATAATTCTTATAACATGACTATTCCTTCTTATTTTTTTTCAATGGCTGGGATCACCTTTTTTTTTATTCCAATTTCTGATTCATAAAATTGAATTGAGCATTCCTGTTGCTTTCATTTTACTAATTTTTTAGATATTTTTTTTCTGATGGTGCCCCCCCCCCCCCCCAACAATTCTAAATACTGGAAACTGTCAACTTGTCTGCCATTTTTAGTGCTTTCTGCAGCAATTTCTGAGACCACTACCTACCATAAGTTTTTTCCAAATCAATAAAATTAAAATTTTCCACCATATAACTCAACACTAGTTCTTACCAATGCAATTGATTTTTCAAACTGCTTTTCTAATAGAATTTTACTTTATTAGGAATGTCAAGACTCGCTGGCTCTTCAACCACGTGTAGGATTAGCAATTTAATCTAAAATTGGCATAATTTGTTGAATTTATTTGATGCCATAACTAATGAAATATATATGAATTGCAATCATCAATTAATTCTTTCAAATCTTCCTGTTTTTAAAATTTCACCACTTCTTTGTTTCTCTATTTGTCATCTCAAAGGGTTTACAATTTTTTTCCCAATATTGTCTGATCTGTTTAATTAATCTACTCTGATTTTCTATTAATAATGCAGGTGAAGGTGCATTATTTATTCAGATACTGTATATATTTTTTGCTTTTAATGTTGAATTTTTCTATATATTAAATCAAACTATTTTGCTACTTTCATATCTTATACTTTCTGCATAATTTCTATTTTCTCACATCAATGTATTCTGTTATACTGCATATGTTTTAATAAGTTGATTGCCTGGAGGTTTTTGAAGTTATTTTATCTAAAATTATATTTATAGTGTAAATTCATAATTTAGTCTCATTTTAAAAGTTTACTTTTGTATATTTAAAAAAACTGATGTTAAGTATATGATTGTTATTTGGACATTGGTGAAAATTTTTTTTACAGATATGTAATATAAATAAGTCACTAATCATCATGTAAATTATAACAAAGTTGAAATTATTTTTAGTTTATCTAGTACTATTTTGTTTATTCTTTTTTAAAAAGTTATTTGGAAAATTTGATTTAAAAAAATGTAGTAAATATATATGCACACTTATAAATGAAGCAATTATCCTGATATTTATTCTTTTGCTATAAAATACATTAAACATATTTTTTAAAAAGTTGAATGTATTTGTAATCTGTGAATGTTTGGAATTGTGCAATGTTTTTTTGAATATCAATGATACTAGTTAGTAGAGGTATATATATTGATTTCAAAGTTGACAAAACTGAAGTAGTGCATCACTTATTTCCAGAGAATTTGATAAGAGGTTATGTAGCAGATGAGTTTTCATGTACTTCTCACAAAACTTTTTTAATACCATTTGATATTGAAATAATTTTAATAAAGTATTAGAAAAATTGTTTTAAATCAGTATGATGAAAATTTGTTTTAATTCATTTTACATATTTTTTTATAAATAAAAATTACAAGACAGTTAATAATCTACTGTAAATAAAATAAAACAAACTATGAGTTTCTCAAAGTGAAAGCAGTTGTATTAAAAATAGGATTGATTAATTAGTTTAATTTTTATTGACATTTAAAAATTTCTCATTCAAAATACTTAAAAATTGTCTAAATATCTCTGAAAAAACTTGCCATATTGCATTTAATTTATCCAATTGTCAGATTATTATTGTTATGGTAGAATAATCTAAATCGGGTTTCCTTCAGAGCCTTTTTTTTTTTTTTAGATTATTGTGCTTAACAGATCTTCCCTCCCCCGAAATTGTTTCTTTGGCTGTAACTAGTTATTTTATCCATAATATATTTTTGCAATATATTGCAAATATGCATGACTGAAGAAAATATGATTTGATAAATTCAAAATGATTTTGAAGGATTAAAAAATCAATAGTACTTGTCAAATAATGTAGAGGAATTTGATGATTTTTTTTGATCTGTCTTATTGATGAAATCTGATAATGTATTAATATAATAAAACATGTAGACACTAAATTTAAGATTTAAAAGTTTTGTGATTAAGAAAATTTTTTAATATGTTCATTTAAATTTTTGTTTGGGCTTAAATAAAACTTTCTGAGACTACTGAATTCCAAGCAATTAATGAATTTATATATTTTTCATATATGTCATAGCATCGGCCGGGACACGAACCCACAACCGTCTGCAACCAACTACTTGCTTGCAAGGCGGATGCGATGACCTCTCGGCTAACAATGCTTGACTGAATTTATATATTTAAACTTTGAATTAGCATTCCATGTTAAAGATTTTGATGTAAAAGTTGGAGCAGGAAGAAATAAATTGAGAAAAATAACTATAATGCAGAGAAAAAAATAATTATTGTAGTTATTAAAATTAGTTATTTAATATTATTGATTAATCTATATAAAATGTTCTTTCTAGACATTGATTGAAGCACATATTGATGTAAAAACTACAGATGGTTATTTGTTAAGATTATTCTGCATTGGATTTACTAAAAAACGGCAGAATCAAATGAAGAAAACTTGTTATGCACAACATCAGCAAGTACGTCTTATAAGAAAGAAAATGGTGGAAATCATGCAGCGAGAAGTATCTTCGAAGGATTTAAAAGAAGTTGTTAATAAATTGTAAGATTTTTTCCCCTCTTTTCTGCATTTATTAAAATTTAACTTTGGTTTTCTTTTTTCAAATGATTATATTATATCTGTTTTAATTCATTTTTATTATGGAGTTTAAAAAAACATCTAGACATCTGAACATGGGTCTGTGGTTTATTTGGCTTGTGTTACCTTTATCATGATGTTTTTTTTCTCTCAGAATTGAAAGTTGGAGGGAGGAGTTAATAGTTGTCTTGGCAAGTTAAGAAGTAGCAGTCATGTGTATATTTGATTTTGTATTAATCACTATAAATTTTAATGATTTCCAATATGTCTGTCAGCATCAGGGAATGTAATTACTAAAATGTTAAAATAACGATTTTCAAGATATAGTACTATAATTTTATCATCTACAACATTAATTGGCATCATATTAAAATATTCAAAAAAATAATTATGAAGTTTGCTTTTTAATAGTTTTGGAAATTAAAACTTCTATCATTTTTTTTTATGTTTTTAACAGATGTAATCAAATCTAGATGTATTGATCAACTGAATTATTATTTCACTTATTTTTTAATGCTTTTTTAGTTTACGATTTGAAATATTGATCAACTTTTATACAATATGGTTCAAAAAACTAAAGCTAGAAGATAAAATGTATCACTCAGTAGTAAGCATCTGTAAAGGTTCAATTTCACTTATGGAAGTTTATTTTGATAATTGATATTGAGTTATTAAAATTTGTTATAACTTTATCCAAGCTATATTAATCTTTTTTTTTTTTTGATGGTGATGTTAGTGTATCATTAATAATATAGATTTAACAAAAAATTATATAAATTTTTTAATATATATTTTAAAAGAATGTCTTATTATAAAGAAGGAATAAGATTGCAAGTTAGTTATTTAATAATTAAATTCCACAAAAGAAAATGCATAAGTAAAATTATACATTATAATCTTGTGAGAGAAGAATAAAAATATATTAAGAAAATAATGAAAATATTTTGTAAACCAAATCAATAAAAGTGTTGATAATATCTAGAGAGAAAAAAAAAAAAACCCACAACATAGTGGTGTAATCATCTACACTAGTCTATTATATCATTAATCTACATTTATAAAAGCATTATGGGTATAGTGATAATCACTGGATTGCATATATCCATTCAGAAACCGTTTTTTAATTTATTTTATACTATTCAATATGATGTCAATGAAAGTTGTCATTCCTTGATATTATAAATTTATGCCAATAGTAGTTATGTCTATAATACAAAAAATAAAATATTTATTTTTTATGTATTGATAATAATATGCACCCAATATGCAGTATTTTACTACTGTACTATATATTGTAAGAGTAGCTTATAATCCTATCAAAACCAGCCTATATTTGTCCACTCCATCAAACCAAGCCAGTTCAAAACATAAGCTTAACTAGTAGGTGGTCAGATATGCGCTATTCTTTCTTTTAAGCATACATATATATATACGCGAAGGATGTTTGCTTTGTTAAATATCAAGTTATTTTAATAAATCTCCAAACTTCCTCTTTCTTTTTTATTTTTCATAAATAAAGATACAATAAAAGACAAATTACCCCCAATGTCGCAATGAACTGATTTTCATTACTTAGTGACAAATAAAAGCCCATTTAACTACTTCCGCTTTGTCGGCGTCGTTTGCGCACTTCGGGTGGTCATTTGATGTGTTATTTTCTTTGCTGACGTAAAAAGTATAATCATGTCGTCGTAGAAAATATGGCCGTTTTTAGCTGTATATGTTAGCTTTCAAACGATCTTTATTTCAAAAAAATCAGTTGAAATTTAAATTTTTGACAAATTTTTTAATCAACCACAGTATTTATTTTTTTTGTTTTTTTGGCAATTTTTGTACTTATCACGAAACGATAAAAGACATAAAATGTTTTACGGGCTGGAAGTAAAATTTTCTCCGGTAAGGCCTATAACAGACTATCAATGTAATTAATTATTCGTAAGTAAAATTTTTTAATTTTTTTTTAAATTTTTGGAAAAAATATATTTTTTATTAATTTTAGTTTGTAATTAGTGTGTGCTAATTTGTAGTTATATATTTATTTATTTATGCTCATATACAAATCATATCTATTGAAAAATTGGGGTGTGTAATTATATATTTATGCTCGTATATGCTCTATAGAATTCTTATTTATCGAAAAATTAGTATGATTTAGTTTGTAATTATATATTTACTCGTATAGAATTCATATCGTAATTAACTTATTAGTATATAATTCATATCGTGATTATCTAAAGTTTATCTAAACTAATCCTCTTATTTTTATAAAAATAATGATTTTCAAAAAGTATACTTTTTGAAAATCATTAATTATGTTTATATAATATGTTTTACGAGCAATGGGTTATAAAACTAATAATCAAATATATACAAACTTTGTATACACAAACATATAATCCAATTCTGAAACTTGTTTATGTTTATGCTTGATCATGCTTTGCTTTTGCTATATGTTTCATAACATTATTTTCAAATCTATAGACTATATGCAAATAAATTATATCTGTGGTAAAATAAATATAAAAAGATAGCATCACTTCTGTATATAAAGAATATATACATCACTTGTGCAATGCATAAAGAATATAAACATCACTGCTGACCACAAAGAATATAAACATCACTATTGTACACAAAAAAATATAAAATGAAGAGATGAAACTCATTTTATCAGTGGTATAGAAAGTAGTCTACAATTTCTAGTTTTAGACAGACAAGAAGCCAATTGCTATGATAACTTCTTTTGTATCTTTTATTAGGATGAATCTTTTTCTTTATAGACGCCTTTGACATTTAGAACATTTGGGGTACAAGATAAAAATGAAGAAGTCATATCCGACTTCTTTTGGAGACTGTGAAGCTGTGGATTATCTCAGGTAAGACATATTATACATGTTTAGAAAGATAATTTTGTAAGGAATAGAAAAAAATTATCACTGAAGATGTATTTTGAATTTTAGTTAATGTTAATTTCTAAATTATGAACAAACAATAAAATAATAATTATTTCGGATATGAAAATTTCTTTTTTACCTTATTTTTTATATAGTTATCACTATTTATTTTATGCTTATTGTTTTCCTTAATTTTTCTAGTTTCTAGCAATGTAATTGTTTTTGCTCTAACATAATTAAAACTGAAGTTTATGAAAATTATGTCTCATGCCAGTATTTTAAAAAGTTCAGTATGGCGGCTTGAAGCTGAAGTAGTTAAAGAAATCATTTAAATATATATATATACGAACAATAGACTAATAAATAATGTATTGTACATCCCAAATTGAGACAGACTGAGGAAGCATAGTGATGACCCAATGTCAAGCCAATCACTAAGCAACCAAGTGTGGAAAATAAAATTAGAATCATATTACGTAATTTTATTATTTTTTTAACCACGGCCAAGATAACTTGCGCAACAATAGGCACTTATGACAATGTCAAAGGAAATGTAAAAGCTACTATACCAAACACTGGAAGCTATGCTTGGTATAAAAGCAAACCTAATTCATTTCCATTATTTTTTTAAAATAATACATCAACCATAGAAAGTCAATAACCTGAGATTGAATGCAGAGAAAAATGGATGACTCGTTCAATTACTCGGAATTATCCATATACGTTTCTTAGTGCAAAACCATAAGAAGTTAAAATTGACGTTTGAATTAAAAGAAATGTGATACGTTCGTGCAATTTAGTAAAATAAGTGAACTGTTTTTAAATTGATATGGGCGAAATCGCATTCTTATTCGAACACATATACAGAAGGAATAGAATTTTTGCCGTTACTTAAACAAAAAATGATGAAGTAATTTTTTTTTTATTTTGTATATAAACTGTTAAATACCAAATCGCAAATAAAGAAAATTTGAGTGTTATAAACCGGTGTGCAATGTATTCTGGTTAAATCACTAGTGCCGTGGGACTGAAGTGCCACCATCCCGACCCTGGAAGCACAATGACTTCGGCTACTTACTCTCATAATGCCTAAAAGAAACTAATTGTTCTATGCCAAATGTCTACATGGGTCTAGAACAACTATAGAGAATGGATGGACACCTGGGTCTCATTTTATGCAGATTTTTTTAATACAATTTTGAAATTATGCGATTCATGTTTCTTCTTAATATCTTTGTATGCGTTTTTTTTTTCTTTTATGCGATAAAAATTATTAGATCAGAAGTCAAGCTCCGATAATGCGCTATTACTTTCAATATTATAAATTTCGCGCACTCACACATATTTAAAGTAATAGCACATTATCGGAGTTCGACTGCCATCTAATAATTTCAATATTTTCAGCGCTTTATAATAGTAAATAGCACTGTAATAGATTTTATGCAATAAAGAAGTTCATAATTCACTTAAAATCAGGATTTCCCCATTTTATATACGCACATTAAATTTTACAAGATTATAATGTAATTCTATTTTTGCTTTTGAAATAAAGAATACGTAATCATTCAATTATTTAATGTCCGCAAGTATTTTTAAAAAGTAACAGCAGTGGGCACAATTAAAATCTGATTTTTAATTGTAATTAACAATTTAAAAATTACGTAATGTGATATGAAACAATGAAATTTGATTTTTAAACGAAATTGAAAATTAAAGACAAAAATAAGAATTTATTTTTACTTGTTATTTTTAATTAATTTTTGCCCAACAGTGGTGAGTAGGTGTAGTCTAGGTTCTTGTTTTTATTTTAAACTTTTAGTTTACTCTAATAGAGAGGGAAAAACACCCAAGAAAATGAATTTCTTTGGAAACAAAAATTTCAATTTTAGATCGCTTAGTGAAATGGGAAGGATCAACAGCAATTGAAAAACATTTTAGTTTTGGCGAATCCACTATAAGAGCAATTAAAAAAAATGAACTTGGCTTTAGTTGTATTTCCTCTTGTGACAAATCTGATGTCTTACTAGTCCACAAATGAACCTGCATATCATCAAATAGTGATAATGATTAAAATACTGTACATGTATGAAAAAATGAAAAATACTGTAGTTAGTAAAAAGTTTCTCTTGTATCAATTTTTTTCAAATTTGAAATTTTTTATTAGTCATATTTTATTTCCTTTTTTTATAAGCACTCTGTTTATAAATTGTAATATATTAAAGATCAGCCTTTTCAAGCTATTGTGCATGCTCTTTTTACGAGTGTTAATAATAAATGAATACTTTCATTCCCAACACAAGATATAGTATGCGAATTTTTAAGTAATTTTATGTTGTTGCTTTGCTTTTATGCGATTTTTGACAATTACAGTACGTATCCCCATTCTTCAAGGTAAGTTAAGTCTAGTTTTGTGCAATTTCTTCTGTGTGTGTTTTCTAAGGAACCTATCTACCGCATAAAACGAGACCAGGTGTAATGTTATTTTGAGCGCATTACATAGGAATTCCAATGAGTGATGAATGTGAACCAAGGAGAGCAATCCAAAAAGCAATATACTGTACCCATGATGGACATTGTTCTCCAGCTCTTGAACATTAATAAAATAATTTGATGAAAACTTTGATTTTGTTATGTATTTTTGTTATTTATATATTTGTAAAATTTATTTTTATTTTCCCCCACATTTGGAAGCGTAAGTGTATTATAAGTGAAAGCAACAAAACGAGGGGGGGGGGGATCATTAGATAATAAAAATAAAAAAAAAATTTGTTAAATTAAGTTTAGATTAGCTTTTCCTCCATTTCGACTTGACATTGATCATCATGATATGGTGGAATAAGGTAAGATCTTTAATATTATTCCATATTAATTTCATACACTTATTACAGGACAGATTTCGTGTTATTTGTTTGTTGTTAATTAATAATCGTTTGTTTAATTTTTCGGTATAAATGACTAATCTTGTGTGAATGTTCTTTCCTGTCAACCTTAGGGAACTATTCATAGATAGGGGTGTCCCCAAAGAGGATGGAACATTGCTAATTTGAATTGGATGAGGCTATTACAGAGCTAGTCCTTTGGAGGTAGATACGATCATAGGTTATGTACTTCATCACAGCATCCTACCAGAAGACCCTAGGTCTGACTGTAATGGGATGTGTCTCCCCTCTTGTGGTAAACCCTGACCCATCACATCTGTTTCCCAAACTTTAGGGGCACGAAACAGGAAGTTTCTAAGGAGGTCCAGCCATTGGACTGGGAAATTAAAAAATAATATTTTTTCTCTTTTCCATGAACTTCCGCACTATATAACCCCGATGAATTTACCCGAATAACAAACAATTGATACATCCTTAAAAGGGTGAACGTCCTGAACTTAAATCATTTTCAAGTAAACACCAAAAAAAGGAAAATCTTGTGTGAAACGTTGTGGAATGATAAACGGAGAGAAATAATTAATAAACCAAATTAAAATAGGTGAGTTTGGCAAATAAAAGAATAGACTAAAAAGTAGACATTAAAAGAAACACAAGGGGAAAGAAAGAAAGGAGATAAACATATGTGCTAAGTGCCGAGGAGTGACCGAAAGCCCTATGGCACATATCTATATCTCTAAAAGAAGAAATAACTTTATACTTAAATATTGAAAGCAAGTTTAATGATAACTGAAAGTGGAAAACAGTTATTAAATGTGGTTTTAAAACGTTTTGAAGAATCACAAAATAATGATAATGAAGTGGAAGATGCTGCTATTAGCAGTGGGGAAGGGTTTCCCCGTAGTCAAATATCTGGCGTATCTATGACCGAGGTTAATCACCCTCCGCAGGCACACGTCGCAGATCAAGCAATATTCCAGACTCAGAGTAATGAAATGACTAGAAGTATCTGAAATCGAAGTAGTCCAAGGTACAGGAAATAAGATGATCATGGAACAAATGATTGTGGATATGAACCAGAAAATGGAAGCAAGACTGAATGGTAACATAAGCAACCCGAATCATAATATGAGCGCTATGAAAGAAGAAATGAACCATAATAAGCGCACTATGAGTGAAGAGATGAATCATAACGAGCAGTATGTGGTAAGAAATAAGCCATAATATGAACAATATGGAAGCGAATATAGACTATAGGGTGATCAGTATGGAGGAGAATTTAAAGGCAAATATGAATAAAGGCAGGAGTAAAGTTAGGAGGGTGTAGAAACTAGGCTGTCTGCTAACATGGAACAGTTGTTAATGAATCTAAGCAGTGTCCAAGTGGACAGTATTGAAGTGAAGCATGCACTAGGTGAAATGAGAAAGGAAATAGATGAGAAGGATGCGCGATGCCAACGGTGATTTAAAGAGTTTACATGTAGTATCGCTAGTCAATTACATTAAGTGTGACGAAGTGCACAGAAGCCAGGAGACTTGGGGGCGAAGTATCCGCGGAGCAAGAGAAGTTGGGCTACCAGAGGGAAATCCGGAATATCCACTCAAAGATGGAGATGCACCACAGGATATTCGAGACCCTGGACCATAATATAAAACGTCTCTAGGACAAGATGGTCTCAGCAGAAACCAATATGATCTTGGCCAAGGCAACTCTGGAGAAAGTGGTGAAAATGTGAATGAGACTTGACCAAATTAGCTGGATGGATGAAGCTATCAGCCGGAGATTTATGATGATTGAATCTCTGCTCTGCCAAAAAAACAAGCCATTGAGATATGACAGATTGATTTGGGCCAAACAACCCAGAATAAGTAAAAAGAATGGAATGATACAGGGAACAATCTAGAGATCACCACCAAAGACCAAATAGAATGAGTGATCAGTGCCAAGAACTCTAAACATACTCCAAGCACAAGATTTGCAAATACAGTGACAGCCTTCAAAACAGATCTCGTTCAGCTCAAAGGACCATTGTGGAAGAAAACTCACAACCACCTCATCAGTTTGGGAAGGTCAGATGAAGACTATAGATCTGACCATCTTAGATGTCTGATATGGCATCATATAGATGATCCAAATAAGGAAATTTCATTGGATCATAATAGTGAATACCACGCCAAAAATCATAAGTTATGCAATACCTATGAAGGCCCCTTCACATTCATTAGGCATATAAACACTAATGCTTATGGAACAAATATGAGGAATGTACCCCAAGGATTGTGGTCTGAAACACGTAAACCATACAACCCCAAAGGAACAAACCCTAATATAACATTTAAAGAAAACCGATGATGACACAAACACAAGGAAAAGATGTTCAAAGACGAGCATGGCATGAATAGAGATACACTCACGTGTCATTAATCACAGCTTTCTTCACGTTCATTAAGGATATAAATGCTAACGCTTAAGGAGCGAATATTAAGAATGTACCTCGGAAAAGATGTTCAAAGGTGAGCTTGGCGTGGGTAGATATACCTACATGTGTCATAAACCAAGCAAACAGGGTATAGACCAAACCAAGAATGCCATGAAAGCAACCAAATACCAACCTACTGATAGACATACTGAAAGTAATAGGGAAAAGAATATACAAAGATCTTATGGACAGCTCATGGGTAGGGCTGAGCAAAAGGAATCGAAGCAGGAAGAAACATAATTTTAAGAAAATAAGAGTAAGCAACAGGAGAACAAGTACCATAAATTTTACTACTTATATGTAGGACCATACACTATTATGAAACAGATCCAAACATAATCTGGATAGATGTAGGAGAGATTAGGGGCACATAACGCCTGCAGTTTTAAGCCATACTTTGGACAGTCCGAGTGACCATGTGATTACTATACATAGCTTATATGCAAGTTGAAAGCTAGACAAAGTTATGATTAAAGCAAAAATAGAAAAGGAGATAACATGAAAAAAAAAAATGTATGAATAGGGTCATTAATTTTGATGAGGGTATACCTGGGAGAGTGTTCAAAACAATCACTGTTAGTTTAGAACTAACCGAGACAAGTTGATCCATACAGAATGATAGATGCACCAATATTTTATTTAGACTTCCAAAAAATCTAATGTCTCAAAAGGGAGTAGGATAAAGGCTAGCGGGGTAAACTATGTGCCATCTGCAATAGAGAGACATTTCCGGGTGAGTTGAGATCGTAAGACCATAAAAAAGGGGGGGGGGACCTTATATAAATCTCACTTTAAAATAAGGTAGGAAAACATGAAGAGAAATGGATATAATTGAGAGACGATAAGAAAATAAGATGGATAGGCTTTGTAACCCTTTTAAAAGAAAAAAAGACAATCCAATGCTAAATACACACATACACTACTTAAGTGTTAAAATTTTGATTGTATCTTAATCTTAACCCTGTAAGAGTAGTTTACAATCCTATCAAAACCAGCCTATTTTTGTCCACACCATCAAAACAAGCTTAACTAATAGGTGGTCACATATGCGCTATCCTTTCTTTTAAGCATATATATATATATGCGACAGATGTTTGCTTTGTTAAATATCAAATTAGATAACTGTCATAATGAACTGATTTTCATGACTTAGTGAAAAATAAAAGCCCATTTAAAGAATTCATTTAAATATATATATATACTAACAATAGATTAATGGTCAATGTGTTGTACATCCTGAATTGAAACAGACGCCAGTAAGCATAGTGATGACCCAATGTCAAGTCAATCACTAAGCAACCAAATGTGGAAAATAAAATTAGAATCTTATTACGTAATTTTATTTTTTTTATTAACTATGACCAAGATAACTTGAACAACAGTAGGCAGTTGCAGCAATGTTGATGAAATGGTAGTATACCAAACACCGGAAGCTAAGCTTGGTATAAAAGCAAACCCAGTTTATTTCCATCTATTATTTTTTAAAATAATGCATCAACCATAGAAAGCCAACAACCTGAGATTGATTGCAGAGGATGACTTGTTCGAATACTCTGAATTATCCATATAAGTTATTTAGTGCAAAACCATAGGAAGTTAAAACCGATGTTTGAAGTTTGTGCAATTATGAGCTGTTTTTAAATTGATATTGGAGAAACCGTGCTATTATTCAAACACGAATAGAAATGGAATAGAATTTTTGCCAACACTTAAATAAAATGATGAAATAATTTTTTTGTGTATGTAAAGAAAATTTAAGTCTGTTATAAACCGCTGTGCAATGTATTCTGGTTAAATCACTATTGCCGAAGGACTGAAGTGCCACCATCTCGACTCTGCGATCGCAATAACTTCGTCTACTTACTCTCATAATACCTAAAAGAATCTCCAATTATCCTATGTCAAATATCTACATGGATCGAGGAGAACAATTATAGAAAATGGGTGTAATGTTATTTCGAGTGCATTATATAGGAATTCTGAGTGATGGATGTGAATCAAGGAGAGTGTTCCAAAAAAGAGATAGATTGTACCCATGAAGGACATTGTTCTCCAGCTCTTGAACATTAAACCAAATTATTTGATGAAAACTTTGATTTTGTTGTGTTCTTGTTATTTATATATTTAGAAAGAAAAAAAATATATTTTCTTTCCACACTTGGAAGGGGGTCTATGATTTGGAAGAGTCCATTATAAGTGAAAGCAATAAACAAAGGGGGAAAATCAAGTTAGATTTTTAAAAAAAAATTTTTGTTAAATAAAGTTTACATCAGCTTTCCCTCCACAGCGACTTGACATTGATCATCATGATACGAGATACGGTAAGATCTTTAATATTCCATATTAATTACATAGACTTATTACAGATAAAGTTCATGTTATTTGTTTGTTAACTAATAATCATTTGTGTGTATTTTTTCGGTATAAAGTGACAAATTTTTTTGTCTGGATATTTTTTCCAGTCAACCTTAGTGAACTATACATAGATGGAGGGCTTCCCAAAGATGGAACATCACTAATTTGAAATTGGACTAGGCTACTACTGCTATATCTGCATAATATTATAAATTAGCTAGTTAGAATTTTTATTTGCTTTGTAAATAATTAGTGCCACGTCTTGTATTTTTACCATTGGGTAAGGGTTTGGAGACATGAATATATTTAATTGTTGATGTGATAGAAATCCATCCTTGACACGCATAATTATACTACTTTATCTTGTTAAAGAGTTTTAAATTTTTATTTTTTACTTGGTTTTGATATTTAATAAACATTGTCAAATTTATTTACATTAAACTGGTCTCTAGTTTATAAAGATTATTTATGTATTCACTTAACAACCGATAACCGAGCATATACATACACACGTCTCACTCTTATATAATAGTGTAGAAATATACTTGGAATGAAGGATCAATTGTAACCTATATAGAGGTGCAACAGTTGCTATCCCATATAAAGTTCATTCCTGAAACAAGTCAAAGGCAGATTTCTCCCTGAGTTCGAATACTGAGGCGTAACAGCCTGAAGGAGGTATGAGGTATGGATGAACTAGCCCAAATTGTATCTAAATTCAATGTGTAAATACAGAGCTAACCCATTGGAGGTAGATATAATCATAGGTTATGTATTTCATCGCATTCTACCAGAAGACCCTGTTTCCGACCATAGTGAGACGCATTCCCCCTCTTGCGGTAAATCTCGATCCATCACAATATTTAACATGGAATTTTTTTCTACAATAAATTTTTTTTTTGGAAATATTTGAAAGAATTTTTTATTATAAATTAAAACTTTTGTCTTACATTCGTTATTTGAAGTTCATGTTTTGGTTTTAGTTGAGCATCAACTATTCATTTTTTTAAATTCTTTCAGAAGTCTCACATATTTTATTTTTAAATAGCAGATTATTTTTTTTCCCATGCTTTTTATTACCAGAAAATATTTATTAATATATTAGTGATCATAAATTGGGAATCTGCTTGATGATTTTAAAAGATTCTGAAAGAATCACTTACTAATTAGCAGTATTGCGTGATAATATTTGTGGTAGTGAATATCACTAAAACTATGTGTAAATTTTTTTTTCTTATCAGACTTCAGTAATGTTTGTCTATTTAATATGTGGTTCAACTCTTTGTTCAATGTGGCTGAGAGTTGTTTATTGACAATGAAATAATATATATATATTTACTGTGTTAATAAATAATATATTTCATAATGTTTTTAAATTATTCACACTTTTTTTTGTATGTTTATTATGAATTTTTTTATTTTGCGAAGTAGTAAATGTAGTTAGATCAATTGTCATATTGTGAAATTGTAATGCAGATCACATGTGAATAAAGTCGATCATTATATGCATTATTTCATGATTCAAATGGTGTGTGTATAATACATATGCATCAATATTTATGTTCATAAAGCATTTTGTTGATTTAAATAGAATATATTTTATAAATGTTAATGCATGTATGTGTGCTTTGTCAGTTTGTTACATAAAGTATTTTGTTGATTTAAATGAATAAATATGTTTCATAAACAATGCATATATGTGTGCTTTGTCAGTTTGTTACATAAAGTATTTTGTTGATTTAAATGAATAAATATGTTTCATAAACAAAATTTCATATATTTTTTCCTCTCTCTTTTAGAATACCTGATAGTATTGGCAAGGATATTGAAAAGGCTTGCCATGGTATATATCCCCTTTATGATGTTTTTGTTCGTAAAGTAAAAGTCCTTAAAAAACCAAAATTCGATTTGGGAAAACTACTCGAGTTGCATGGAGAAGGAGCAAGCAGTGATGCTGTAAAAGCAGGCGAAACTGGAGTAAAAATAGATCGGCCTGATGGATATGAACCACCAATATTAGATTCTGTGTAAAATTTTATTGTATTTAAGGTGAAATAAAAAAAATAAGTAATAATGTTGTGAGTTTATGAATTTTTATTCAAATGTAGTTGTGACTGTTTACGAAAGTAAAAATTTTCAATGCAGTTTTACTTTATAATTTATACAGAGTATATTACACTAATAATTAAAAAAAAAAAAAAAGGGTTACTTATGAGATCATGATATTCAAGCACAAACATTTTGTTCATTTAATTAACCAAACTGATTTATTCAGTTGAGAATTGATCCAGAAATTTTAGATCTTCTGTCTACTGATTTCATTATTATGGAATATGCTAATTACATAATGTATTATGTAAATAGTCTTAAGCTTGTTTGAAACCGAATAAGTTGTTGAACGGGCTTTCAATTCTTTCATATACTTATTTATATAAGACGTATAGATTATCCATATATAATATATATAGATTCTCACATGAATGTATAGAACTATGTTGAACATGTTAATAGAAAATATGGCAATAAATATAATGGATCTAAAGAGATAGAAGGTTTTAACTTTATATGCGAGATGCATAAATTTATTTTAAAAGTTTGTTGGAATGATATGATGGAAACTTGATTGAACTCTAAGAAACAATTCTGCATTGAGTCAATAACGGTTGTGATTAATATGACTATTACCAGAAATGTAATAATATGTGTGTTTAATTATAAATGAATGAATACAAACTTTTTAATGAGATAATTAAAGCTAATGTTACATAAGATTTTGCTAATTCTTTAATTTTATTGGTAGTTACATCTATTAATGAAACTGCATATTTAACTAAATAGAAAACATCAGTGTGCATTGTATAAATTGGAGTAATACAAGAGAAAGATTATTTAAAGGAAAGGGTAAGGATCATAGAAAGTTAAACAATTATAGACCAATATTGGTAACATCAGTTTTATATAAAGTTTTTTTGTATATGGTGACTGGAAGAGTTGCAAAATGGATGGAAGAAAATAATGTAGTTGGGGGAATGCAAGGCGATTTTAGATAAGATAGGTGTATAGAAAATAGTTTATTTGTAGTTAGACAACTTATGAATATGAGTAGGAATTCAGGTAGACAGTTGTATATGAGTTTTATAGATATAAAGAAAGTATATGATAAAGTAAATAGATTATGGGTAAGTTTAGCAAATTTGGGAATGGACGCTTTAGTGGATATTAAGAAATTATATGAAAAATAATTACATATCAATTAGGGGATAAAAATGGGGTGGGACAGTGAATGGAGAGAGCCATAGAAAGACTGGTCTTTTTTTTTTTTTTGCAGGTGGTGTATTTTTGTGTGCAGAGAGATTGGGATTAAATTTAGTGAAGAAAAATCAAATAGGGTTAATACTGGGGAAAGAGATGAAGAATTTTTATTGGGGGATATAAAGTTAAGTGTGGTGAATAGATATAGTTATTTGGGAATCATCTTAAGTAATCAGAAAAATTGCATGGGAGTAAAAATTAATAAATGAAGCAAAGAAAGGGATTGTAAAGAAATTAACAGTGTTTTCATATAATAAATATGTAGCTAGAATTGTATGGAAGGGAGTTGCAATAGCAGGATTAACATATGGCAATGATGTGTTATATGTTAGTAAAAGGGTATTCAATTTCTTAGAAAAAGTACAATGGGAAGTAGGAAGATATGCAGAGGTGTGGGCAACAAAGGAGGCAATTCAAGGAGAAATAGGATGGTTAAGTTTTTATATGAGATGCAAAATGTTTGCTAGAGATTTGGATAAACAATTTATATCAGTATACTACAAAAGGTGGAATGATTGTGTTAGGAGGATTGTTGAGTGTTATAGTGATAAGGAATGGGATAAAAGAATAGGGAGATGGAGAATTAAAAGTTTAAATATATAGGAGTAAACAGAACTTTGGGTGCGAGTTAATTTATGATAATAGCAAGGAAAGTAGTTTATTATTTGAGGCTCAAACAGGATCTTTAGCAACAAGGGAATATACATGTAAATGGAAAAATATGGGTGATTTAGTCTGCAAGTTGTGTAAGGAAGACAAAATATTAGGCATCTGTTAATTCAATGCAAATGCTTGAAAGCAGAAAGGTGTAAAAATAATGAAATTATGGAAGAATAAATATGAAAAGTGATTTATACAGAAAGTGGGTTGTTTTTTATGCTGGATTTGGGAAAAGATAAGGGGGTGTTAGATATAAAAGCCATGGGGTTATGTTGTGGAAATTGGAGCAGGATATGGGAAAACTTTGGGTGGGGAAAGGGAAGATATAGTGGATAACAGGTTTCTCTGGGCATTGTTTCCAAGAGATTCCATATAAAAAGTTACAATGGTGTTAATGAGGATATCTAAATAATATTTGTGATTATACTGAAGTTGGATAAAAAGAAATTGATGTTGAGACATAGAATATTGAATTAATGAGACTGAAATAAATTAATATTTGGGAATATTTAAATAGTGATATACACCTGGGTCTCATTTTATGCGGATTTATTTAATGCAATTTTGAAGTTATGCGGTTCATGTTTCTTCTTAATATCTTTGTATGCGGTTTTCTTTTATGTGATAAAAATTATTAGATCAGAAGTCTAGCTCCGATAATGCGCTATTATTTTAAATATAAATTTCGCTCACTCGCACGTCGTCTTTAAAGTAATAGCGCATTATTGGAGTTCGACTTCTCCCTAATAATTTCAATATTTTCAGCGCTTTATAATAGTACTGTAATAGATTTTATGCAATAAAGAAGTTCATAGTTCACTTAAAATCAGGATTTTCCTATTTTATATACACACATTAAATTTTTACAAAATTATAATGTAAATCTGTTCAAATGTTATAGATGCCTATATTATGCATGTTGTTTTTTTGCATTTTAAATCTCATTCTATTTTTGCTTTTTAAAAAAAGAGTACATAATCATTTAGTGTCCGCATGTTTATTTTTAAAAGGTGAGTTATAGCGGTGGGCACAATTAAATTTGTCAATTAAAATCTGGTTTTAATTATAATTAACAATTTAAAAATTACGTAACGTGATCTGAAATTAATATGACGTGAAAAACTGAAATTTGATTTTTAAACGGAATTGAAAATTAAAGACAAAAGAATTTCATTTTTAATTGTTTTAATTAAATTTTGTCCAACAGTGGTAAGTCTGTGTTTTTATTATTGTAAGTCTAAGTTCTTATCTTTATTTTAAACTTTTAAAAGTTTACTCTAACGTAGAAAAAAAAAAGACCCAAGAAAATGAATTTCTTTGGAAACAAAAATTTCAATTTTAGATCGCTTAGCGCAATCGGAAGGATCAACGGTGATTGAAAAACATTTAGTTTAGGCGTGTCCATGATAAGAGCAATTTAAAAAATGAAGTTTGCGCTAGTTGTATTTCCTCTAGTGACAAATCTGATGTCTTACTAGTTTACAAACGAACTTTCATATCAAATAACAATAATGTATGAAAAATACTGTAAATTATGCATTTTTGAATAAAATCAAATACTGTAATTAATAAATAAGTAAAAAAAGTTTGTCTTGTATCAATTTTTTTCAAATTTGAAATTTTTATTAGTCATATTTTATTTCCTTTTTTTTTTTTTTGTGCGAATTTTAAAGTAATTTTACGTTGATTTGCTTTTATGCGATTTTTGAAAATTACATTAACCTATCCCCCATTTTTCAAGGTAAGTTAAGTATTTTTGTGTGATTTCTTTTGCGCGCATTTTCTGGGAAACCTATCTACCGCTTAAAATGAGACCAAGGTGTAAATGAGTTTATTGAGAATAAAATATTGATTGTAGCTGATATATTGGAATAACTAATTTGAATAGAGCTTCATTAAATATTGTGTAAGAAAATGGTCGAGTAAAATATGAAGCACAATCTGAATTATGTTGTTGGGACATTAAAAGTGACAGGAATTTAAATGTTTGACAAGAAAAAAGAAAGCAGTTTATAATTTTATATTGAGATGAAACTAAGGTTTAGAATGAATGAGCAAAATAATGTGTGAGGACATGAATTAAAAATTTGAATAATGTATGTGATTGGAATTGACATTGTTGAGCTACAATCTGAAGTAGTCTGCTTTGTGTTCATAAATAATTAAGAGGATAAATCATTTATAATGCTTAGCAAAGAAGAAAAAGAATGTAATACTAATTAATTTGAATGCGAAGAAAAGAATATGAAGAGCTTGAAATGATTATTCAATTTGTAACAAAATCTTTGGAAGATTATAAAAAAAATTATTAGAAATCTTAATTCATCAATGGAGTAACGAATAGAACAATAGGTAGATTTTTAAAAAGGAAGAAGACTAGATGGTATGATAATAATGGACATTAGTAGTTATATAAGGGTTGGTCTTTAAATATATAAAGTCTGGGTTCAAACCCCCTATAATTATATCTAGGTTAAGTATATACTTGCATTTCAAAATTATGTATAATAAGATTCTACATGACTGAGAATTAGATGATTAAGGAAAGAGATTCTGGGGTTTTAACTTAAATAGTTCAAAAAATATTTGCATATGTATTAATAAATACAATCTACTTTGACGGAACAAAAAAATTGAGATTTAAAATGGATTTTGTTTAGAGAAACCAGATTATTGTTATTCTATTGAAATGTCTTGTGTAAGAAAAATAAACCATAACTATATTTTCAGATGTAAAAGCCTTATAATAAAGTAAATGGGAATAAATTGTAAAAGTTTTGAAGATGTAGAAATAGAATTTTTTTTTTATAAATATTAATTGGGGATTTGGAATTTATGTTAAATTTGATTAAAACTTGTTCATTACCATTTTTATTTCTAAGTGAAATTGAAGACTTTTGTAATCGAAATCAGAATATATGGCTGCTTTTTTTTTTGTGGTTAATTAACTTTTTTTAAAAAAAAAAAAAAAGTGTAAAAGATATGGAGTTGTTAGAGAAATAAAGAGAGCTAAGAAATATTAAAAAGTGAAAAAGAATGTCTTTAAGAAGTATTTTATTAAATTAAAAAAACATAAATAGGAATTAGAATTAAAAGAAGTAAAAAAATATGGAATTTAATAAATATAGGATATGTAAAATAATTTTGAAAGTGGCAATGGTATCTGCACTGACATTTGGAAATTATGTGCTTTGAATTGGTCAGAGAAGGTTTCAATTTTTACATAAAAGTGCAATCATCGAATGGTAGAAAACTAACTAAATGGCTTAGTGCTTTGGAGTTTAAAAAATTCCCAGTGCCAGAACTGGAATCTATCTGAACACCTTGCAGTCCAGTCTGACATGCACAATAAATAAGGCTTTAATTAAAGTGAAATGAATGGTCTTTTTTAATGAGGTAAATTAAGAATGTTTAATTTACAATATATGAATGAAAATAGATTCTTAAAAAATAGTGTGCTTTTTTATATGAAGTCCACAAACCATTAATGAGAAACACTATCCAAAATTAATAATTTATTTTTATGGGCTTAATTAAAAAATAGGATGTTTGGCAAGAAAGACTTAAATATGTAAAGTTTCTATATATTTAAGAAATGAGAGAATATGAAAAGAAGTTAGTCGATTAGCAGAAGTAAACTAATTTTGGAAAATGAATATGGACTAAAAAGTTATAACACTAGATGGAGCTTAAGTGGTGTAAAGACAGGAACTTTGGATATCATAGAAAGAAGAACAAAAATGAAATAAAGATTGTAGGAAGTATATTGAAACATTTTTGGAGTGTAGGAATGTTAAAAAAGAAACCCAGATAGATTAAAAATGGGAACATGAGAGATGTTAGTATTTTTTGTTAATTTTTATAATGAATATAACAGTGGAACTACCTTTTATTAAAATGAGAAAGTAAAGAAATGAATAAAAGCTGAGAATGATTTGCTACTACCAAGAATGTTTGACTTTGCGAATAGTTTCTGGATTTGTAGCCTAAAGCCATTTTACATCTTTAAGTTTAATAGTCATTTATTTTACTTAAACACTTTATATGGAATATATGCATGTATAATTTTGTTTAAAGTATGGATTCATAATGTTATGGCAATGAGATAATTACTCTGAAGTCAGTGTATTAAAAATCAAATTTAGTCAAAGTTGTATCTTCCAAATACATTTTTTTAGAATCATAAAAGGTTTCATTGTGATAATCTTTATTTCAATACAGCAATTCTTTACATAATTGAGCATATATAGCTATACTTCTGTAAACGATTTCAGATATATATTTAAAGAAAAAAATATGAGTATGACTTTTGATATATCATTTTTATTTATTAAATATATTCATATTCTGCATTGTGGTTAATGGCAAAAGTATGTGAATTGAAAATTTGATTTCAAATAGTATTTGAATATTTTCTCTTAAGTAAGTAGAGAACTGCTTATATTGTGCAATATAAATATTACTAGGTGGACATTTATATTTACAATTTTTTATGTAGTGAATGCTTTAATAATAAACATTTCATTTAATAATCTGGTAACTGAGAACTTCTTTAAGAAAGTTTAATCTTTTGATTTCTGCAAATCCATATTTTTAATTTTTCCCATTTTATTAAAAAAATGTTTTTGTTCTTAATGTAAACCAACATTTATTGTAAATTACATCAATCGTAGCTATGATTGTTATTATAGTACATGGGATCAAACTACTTCAAGCTGCCCCGCACAAAAAATATCTATGTGCTTACATCCTCAGATGTTAGTCTTCACATTTGCATCCATATCTGGTATTTTTCTAAAGTGGATAAAGTTATAAAATGTGTTTTAATATTTTTTGGTTACCAAATGACACATCTATAAAAAAAATTACAAAGCAGATTATCTGCAGGAATGACTATCAAGTTCTTTTACAAAAAAAAAAAAAAAAATTGTCCAAAAGATATAAAGTAAATTGATATTTAAAATAAATACTTTTTTTAAAAAAAAAATATTTATTTACTTATGAATTTATATTTACAAAATTAGACAATTTTCTCAATATCTAGTACAACACATGAAAAATTTGGCAAAGAGGAAAATTTATTCAAATCATGGATGGCTTTTTTAATTTTAATTAATGTGGTTTTTTCTTTAGTGAAAAAAAAATACATGTACAGTATTAGGGAAAATTGATTTTCTTTTAACTTTATAAATTTTTAATTAATAAAATATTAATTGTAAATACATCAAATTTATTCTTGGTATAGCATTTCAATTTTATTCACTAGTGGAGACCATTGTTTTTTAGACTATAAAATGAAATATAACTATTTAATGGGTGCAATTTTTGATATGTGTATGCCAACAGCATTTTGAAAATAATTTTTTGGCAATGCCTAACTTATGCTACAGTAAGATATGATTATGTTACCAAATAGTTAAAACATCATGAACTTAATATTTACTAAGGCAATAAACCTTTAAGCATGTGCGTTTGAAAATACGAAGGTAAGGACCTCTACAGGTCTTAACCACAAGCTTACTCTTTGGAAGAACTTATAAATTTTCTGAAAATAATTCAAAATATAATTTCTGTAACACTAAAGCAACTTAAAAATTTAATGCTGTTTTTGAAGCAATTTAAATATATTGATTGAAGATCAAATATTCTAAGATTATTGGATTGTATATGATAAAGAATTTTATAGTTTGGTAGAAATGATACTTAGATTTAAACTTTTTTAAATACACACACACATATATAAGTTGTAAGAGTAGCTGCATACCACCAAGCCTAGCCCAGTTAAAACACAAGCTTAACTAATAAGTGATTAAATATATGCTATCTTTTCTTTTAAGCATATCCATACACAATCAATATTTACTTTGTTAAATACCAGAGTAAATGTCTCAATAAACTATTTTTCCTTACTTAATGAAAAGAGTAGAAGCCCATTTAATGAAAGGGAATAGAGTTAAACACTTTAAAGAAATCGTTTATATATACTAATAGTAGACTAATGATCAACATTGTGACAGTCAGATGATGTATGTTGGTTTAACCCAGTTCAAATACTAGGCAAAAGTACTTCGAGTCCACCCATATGTGAGATATTAAATCAAGAATACTATGACCTCTGCCCTATTTGCCTATTCTTGAGGCTAACTATGAACCAACAACATTATCTGAGACACGCATAAATTATTTTCTCAACCAGCCTACTAAACAATTAAATATGCATAAAAATCTATGAAAAATGTGTTTTGCATGCCTGGATCATTGGAAAAGTAAAATGAAGCATTAAAATAAAATTAGAAAACTGAAGCTTTTTAGTTAAATAAGATATTTAATTAATGGCTTTAAAATATTAATAATGACTTAATGGCCTCCGCTATTCCCCTGAATGAATGAAAAACTAATGAGACAATAAACAGATTAAACGATATAATATTTTTGCGGTCTAAGTCTTTTCTTCCCAATTCTAATAAACTTGTCAACTCGAATCTCCTCGATAAAGTACAATAAAAAAAATCTTTCGGAAAGCATTTCTAATTGCTTTGCGCTAACAAAAGTTTAAAATTATTTAAAATGTATATAGCTAAATCAGATATACGTAATAAACTAGTGGTGGACAAAAGAGGCGTTATCGAGGAGATCAAGTGGGAAAAGAAAGGAAACTTACTCGTATTTAATTTACACACATTAAAGGAAATTGGAAAGATATTTTAATGAAAAAAATTAACTTTTAACTTACACCGCAATGGAATATACAATATTGATAATATGTTAGCAAAGAGGAATAGCGTAGGAAAAGGGTTAAATATAAATAGATAGATGATCACACAAATATATATATATCAAAGCTTAGTCTGATAGAAATGGTTACATAACAAATATAATTAAATACATTTCAGAAATATAATTCAGTGAAGCAATTAAGAGATATGAGCATAAAAGGGTAGAAAGTAAATAGTTCAATGGAGGAGAGATACGATTACCATCCTGGTTCCATGGTCATGTTCTCGACGTGCGTGGCTTGATCTGTCCATCGATAGGTATTTGCCCGGATAAGTAAAATGGAAATACGTAGCATGCTTTCACGAAAAATCCTACAGACACGGCACAGAGTTCAGATTAATATTGGATGGATACTACAGCATTCTGATGGTATTTAGGACCTCAGCAGCAGGCAAAGCTTTGCCTAACTGCCAAGCATAGTAGAATCCAGCAAATTCATATGACTTTTAGCTCGTAGCATGTTCAAACTTCTTTATGATTTCGAAGATGACTGTTAAATAACTTTTTGGAACAAGATCTGAGAAAACTGAATGAATTCTCAATTCTCCAAAGAGAAATCTGACAGAAAAGCAAGCATGAGAAAAATCTGCAAGAATTCTCCGGAGAGAAATCTCTAATAGGAAAAGCAAACTCTGAATAGCCAAGTCTTATACCTTTTTGTAAGCTACCTTTTTTTTTGCGTATGATCTTAGATCTTGATAAGCCCCGCCACGCTCCTTTGTTTCAAGGTAACATTTTCTAAAAATAACTTTTACTTTTTTATTCTAAATTTCTTTCTTTAAACTTTGAATTTTATTAATTAAAAAAGAAAGAGAAGGCCATCTTTAATTTGCCTTGAATGGGCTAATTAATTAAAAATATACATTCCTTTAGAAAATGTTGGAGGCTTATCTCAAAATAAAATCATATGCCATGTTTTAACAAGATTTAAAAAGAAAAATACATTCTTATTTCTTTTAATAAAATAAGCATTTTATTTCAGCAGAATTTTGCATTAACTCATATATATACGCTTGACGTATATATATGTTTGATTAAAAGGTTTTAACAAGTAATTTTTATTAACAGAAATCTAATCTTAGAAATGGAATTTATTTAAAATCAAATAGTTAAATACAAATTATATAAACGTAGTTAATTTTAACTGTAATGCAAAACCCTGCTGATATTGGGCTATAAACCTAATTCAGATCTACAATACTGATTGAATTTATAGGAGGCTGTGAAGCATGGATCAGACTTCCGGATCCATTGCTTCAACATATTGCACATCATGAATTGAGACAGATTAAGTAAGCATGCAAAAACACAAATATAACACTAGGCAGCCGGCATAAAAATTAATTTTTAATGTCTTTATATATTTACGTATGTTAGCTTATCTACAAAATCAACAAGTTTATTTGTTATTTAGTTGATGATGTGGAATATATCTATATAAATGAGAAGTTGGATGATAGAAATTAAAATAAGTTCAAAACAATTTTTTCTTCAAATTTTACTCTCACCCTGCTATGAAGGCAGAACTCATTTGTAAATAAATTAGACAAGTTACATTTATTATATATGTATACTTAAACCAGATATGTATTAATTAATTACACATTAGAAGGCTAATAGTTATATATATGTCTGCTAATTTAATATTTGGACTAGAGAGGTACTGTACGGTCTTTTTCATACATTTATAGATTCAATAAGAATCAGATCTATGTGCATAAATAGTTCAACGATTATAGCTATTAATAATTACTCATGCTAAGAATAAAATGCTGGTATAATACCTGCATCTAAATTAATTAAATGTCTTTAAGGAAAAAGGGTTTTTTATTCATTTCACAATGGATTTTTTTTGTAGCATAGTAACATATGGGTTGGTATACCCAATGTTAATGTTAATAAGTTTTGACTGTATCTTCAATACTATGTAGTACTTGATATCATTTGTCTATGTTCTTTTATTGCTTTCCAAAATACTTCAGCCAATCCTTAAATACTGGAGATGCCCAAAGTGAACTTCTAAATAGGCCAATCAAAGAAATGGACATACGCTAATGAAGCATGCTTCATTCCTGAACCTATCTCACACTAAGGCTTTCAAAATGAATGGGATTCTGGAGCTGTCAAAGCAGGTCTTTCAAAGAGAACACTTTCGCTGACAGGAATGGGACTTGCATCTGAACTGCAAGATGGTTTTGGACATTTCCCGTCTCATCATTTCACCACACACACATCTCTTGGCATGTAGGAGTATGTCATCCTGTAAAAACGCCACAGCACCAGCTGTGGATGACAGTTGGCACAACTTGAATGGCTTGGTTTTGCAATCAGCTATTTTATTTGTCACAGACATGTTCTCACACAAGCATGAACTGGTCAAAATCTTGCTTGGATGTACTCTTTCCAAATTTTTTGAAGATTCCATGTTGAGTAGGAAAGTGTGGCAATGGGTTTACAATTGTAGGAGGTAATACTAGGTCAGATGACTTATAAGCTAATTACTTTGACATGCATATTTGAAGAGTTGTGGCAGGCTGAAGTTCAGACACCCTAACATGATACTGTAGTGAATTTTGAACTGTGAGCATTGGGATAAAGTGCGTAACATGAAGCAGCAGGGCACCACCAGAATGGCATGCAAAATGGCCTCTCTGTGCTTTTATACAGAAATAAGGCCAGTGGCTATGTAAATGGCATATTTATGTGCTTTTGGCTGATATGAGCTAATAGAACAATTACCCAACCAAGTGTGGAAAATAAAATTAGAATTCCATCACGTAAATCCTTAAATTAACTACTACCAAGATAATTTATGCATCAATTGACAACTGCAATAATGTCGAAGGAAATGGAAAAGTTAGTATACCAAACATCGGAAATTAAGCTCAGTATAAAAGCAAACCCAGTTCACTTTCCGTTCTTTAAAATTTTTTTTAATAAATGCATTAACCATAGAAACCAACAATGTAAGACTGAATTTTTTGAATGTAAAGGAAAATGAATGCCTTGTTCAAATATTCTGACTTTCAGATAGAAGTTTAATTAGCATAAAACCATAAATTAAAATCGACATTTGAATTAAGAGAAGTTTGATAAATTTGTATAGCTTAATAAAATAAGTGGATTATTTTCAAATTGATATCATAGAAATAATATTTGAACACAAAATGAAGACTAAAACATCGTCAATTAAACAATGATGAAATGCCTAAACCACAAATAGAGAAAATTTAATTCTATTATAAATTGCTGTACAATGTATTCTATCTAAATTAATATTACCATAGGACTGAGTGCCATCATCCCGATCTTGAAAGTGCAATGACATCATTTACTTACTCATGAAATGCCTAAAGGAACATCAAATGTCCTATGCCAAATGTCTACTTGGATCGAGAGGAAAAGCGACTGGAGAGAATTGTCACAATGTTATTGTGATCACATTACATAATAATTCCAATGAGCGATTGATATTTTACCCAAGGAGAGTGGTTAGAAAGGAGATTGACTGTATCCCTAGAGACATTGTTGTCAAAGTCATGAACACTGTATCCCTAGAGACATTGTTGACAAAGTCATGAACATTAACTAAGATGATTTAATGAAAGTTTTGATTTTGTTATGTATTTCTTTTTTTTTTTTTAAATTTTATTCCCCCACTTGGAAGCATAAATATTTATAACTTGGAAGAGTCTATTATAAGTGGATGCAACAAAAAGAGGGGAATCGTTAAGTTAGATATTTTTTTTGTGTTTATGTTTTAAATAAAATTTAGATCATCTTTCCGTCCTTAGCAACTTGACATTGATCATCATAATATGGGATAAGGTAAGATCTTTAAGATTATTCCATATTAATTCAATATACTTATTACAGGACAGATTTTACGTTATTTGTTTGTTGTTAACTAATAATCATCTTTATTTTTTCGGTGCAAATAATTAATCTTCTTCTACAAATGCTTTTTATGTCAGCAGTAGAGAATTATACATAGTTAGGGGGGTTCCCTAGAAGATCAAACACCGTTAATATTAAATTAGCTAGTTAGCTTTGCGATTGTTTTAATAATAATGAATTTTTGGGGGGCTTTGTAAATAATTTGGTGCCATGTTATGTATTTCTACCATTGGGTCAGGGTATGGAATTGCAAATATATACAATTATTGATAAGGTAGAAATCCATTCTTGACACATAATTATACTGTTTTATCTTGTTGAACAGTTTTAATTTTTTTTTTTTCGTTATTTAATAAATGTTGTACAATTTATTCATATTACACTGGTTCCTAGTTTATTAAAATCATCTTGCATTCACTAATCCACCAGTAATTTAGGAGATCTACATACACATACTTCACTTATATATTAACACTGAAATATACTTGGTTGAAAATTTAAACTGATAGTAACCTATATAGAGCTGCAACAGTTGTTAACCTATTTAAATTCATCCCTGAAGAGAGTAAAAAGGCAGAATTCTCCCTGAGGTTGAATACTGAGGCATAACAGAGTTGAAAGGGGGGTGAGATGTAGATGAACTAGCCCAAATTGTATCTATATTTAATGAGTAAATACAGAACTAGTCCATTGGGGGTAGATATGATCATAGGTTATATATTTCATCACACCAGTAATAGCCTCCTACCAGAAGACCCTAGGCCCAACTGCAGTGAGATGTGCTCCCCCTTTCTTGAATGGAAATCCATGGCCCTTTACAACATATAAATATGGAAAGTATAGGAACAATGGTGTTATGAGTTTGATGCTATTCACATTAGTGAAAATCACATAATTAAATCCGATGAGGAAGATTTATTCTCATTTTGCCATTATGAGATGCTTTATTGTGCTTGTTAAACTTCTGCCCTGAAGATAAATTTAGTAACTAGGTAATAAAGAACTATGATCATATAATAGGACTGATTATCATTGATAATTTTTGATGGTGAGACTTTTCTCTTCACAAAACTTCCCTTTGTCTTTAAACAGATCTTTATTTTACATTCATAGATTGCTGTTTTACAATGGAAAATATTTTGCTTTTATAGTAAATATCAAATACAAATGTTTTTATATATATATATATTTTAAATACAAATGTTTATTGTGCATTTTCAAGAGAAGCACTAAATTGTTATAGACTTTTTGCCCCCTCCCCCTCCAAATGATTAATTTTTACAGTGATACTTTAAAATTTTTACCTTTCATTTTGATCCCAGTTTTAAAAACAGTATTTAATGATCTGAAACAACAAGTCTGCAAAATTAGATGATAAATTGTATTATTTTTTGTGGCAACTCTTTTTAACATTAATTATGTGATTCTAATCTTAGCAAGTAGTAACACTTGAGAAAGAGGATAAATTCTCTTGCTTTTAATTAAAGAACATAAATGGTATGTATACTTACAAAGTACTGAGAGAAAAAATAAACAAGTGTTGAAAGATAATTCTGAATATTTGGCATATTATATTTAAAATATATACTATCTAAAATATACATATCTAGTCAGAAAGTCTATACAACTAATTTGTTTTAGTTTACATGTTTATTTTTAAAGTAATGCAATTTTGTTTTTTCATTTAAAAAATAAATGAAAAAAAAACGTTGTTGGCTGAGAGGTCATCGCAGCAGCCTTGCAAGCAAGTTGTTGATTGCAGACAGTCGTGGGTTCGCCTCCCGGCCGATGCTATGACATATGGGGGAAAAAAGGATCTGATACTAATTTGTGATTGCAGACAGTAAAATTCCCGTTGCTTTATTCAAAAACAAAAGATTCCTTTATATTAACAATATTAACTGTTATTTTTATTTAGGGTCATTGCAATTATTTAATGTCCTAAAAAATATTTTAACAAAATTAAAGTTTTTGAAATATCAGGAAAATCCAAAACCCATAGTACAAAACTAAATCGTTAAGAAATATTGTTTTTTTACTGATCTCCTATTGCTTTTTTTTTTTTTTGCTTTTATTTAATAAATAATTTGAGATAGTTAAGAGTAGCATTTTTAAAAATAATGATTTTAATATTTTTTAAAGCTACAACAAAAAAGGAGGTTATACACTAGCCATTTGAAAAAAAAAGATACATTTCTAGAAAAAGCAAAGGTCTAATTCTAAGCAAAACAACTTAAAAATGATCTTTGGCCTTCAAAAAGTTAATTAAAAATTATTTGTAGTTGATGACTGCATTCTTAATCATAGTTGAAAAATATGAAATCGTGTTTCCTCATTTGCACACCTCAGTTGCAGATAATTTTAATGTCATTTCTACTACTAATGTCAAATATATTAATCTTGTTACAAAAACAGAAGTCTTAATCTCCTTACTATCATTTATGCTGAAGTTTAAAAACTATACCTTGATAATAGAATAAAGTATGTTTACATTTTAATGCAATGGTATTCTTAATTACATGTTTAATAGGATTGATCAATTAAGGAACTAAGAGAATGATATCCTCAATTGTCCATATTTAATTAAACCCAAATTCATAATTTTGATGATTTCAAATCCTTTCCCCACTTTTTATATGTATTATTAGTTTTTAATGAAAGCATTGCCATGAAAATCTTAAATATTTTTTATATTACATGTTTTTTTTAATTAGTCTTATCACTTTATGACACATTTTTTAAAGGAATATTAGCTATTTGCATATCTGTACTTAGCCTTCCAAAGTTACATAAAATACTGCTCTGGAAGAAGATTTTTATATAATAAATAATTATTTTCAGACTATTAAAATACAATTGCCTTCAAGCTAACCATAACAAAACAATAGCTCTCTTTATCTTCAAAATTTCATTATTAAGAATTGAATTACTCATTTTAGCTACCAACATGATCATATTTCAGTCTGATCTGCATTCAAATTAAAAATATGTCAAAAATCTGTATATAAAAAAAACTAAACAAACTGGTTAGTAATAAATAAAAGCAGAGCAAAGGTGTTTACAAGTGAAGTTGGTAAAGTTAGAAAGAATGCTACTAGTCACTTTGTAATGGCAGATGTATAGCTTTGGCAAAAAAACATTGGTTATCTGCTTGCGAATATGATTCATTTATTTAAACATATTAGTCTGAAATTTCTGTTTCCAAGACTGTTTTTTTATTTCAAGAAAAGATCTTTTACTATTAGACTAAACTTTCCTGAAATAGGCAAAAAAATCTCATTGCAATTAGTCTTGATATGTAGATGTGATTTGGCGTTTTTTAACCAATGGCAACTTTTACTTGAGGGGGTGATAATTTGTTGGTGGCAACAAATTATACTTAAGTGCAATATTTACAACTATTTGTAGAACTGAATTGTCTTAAATTATGTTCCATATTGTGTTTGGGCTATAAAGAGTTGGGAATATATCACAAGAAGTATCTCATTATTAAGAAAAACTGTCTCAACTATTGTTGCAATGTGGTATTATATTCAAAAATATAAATTACACTTAAATAGGTTGAAACAGAAAACTTATTAATGCTAAATATAGTACACTTGACATGTTACAATAATTATTTTAAGCCATTTTGTAGTTCACATGTTAATAAACATATCTGATTACAACAAATAATAATAACATTATTATAAAAATCTTTACAACTTTTATCATATTTGGAATTTTTTCATTATACTTCATGGTCAATGTCAGGTCACACAAAATCATCTGTAACTTTCTCAATAAGTCAGCTATATTTTTAATACTTTTATATTGATAATCTTATGTCCCTAATTAATTTTTTTTCATTCTCCAAATCAACATGTTTAGAGTCTCCAATTTTTTCTCATTGTCCCCAATTATCATTTTCCTGCTCTATATAAAGCAACATTCTAAATAAAACAATCATTTTTTAGATCTAATTTCAATGGATCACTGAATAACTTTATATCCTTATTAAAAATATTTTCATTCTATTTAGCACTTTTCCCATTTATTAGATAGGCAGTTTTCTAAATATTTAAAAGTATTAAGCTTTTTATTTCTTTGATCATTGTAAATTCATTGTGTTTTTTAGTCAATTTGCTATAATGTTTTCTTAAACTTATTGCAAACATTACTATATCATTAGGAAATCTGACGCTACCTGATCTTCAATGTCAATTCTATTTCTATTAAAATATTGTGTAGATATTAAATAAAACAAATAAATATATATTAAATAAAACAGTTTGATGTAATATTTATCTTAAGGCTCTTCCTATATATATTCCCTAAAAATAATATGCCTATATTCATAAACTCATTTTTGAATAATTTTTTTTCTAATTTATACTTTTCTTTTTTAATATATCCATCAGATGGCTTGATCATTACTTCATTAAATTCTATAATTCTCTCTACTACTATCATCTTAAAATGTTATATTAGTTAGTGCAGAGTGGTCACATGCAGATGTGCAGATTGTGTAGTGCACAAACATGGGCCATCAATGGGCAACTAATCACCAAATTATTAATAAAATTTATATGTAAATGAAAATGTTTAGATTTTTCAAAATAATCCAATGTTAAAAAGACATTCTGATTGCAAATATATTTTATTTAAATATTTCTCAGTCTTGTGACTATTATTTGAAAGATACTAAATAGATATTCTATTACTGCATTAAACAGAACAGATGAGCATTGTGTCACTGCAAATATTATATATTCTACTATTACATTAAAGAAAACAGACAAGTGCTATTTCACTCCTAATTAAAATAATTTATATGTAAATTAAAATATTTAGATTTCTGAAACATTTTTATTTAAATATTCTAATTTCTACAAAAAAATTACACACTATTAATAATTTATTTAAAATGAAACATTTAAAAAATATTGCTTCATAATAATTATATTTCTGTAATATTGGACAACATAGCATTTATTAGTTATATATTATAATCAGTGTAGTGTTTTATGGCTAGGAATCAATTCTGATGCTACCATGCATTTTCCTTTAATACCAATATTTTACCAAATTTGCTTTTTCTTTTTATTTGGACTGTCATAAGCTTTGTTTTTTAGCTAAAAACTTGTAATTGATCCATAATAAGCAGTAAAATAAAGTGCAAATGCATTTTGATGGCTTTTAAAAATTTATCGAATAAAAAATGTAGGTATGAAAATTTTAAATTTCTTTTCTTTAATAAATCCTTCACTTCAAAATCTCAGACTATGTAATAAAGTATAATATGAGCAATGTTCCCTCAATTGTGGTATAATTTTGAAAGTCTGTGCACTGCTCAATGGCTCCTGCACAATCTAAATATTCCACTATTTGAAGTCTTCATCCATTTGATTTTATGTTTAAAGACATAAAATTGAATCCAGATCAATAATTTTGATAAAAATGATTAATAAATAGAATTTATCTGTGCATGTAGTGGGGGAAGGGATATTGCTATGGGAACTTTAATTTAATAATGTCATATTCTGCTCAAAATAACTAAAAATAATTTCCAATACTATTACTTTTTGGCCTACATATAACAGCCATGACTGAACATTGCCTTTTCTTCTCTGTCCATTGCCATATCAGAATATTTAACACAATTGAGACTGGAGCTTGAGTGTGATGAGACTTTTTTATTATTGTAATTTTTTAAAAAAATAATTCTACGTGTAGATATTTTATTTTACGTCTTACAAAATTCAAAACATTCAGTAAGTCAATCTAATCTTCCTTAAATCAATCTAATAATAAAAAAATGAATTTAAATATGAATGGTTTTTTTTAATCAGTTGAAATCAAAAATTATAACAACTGTATTAAACTTCAGGATGCTTTTAGTGATCAGAGTATTACAGATGACATCATTTGTATAATTTGCGGTCAGTCAAATTCCAAAGATAAATTTATTACAGGTAAAATATAGGCTGAATGGAAAATAAACTAAATCAAATGATTCAAACTGATTCAGTTATTGCCATCTGAATAAAAATCAATGGAGGAATTTTGAGAATTTTAACTGAAAACACAGAAGATTGTAATCTTAGATTAGAAAATGCTAAACCCAATAAAATGAACAAAAATGTGATTAAAATTCTAATACACAATGTTGTTCTAGCAATAACAATCAATTTACCTCGATGTCTTCTGTGAAATCTATACATGATTATGTAGAAAAATTTGTTAATATTCTTGAATCATGATGTAACAAGAATTATTCTTTCAAATTTATAGAATGTATAAATTTAATCATACATAAGGAGATTATTGATGAAGGTTGAACATCTGCATATCATTGTTTGATGATTGATGAAAGTATGGATATTTTGGTAATATATATATATAATATTATATTAATATCATCTCTGGACATGTTTTTCTACCTACCACAGCCAGTGTCGTTTGCTCTGAAACAAATGACACCAAACATAAAATTAGGGAAGCTTACTTCATTGCGGCTGACCCATCGGCAATCAACAGAAGAGAGGCCTGCTATTCCCTATCTCGTAAATGGTCCACGTAACATCTGCATATAAATTCGCATAAAATTTGCATAGTTTTACAGTTATTAACAGAATAACTCGCCATGAATATGGGACTGTAGACTGTCCCGAAAGCGCTTGGCAGTAAAAATTTTGACAATTTATTAATAGCTTCATTAATTGTGTGCAGAGCACATATATATATATTAATTTATTTAAGTGTTAATGAAGTAAAATCTTAACTATGTTTGTTGTATTTTGTAAAAGTTTTATACAAGTTTTTGCACTCCAGAAAAACTAGAATTTATTAGAGATTTTTTTTAGATTGTGAACTGATAACTGATAAAAATTTAATTAAAGAATTAACGTTAAGGTGATCGATAAATTCCCAGAAATAATTGTTGATTGCAAATATTTCTAGATAAGAGACCTTACCTTATATGGAGAAGGTAATTAATTGTAGCAGTTATCAGGAAGCTATAAAAAGAATATGTAATAAGTATTATTAAGCCATTTTAGTGCACCTCCAGTTGACTTTCCTGTTCAATTCCGGTGTAGTAGAGATCTAGTGTCAGTGCTTTGGTTAATGTCCAGTACTCAGTGAAAATGTGATTCACAGGCATAGCTGAAAAGGCTCACAGAGATTGGGAAACTGTAGCTTGAGAAAACTGTCTGGATAGCAGCTAAATAAAGAGTTGAGTTTCCAGCAGTGTTCAAGTGGAGTTACTGGTCAACTGTTGCATAGACAGAAGCTGTAAAGAGCTTATAGTCAGTCGCAGTGTTATACTACAATGGGTTCGTGTGCAGCTAAACTGGATTGGCGCCAAGGTGTGCATAAACCTAGCAGTCAGTATGAAGGTACATTGTTGGAATTGGACATTAGTGAACTGTTGAGATTGTGCTGTTGCAGACTATTCACTATTCTGATTACTTAAAATATTGTGTCTTTTATTATATATATTTATTTTCTGGTTGCCCAGTCATACTTGTGGACACAGCAATGTTTTTTATTACTTTTACAATGCTTTTTTATAACCTAATATGATAGTTTCAATTGCCCCAGAACATTAACATCTAATTTTACATTATATATATATATGGTGTATCAGACAGAGTGGCAACAGACAGAGTGGCAAGATTAGTTATACAACTTAATAGCAGATATCAAATGCAGTTAATTCAGGTTTATGCCCCAACAAGTTCTCACAGTGATGAAGTAGTAGAAGATTTTTATATGGATGTACAAAAGGCTTTTGATCAGAGTAAACAAAATTTTAAAATTGTTATGGGAGATTTTAATGCTAGAATTGGTAAACAAATGAAAGATGAAAGTGTTGTAGGTAATTTTGGTTATGGTAATAGAAATGAGAGAGGACATAGACTTGTGGAGTTTGCAGAGAAGGAAAAACTTTATATTATGAATTCTTTTTTTGAGAAAAATGTTAGAAGAAAATGGACATGGAAGCATCCAAATGAAGGTACAGCAGAATTGGATTATATTTTGACTAACAGGAAATACATATTTCAAGATTGTAATGTTCTTAATAAATTTAACACAGAAGTGATCATCGATTAGTAAGCTCTTCGATCGATACATGTTAATGTAAAACTAGAGAGACAAAAATTATTAAGAAAAACTATATTTACAGTTGATATTCCTAATCTTCAGAAACATTCTAATGAATTTAAATTAGAACTTACAAATCGGTTTCAAGTATTAGTAGATTTTGAACATGATTCAGATTTGAATGAAATTAATATGAAAATAACTGATACACTTTTAAAAACTGCAACAAAGATAGCTGGTAGAAAAAAGCAGCAATTGACTAATAAAATTTCTACTGAGACTAGAGAATTTATGAAGAAAAGAAGGAATATGAAGATATGCAAAAATGATGCATTAAAAAGAATTGAATATCTCGAATTTTGTAAAATGGTGCGGAAAAGAGTTGAAAATGATATAAGAAAGTATAACTGTGAACTAGCAAGAAAAGCTGTAGAAGAAAATAAAAGTCTTAAGAATGTAAAACAACATTTTGGTATTGGTAGGAAATTTATATCTGCAATAAGGAAAAAAGATGGAATTATTATTAAAAAGAGGGATGACATTATGAAATTGGTAGAAGATTTTTATCAAGAATTATATAGTAATAAAGAACAAGTACCTCCTATATCTATTACATCTTCCGAATTGCCCAGAATTTTAAATGAAGAAGTGAGAAATGCAATTAAATGTATGAAAAAAGGAAAGGCTCCAGGTAATGATGGAATTATAATTGATATATTAAAAGAAGCAGGTGAAGAAACAGAAAAAATATTAGCAAAGTTATATACCAAATGTCTAAATGATAAAGATGTACCGGATGATTGGAAGAATGCAGTAATAATATTAATATTTAAAAAAGGTGATAAAGAAGATATTAGAAATTACAGACCTATCAGCCTTTTATCAGTTTTATATAAAATTTTTACCAAGATAATTACAACTCGTCTACAGAGAACCTTGGATTTTCACCAACCAAGGGAACAAGCTGGATTTAAAAGTGGTTTTAGTACAGTAGATCATATTCAAGTATTGAGAGAAGTTATAGAAAGGACAAATGAATATGAGTTGTCATTATGTTTTGGATTTGTAGATTATGAAAAGGCATTTGATTCTATAAACATTTCTTCAGTGATTAGAGCATTGGATCATCAAGGTATAGATCCAGGATATTGTCATATTTTAAAGAATATTTATAAAAATGCAACAGCAACAATTAGATTACATAATGATACTGGGAAAGTCAACATTGAGAAAGGTGTAAGACAAGGTGACTCCATATCTCCAAAACTTTTTACAGCAGTGCTGCAAGAAGTATTTTGTGGATTAAAATGGGAAACTAAAGGAGTGAAAGTAAATGGAGATTATTTAAGTCATTTAGATTTCATAGATGATGTAGTTGTTTTTGCAAATAATGCTTCCGAGCTGCAGGAAATGTTGCAGGAGTTATCAGATGAAAGTAGGAAAGTAGGACTAAAGATAAATGTTAAAAAGACTAAAGTAATGTTTAATCGATTTGCTCAAAATATGAAAATAAAGATTGATTATGATGAATTAGAAGAAGTTAAGAGTTACAAATACCTTGGTCAGATTATTAATACAGATGGAAACATAATAGAGGAAATTAATCATAGAATTAAACTTGGTTGGAGTGCTTTTGGTAGAAATAACTTGATATTAAAAGGAAATATGCCTATGTGTTTGAAAAGGATGGTTTTTAACAAATGTGTTTTACCAGTTCTTACTTATGGATCTGAGACTTGGACACTTAATAGAAGATCAATACAGAGACTTCAGACCACTTAAAGAAGTATGGAGAGATGCATATTGGGAGTAACAAGAAGAGATCGGAAAAGTAATATATGCGTTAGAGAACAAACAGGTGTTACTGACCTCATTGAAAAAATTAAAAGATTGAAGTGGAGTTGGGCTGGACATGTTGCTAGAAGAGATGATAATAGATGGACAATTGAAATTTTAAACTGGATTCCAAGAGATTGTAAAAGACCCAGAAGGAGACCACATGTAAGATGGATGGATGAAATAAGAAAATGTGTAGGGGTGATGTGGAGAAGAGAAGCTAAAGATCGGAGAAGATGGATTAAACTTGGAGAGACCTTCATCCTGCAGTGGATTGATAATGGTTGATAATGATGATGATGATGATATATATATATATATCTTATAATCATTATTTATGATGATGATATATATATATATATCTTATAATCATTATTTAAATATTACCTTTCATGTATTGTACATTTTATTCTTTTTTATATTCTACATTTATCAATTAATACTTTCTATAATTACATATTGTAATGATCAAACATGTATAATCTACTAATAAGACTGAAAGACCAAGCAGGCATTCTCAACCAGCATGCATAGGGGTATCACTATCCCCCATGACCCTAGTTTAAACCCCAACTTAGGCTTCCTAGTATCCACTACATAATTAACACTCTTTATGTCAGACAGCTTTTCTTTTCATACAGTTCTTTTTAACTCAGGGTTCTGCGTGGACTCTTCTCAGCTCAGGGTTCTTTCACCGACTCTTAACACCTTTTAATCACTAGCCCTAATTTACCAAATATTGCATACATTATTTATATTTACCATTTATATGGTTATTTACATAGTTATTTATATTGTTCTGATCCACAAATGATGATAGCATACATTATTGATAAAATAACATTTATTAATTGGAAAGAAAATGATAAACAAGGTAGCTTACATATTGTAGTATTTAAAATAAGATAATCTACTAATTTTTCATGCATGTATATTTTAAAGGTATTGGTGATTTTATAGACATAAAGATAGTGTGCCCTATTTAATCCATAGGTAGTACATGAATATAAATCAATCTATTGTAGATTTGAACTTAACTATATTTTATTGATTTAATCTTAAACACTAGGGGACTATTATGCACAAGTTAGATAAAAGGTTATCTAGGGCTATGGTAATGTATAGGTGAAGGTTTAACTCTTTAGGAAGTAACCTGGTGCATCACAGTACTACATTGTTTGTGGATTGTTCAATGGTTAAATGATGAAGGATCAACTTAGTGATCTTAGTAGCAGGGATTCATGAGTAAACTTGGATGTCCCTGGCCACAGGTGTGTTTCTGCTTCTAATTGAAGGCACATCTGAATAAGACAAATGTGCATAATCTAGGATTTGGGGTGGTTGGGTCTTCAGTCCATTAGCTTGACCTAGTCCAATGATAATACTTAGATTAGATAATCAGGCATATATAAAATATAGCAGACTCTGTACACACTGCTTATACTTAAATAAATAAAGTGAATCATGCCAAAAGGAGGTAATAAAATACTTTATGGTAACCATTGAAGCACATTTATATATAGCATTGCAACTGAGGTAATAAAATAATATTTACTTAACCTTCCACTTATGCTACCTTAAAATAACAAAATCTCTTCTTATAATACAGCATGCACCACCATATAACCAAATATGAATTTTATTTGAAGATTTAACCCATTCACAAATAGTAACTTTTAAAATCTAGTAATAATAAGGCCTTCAAACAGGAGAAAATCTTAATACCCCATAGTGCTGACTGATCGTTCAGTCCATTATTTATTACATTGATTTAAAAAAATGATTGACAGCTTTATTTAACATATATAAATGTTTGCCACACATACATAAATGAATACAAACTTTTTAAATAGTCAAAATTACATTTACCTTATGGAAAATATAAATTATATGACAGAATTAATTTTATTTATTTTATTCAAACATTTATAGTGCATCACTTAAATGAGGGTATTTACTTATAAAAAGTAAATCAAATAATAATATCAAATATCATCCTTCACTAGGTTTTCTAAGTAGGTTTTTAACAGAAAAAACATCTTTATTTGAAATGATGGAGGGAAAAGAAAATGGAAATCAATCAAGATAATCTATTATTACTTCTACTTTAATTTACTATTTTTATACTTAACATCCTCTTGATTTCTGATGTTCCTTCAGACGCCATGAGAAGACAACTGCCAAAACATTTTAAACTATTTAAAATCCCTCCCTCCATCACTTAAACATATAATAATAATAAAAATTGAATTTAACCAATAATCGAAACCAGCAGATTTTTACGTAATTAAAATATTTTAAAATTACTAAATTTAAGATTAGTGCATGAATAATAGTAGTTAAGTTACAGTTAATAAAATTCACTTAGAATGTAAAATTGAATGACATGTTAACCTCATCCTTTTCAATTCGTAATGCATGACTACAATAAAATAATATCAGAAAATATCTAGGTAGTATTTGAGAAACAAATATCTGAATTTTAAATTATATAATAAGAAGATTAATCTTCACCATCCATTAAGGATTATAAATATTTTTTTAATGAAATAATTTTGAGTGTGTCTTTATAATAAAATATTATATATTATAGTGAAATTTAAATTATAAGCTACACTATTGTTTGTAAATGTATTTTTTAAATACAATGCGTATAAATATGAGCTGGGGTGGGTGGGTGATATATTCCCAAATAATAAATAAATAATTCATCAATTTTTAATATAAGTATCGGAAATCATAATAAACAAATCTTTTGTTTTAGTCAAAAGTTTCTGAACTTATCATTTTAACAGAACATACATAATGTATACAGTTCAAACAAATAAATTGCAAACACCAATATTTAATAAGGATATTATTTTTTATGGGGAGGGCGTTGTTCGTAGTATGAAGACAAATCATTTTCAGTTTATTTCTAACCTTAAGAGTTTTTTTTAATATAATAATATATAATGTTAAGATTTATTAGAACTTCACACTAAAAAGAGAATTCTCAATACATTTAAAGTTAATGATTTTCATTGGAGACAATTTATTCATATTGAAACAGTCAGATTCAACCACTTGTCTGTTTCACATATTTTATCCTCACATCTATATCTATGCCAGATTTAAACCCTCTCAGAATACCCACCTAAACAACATTAAATTACTATATATGCAGGATCACACATATATATGCGAGCGGTAAGTCTGTAATTAAAATAGTATATGTATATATTACAGATATATATTCATTTTAAAAAATTGTGAGGTTAAAAGATAATTTAATCTAAATCATTAGTCAATTTTACGGTTTATTTTATTGAAGTCACATATATATAAACGCATTCCCGATGCTACCATCCTACATCTTGTAACGGTATGGACTGATATACCCGGGTATTCCAGCCTGCAAATACATTTGAACACACAGATCAACTTTAACAATCAGCTGGTTTGTCCATTATATATATATACCAACTTACTTTCAATCTAAAAGTGCTGGTGCACCTATCTGCCATATCCCAAAGTTGATAGTGCCAAATGCAACAATCTGGCCCATCCTAGTATATCAGATAAAGAGAGTAAGCTCGCATCTAACTACTGTCGGACATAGGGTCTTCATGTAGGATACTAGAGATAAAACGATGAAATACTTGACTCATGATTACATCCATCTTCAGTAGACTAGCCTAAGCATCATCCACTAAATCTACATGCAATCCAAATCAGTTCATCTCACATCTTATCACTCTTTTCCAAAACCGTTGCCTCAGATATTCGAACTCAGGAAGAATTCACATTCGATTCTCTTAACAGGTATGTATCTATGCAAACTGTTAATTAATAACTAAAATAGCACATCCTATCTATCAAACAAAATATAACCTCTATTTAATGTTCTCTCTCATGCTTATTAAACAATAATGTGCATGTGTAAAATATTGGTTATAAGATGTAATGGAAGTGCTTAATTGAATGTAAATGCTGGATCAATAAACTACAGAGATTTTGTTAATTTACAAAACTTCATAATATTTATTTACAAACAAAAATAGGATATATTTAAACATAAATATAAATTCTTAACCAATTTAGGAAAGCAAAAAAAAATTTCTATATAGAAAAATATTTTTAAAAAAATCTCAATAAAGAAAAATATTGAAAAATGTCCATAAATTACTTGGATATCTCTATGTATTTACAGTTTCTATTGTCTATGCTGATAATAATAAACAAATGATTAATTCAAAATGAGATTGCTAACCCTAAGTAAATTTAACTGCAACCTCAGATATAATAATCGTGAAAAAATATAATGATAACACAACATAGAATATGATAGAACATAATATAAAGAATACTATTTAAAAAAAAAATGTTAGTCATTTATTCACTTTATCTTAAGAAATATTAGTAACATATATATACATCTGGGTCTCTTTTTACGTGGACTTATTTAACACGATTTTGAAGTTGCGCGATTCGTGTTTCACCGGAAGTCAAACTCCGATAATGCACTATTACTTTAAATAATAAATTTTGCGCACTTACGTTATATTGAAAGTAATAGCACATTATTGGAATTCGACTTTCATCTTAGTAATTTCAATATTTTCAGTGCTTTATAATAGTAAGATTTTATGCAATAATGAAATTAAAATCATGATTTCCACATTTTATGTATACACAAATTAAATTTTACAAGATTATAATGTAAATTTGTTCAAACATTGTGCGTGTTAATTTTGCATTTTAAATCACATTCTGTTTTTGCTTTTTAAAAAAAAACATAATCAATTATAATTTTCTTATTAATGACACTAATCATTAATGTGCTCTTAAATTCCAATGAGAGCTAAATGGTTGTATGTCTGGATATCGCGAGCTTCATAAACAATTAATAAAATCATCATCTCAAAGATTAATTACTAATTATGTTATCACCAGAAAAACATTGACACAACATGAGTGTGAAGTTGGCGCTAGTTGTTTGCAAATGAACGTGTTTTTCGGCAAATAGTTATAATAATTAAAATGTGTATAAAAAAATGTAAATTACTGTACTGTAAATTATGCATAAAAATATATTATTTTGAATAAAATTAAATATTATAGTTAAAAAAAGTTTGTCTTGTATCAATTTTTTTCAAATTTGAAATTTTTTATTAGTCATATTTTATTTCCTTATTATTTTTTTTTTTTGTGCGAATTTTAAAGTAATTTTACATTGGTGCTTTGCTTTTATGCAAATTTTGAAAAATCACAAACCGCATCACCCCTTTTTCAATGTAAGTTACGTCTATTTTTGCACGATTTCATTTGCACATGTTTTCCGAGGAACCTATCTATCGCATAAAACGAGACCCAGGTGTATATATAATTAATCGTGTCATGTGGTACATATTTTATATCAGTGGCTTTAAAAAAAAACAATAAAAATCTCTTACCATTAAATAGTCTAGTGAAGCACTTAATTGTTTGTGCATATTTAAATCCCACATCTGTCAGTAGAAAATACATCTAAATTTTATTTTAAAAAAATAAACTTTTCAATCTATCCCCCCTCCCCAACTCTCTTGATATTTTCCTATATTGGATTGTTCCCTCTATATAATTAGCAATAGCTTTTTCCAAATATAAAATGAGATAAAAATTAAAAATACAAATTGATATAACAGAAAATAAAACATAATTTACAATTTCTTTTTTATACAAAGTTCTTACGGCTGATGTATTTTGTTAAATAGATATTGAAGAACTCCAGTTTGATTTTATAGAGCATCCTGAAGATTCATTCCATAGATTTTCATCCTGTGTAAATATCAACTCCTCAGGCAATTTAACTGCAGACAGTCATATCTTTATATTTTTATATGGCCATAGTCGATAGAAAAAATGCTTCACCCCCCAATGACAATTCAGCTCTTAGCCAACATATTTCATGCTTGAACTATATATATATACAACTTTGCATAAATTTATAGTTAGTTTGCATTCAATAAAATATTTTTATACACAGAATAAAACTTAACTCAACTGTTTTAATTTTTTTTTTAGTTCCTTTTAAACAAAAATCAGGTTGCTTTTTTTTTAAAAAAATTTGAATTGATAATGACTTCCACTTATCTATTGAATAAATCAGATTAATGTTCCATTCATTTCTTTTACTTTTTATCCAAATGCCGATATTAAGAAGAAAAAAAAGTCTATTTTGTAGAAAAATATAAAAATAATCCTTCTCCTAAAACTAGACTTGACCGATCTTTTTTGCCAACAAGAAGAAGCAGATGATTTTTTAATTGTTTCCTTTTTATCTTGGCGCTATTTCTATTATTTGAAAAGCAGCATTTTAGCTTTTAAAATATTTTTTTACATTGATTCATTAAAAAATAATAAAACATATTCTAAAATAAATTTATAATATTCTTATCTCATTCTATATTTAAAATATTGATTCATTTTCTACTGTTATAATTATTGTTTTATTTTTTATTTAAGTCATTGTCAATTTAACAACACAAAACAAACAATCAACATATATATAACTATGTACAACTTTTTTTATTAAGATTGGTGTTTTCTTAGTAGTAAAATTTTATTACTAATATATATATGTATGTGTGTTTTTTTTTTCACGGTCAATTACCCATCATTCTTAAGTACTTAGTAAGTAGATATTACTTTATTTAGAAAAATATATATATCAAAAATATAAAAAACATTAATTTTCCTTTCCAAAAGTGTTCTAGCAAAATCTTTTTGTTTATCTTTCTACTTACTAATTAAAAAAAATATTTCATTATTTCAGATTGCTTAGGTATGTTGTTGGATAGCGATTTTTAACTATCTACACAATATATAGTGATAGAATCAGTTTTATACTAATTATAAATGCAGCTTTTAGTTTTAGTTGTAAACAACTTTTAATTAGGCCACCATAGTAGTCTTAATATAGCGTGAGTCTAATTTTATAAATCCAAAATTTTAATAACAATTCTCAGAAATTTTATAAAGTTGTAAACAAAATGCAGTTGACTGGTAATAATAAACCAGGGGAGGAAAAGGTGGAAAAACAGGATTAAAATTAGTTTAGTAATTAAATATGTTTTTCTAAAATGAGTTGATGGATTTTCCAGCTGCAGTCAAGCTTGTAAACAACCAGATGGTCAGAATTAAGAAAATTATAAATAGTTCAAATTTTGTAGTCGAAGAGATCACTCATATATATTATAATTGAGTTGTAAGCTAAATCCATGCATGTTTTACCTTTGAAATGGTGGGGTAAATAGACAACTGCCTCATCCTTTCCAGGAATGGTAGGGTGGTCTTTCAAAATACGATGAACTATACCTCAGAAAAGCAGCCCATAATGGAATCTCCAGGAACATCCAACCATCAAAAAAGACTGCCAACTGTACCTTCTCTGTTTACCTGAAATTACAATGAAGACAACTAACTAGTAATTTAATTAATTTCTGTAGAGCTCTGTTCATAAACTGTAACTTTCAATTATAATTTTTAAAGCTAGCTATTTATCAAATCTACCATTATAAATTCATTTTCTAAAATCTGCAAAGAAGGCTTTTAAATGCTAATTTCGTAATATTCAGTTTTGTCTGAATAGCAAACTTATAATGTTAAATTCATTCCTAAAATGTAGAAACTCTAATAATATACTTTAAACTATATATATAATTTTCTGTGGTCTTTTATGTCTATTTTGATTTATTCCATTTATTTTATAATTTTATCATTTTAATATTAATATAGGTATAGACTTGAATACTGCACATCATTTTTATTAAACACTTATAATGAGATAATATATAGAATCTAATCTCATTAACTATGCAATGCCTGTGAGCATAATCTTCCACATTCCAATTGCATAATTTTGTACATTTTAGTTTTAATATTCTTTATTTTCTTTATGAAATTAATATTTAAAATATAACTTGTTTTCATGTCTTTATTGTCCATGAATTCATTTTTTATCCAACTCCATATTAGTTTGTACGTACATCATTATATATATATGTAGACCATCTTATTAGATTTAATAATTAATCATTAATATAATAGCGGTTCACTTAGCCATGTGTGTATATATCTAATTCAGTGTTAATTTAGTTGTTCAATGAGTCTTGTGTTCCACCCTGATGCTACAGCAGGAGCATGGTTAAATTGAATGCCTGTGTAATTTAGGAAATGTCATCCATAGGGTATTAAATCATTGAGCAGGGGCAAAAGGTTTGAACATTGGTCAGATTCTGGATTGTACTATCTAGACTCCATCAGCTTTAGGGTATTTTACCTGTGTTCTGGATTACTGTTGCATAGGTTTTTTTTTCCCGGGTTCTGCTGCACCAATGTGTGGCTACAGTTATTTTCCATGACCCTGAATTACTTTCCATACTCTTTGTCATAATTATAGGGATATATAATAATTATTTTTTGGGGGGTTTGGGACACTCAATTATGGGATACATCAATTTATTCCCTATCCTGGATTAGTTAATTTCTCCATGCTCTGTGTTAACAACTATATATATATATGTAAAATTTTCCAGATTTTGGTAAAATATGCCATAACTTTTGTTGTATATGTATGATACATTGACGTGGGATAAATCATGTAATAAAAGTTTTTTTTTCTCTTTTCACTTGTGTCAAAATGTAAATCACATGAATCAGAGTTTAGAATTAGAAATAGTATGTGGATATAAGACTTTCATCCCAGACTATATATGTAATTTTTTTTTTGTTTGGCATATACTTAAAAACTTCAAATGAATTTTTTTGGTTGGCACAGAGTTGACATATATACACATAGGGTGATTGAGGTGAAATGCTTTATAGTTATACTTAGACTGGTCTAATGAACAATTTAAGATTTGAAATATATGATGTACATATGTGTAACTTTACTTGCTCACTGATGGCTAGTGCATAGGTAGACTAAAAGTCTCTCTCATAATAAATTTTGTCATCAGGAGTAGGAAAGAAAATAAAATGTGAATCCAGTATCTTAAATTATACTTTAAAGAGTTGAGTTGGATGCAGACAATGAAATGAATGTGATGAGATCAATAAATAGGATTAGTAAATGGGTACTCAAATAAAACTAAAACTGGCATAGTAATAATAATGAATACAATGATGGATCTTTATAAAAAAAATGTTTGGCAGAAATGATTGCAGCGTAAGATAAAAAAGGAGCAGACACTTGGGCTAAGAAATTATTTTATTAAATTTTAATTCATAAATCCTATATAGAGTTTTAATTTATAAATTTCGTATAGTATAAAATTTTAATTTATGAATCTTATATATATATAAAATGTTGGGTGGATAAATTTAATTACCATAATTGAACTAAATTTCTTTAATTTTATTTATGGCACTGTGGATTATAGAGATGGAGAAAGAATAAGTTAGGAGAAATCTATAGTGGGCTGAGGCTGGCAGAGAAAGGGATCAAGGAGCAAGCTATTTTCCAGGGGAAGGGCAGTGAGAAACCATATTAACAAGATATTGTAAAACTTTTGACCACAAAAAATTGTCATGGAACAAAATAGGAAGTACTTGGAACCACATACCACAAAGAATGGATAGTAGTACAAAAGAAGAGATAGGAGGAAAAAGAAGTGAGATAGAAGGTGTGGAAATAATAAACATAAATGAAGCAGAATGAAGGGTAGGCCCTATTACACCTGAGGAATCTGGAGAAATGCTGTGTGAAGAGTATAGTTGGGGATAGTAATGGACTAAGTGGATGGTTGCTAGAAAATCAACCAAGTAGGAACCATGATTCAGAGGGAGAAATAGAAGAGAAAGTTGAAGCAGAGTGAGATCCGAGGGAAGGATATGTGGAAAGCCCCATATATTTTTAAAATCCGTCCATGGTAATACTGATGGCAAGTTTAGACTTTGCTGATGCATTATTAAAAATTCACCAGAGAATGGAAGAAGAGCAGGTCAGAAGGGAGAAATCAAGAAAGTTTAGAAGAGAACCGGTGGAATATGGCAAAACTCCAGGAAAATTTATCAAGTCATGACCAATTACCTAGAGGATGACCAGACAACATTAAATGGATTACCACCTCTGAAGATCCAAGAATTTTCCTAATATAGGAGCCAACTATCTTATCATTCTTGTGATGAAGAATAAATGACTGTATGGACTAACAATTTCAATTATTCAAATTATATATGTATCATATAGAATCCTTTTTTATTATATAACTCTTTGTTGTTATTTTTTATTAAGAGAATAGATGATCCAGTTATAGAATCATCAATCATAATTATGTAAGGGGGAGGGTGTTAGATCAATCACTATAATTTTTGATTGTAATCAAATCTAGATGCTGACCACTATACCTATCACCTAAAGAACTGTTTGACTGACTGGTGTTGACGTGAAATTTTATTTATTAAATATTAAATGTTCACATTAGTACATGACAATTTTATATTTATTGTTATTGTTAAATTAACTTCATTATTATTTGTTATTCTGTATGACTGACTAAACCTTCTGTATGAATGGCTATTACTACATAAATACTGATAACATCAAGGGAGGGTTTCATATCCAAAGGCAACAATCAATAATCCATGTTGCAATACCATAAATTAAGATAGACAAGTTAAAGTCACGAAATAGGAGAATTGGTCAGCAGGATAATCATATCAAAATTATCATAAATTATGTTGTTAGATTAAGAAAATGGTTAGAACAGGTACTGGATGGCTATCCTACTTGGGGTCAAATGTTAGGGGAATGATCATAATATTATATGAATCAAATGAAGTATGATCTGACTTGCTCAAATGTCAAATTGATTAGTTCCAAAAGATTGTAAATCACCCATAATGGAATAAAGCTGTTAATGATTTATTTTATTTAATTAGAATTTATGTATGTTTCCTCATTATCTAACTTTCCATTATCCATGCACACCACACACATAGCTGAAATGCAAATAATTATAGTTTTATATCAAGCTTATGATAATCATCACCATATCTTATTAGAATCCTGCATATAACCATGGAATTTGAATACCAAGGAGTAATGGGAATATGAGAACCCACAACATTGAGAAACTAAGGGGCAACCACATGGTAACAATATATAGCAGAGTGGAACTAAGCATACCATTAAATGTGATATATTTACAACTGGAAAACTTTACGGTCTTGAACTCATACCACTGCCTTAATGTAAATAAAATGCATGGCAGAAATAGCCATTTTATTCTGTTCCATTACCATTAATGACCAATTATTGGAGCTAGATACTATCCAGTTATGATGTTAGAATCTGATTACACACATAATACCTCCTTTCCATTACAATACTTTCTATAAAAAAAACTAGAAATTTACAATCTTACATACACTAACATGATGACAAATCATCTAACCTTTTGCAACATATATATCAAACCTGACATTTCAACTTGTCGCTCGAGTAGATGATAACATCAGATTTCATTGACAGAAAACTATCTTCTGCAAGAGGTTAGTTGATTTTTCAACAAACATTTGTATAGAGCAGTGGTCTTCAACCACTGGTCCACAGCCTGGCGCCAGGCCGCAGAAGTTTTCTGTTGGACCATGCTAGATGGACAAGAAAGTTTGTAATAACAAAATAATAAGATTTTAAACTTTTAATTAATATAAACAATTTTTATTTATTTTTTTATCGCATTTTTATTCGATTAAAAAAAAAGAAACAGAACAAGAACAAAATCTAATCAATCATACATAAATTAACTTGTTTTTCTATTTATCACAGATGTTTAGGGGAAAAGGTAGAATTAAATTTTTTATTATTTTTCTAAAAAAATTCAAAATTAAAAAAAAAAGTTTTTTATTATAAAAACTTTGTTTGTCTTTTGATAGCCAATCATGCCGCTTGTCGGCATTGTTTATGTGTTAAAACAATAAAATATAACATTACCGGGCAGCAGTTTTAAAAATATGGTGACTTTTTTGATCTCTTAAATTTTTTCTACTTCCTCTTTTAATATTTCATTTTTAGTGTTTTTTTTTTTTTGTATTATACAACAATTTTTTTTTGGAGCATTAACTTTTATTTTTGAAATTAATTTTTATCTTTTTTTAAAAATAAAAACCAAAAAATAACTTCTGTCTCTAACTTTTACAAAGTATTTCTCAATACACCCACTCCCTACCCCAAAATAAACTAAAATCAAAACTTTTGACTTTTTCAAGTTTTAGGTTTATTTTGTTTAAAAATTGGCCTCTAAGGCAATATCTTTTTTGCGTTTATTTGTATACCACTAATATACTAAAACTTTTATTTTTAAAACCAATTATTATTACTTTTTTTTAAAAATAAAATCAAACCAAAAGTAACTTTTGTCTCAGTGAAGACAAAGTATTTCTCAACCCATTCCCCCCAAAAAATGAAAATAAGATCTTTTGTGGCTCTAACTTTTATTTTTAAAATCAATTTTTATCACCTTTTTTTAAAAGAAAAACAACCAAACAATTTTTGTCTCTAACTTTTACAAAGTATTTCTCAATCCACCACCCCCCACCCCCAAATTAAAATATGATCAAAACTTTTGACTTTTTCAAGTTTTGTTTTCTATTTTTTTTGTTTGTTTAAAAATACGCCCACTTTTTTTTGGCCTATAAGGCGATATTTTTTTGGGCTTTGTATACTGCTAATATGCTAAAACTTTTATTTTTAAAACCAATTTCTGTTACCTTTTTTAAAAATAAAAACAAACAAAACATAACTTTGGTCTCTATCTTTTGTCTCATGGAAGACAAAGTATTTTTCACCACCCCCCCCCCAACAGAATTAAAATAAGATCAAAACTTTTGACTTTTTTAAAACTTTCATTGACTTTTTTTTTAAAAGACGGTGACTATACGGTGTTTTTTTTTTTTTGACTTTATTACGCGATGTCTATTTTGCCATTTTTAAAAAAAACTTTTCCTATTAATTAATTACATTTTTTGATCATTTCAACACACCAGCACAAAAAAAATTACAACATCTTATTTTTTCAGATTTAAAATAAGGCAAATTTTTTTTTTGGCTGTATAGTGATTTTAAATACACAATTTCTATTTTGCTCTTACTACTATCAAAAGACAACCTCCATATATATATAATTTCATCTTGTATATTTAACATTAAATACAGATATTACATTTATCATAATCATTTTTTTAAAAATTTATAATAAAAACTTTATTAATAACATAAATATTTATAATTTATACAAGTAGTTAAACAAATGATAACCAAAAAACACAGAATTTGAAATATTTTACTATTAAGACAACACACTAGCTATGATATTTCCCAACATTCAGGTGAATAACATTTTATTCTTGCATGTTTTAACAATGAAATAATAAACTTAGAAATGCAAGCACATTAATAAGAACAATTATTATTGTACTGTTTCCTGTGTTCCGCATGTGAAGGTAAACAACACCATTACAATACACAATAACTAGTGTGCTGTTTTGGTCAGTTATAACAATTATGCTTATCTAAGGCTAAGCAGATTACATCTTCAAGAAAATTTATCTGTAAACTTCTGCCGGTCTGCTAAATCTTATCATTATTTTTGCCGGTCCACAGGTGTGAAAAGGTTGAAGACCACTGTTATAGAGGATGTAATTTTAATTTTCACTTCATTAAGTGTGAAATACTTTCACGTTGTGACTTGCTTGACAATGTGGGATTTTTAAAAAAATTTATTTTTGTGTTAATATCTGGCTTTAATTATTTGGCTTAGTGAACAAAATTAATAGATGTTGTATTTAATTAATTAATTAACATATATATGATAAAAACAGTTTATTTATTGCCAAATTTTTGAATAAATTAAAAATAATGATTAGGTAAGGATAAGTAGTAACTCTAGATTACTTTATATATTTAGTTAAAGGGGATTTGAACACTAACTTTAAGCTTCCTTTAGCTATTCTTTCCATCTTATATAACCAATACACATGACCATGCATATTTAAATAAGATAAATGATCTCCAATATATGTAGTTTGTGCTGAACCAACACTTATCAGTTGGTCCAGATCATCATCACCCACACACACATATATATAATCAATACTCAGTTTATATTAGGATAGCAAATATTCAATCTGTAATGGACAGATTTCAATGTTCTCCAACTCTTTAGACAGCCATACCATGGAAAATCTGCTGAGCACTGATTATATATATGTCTGTGTAGAAGATAATGATCTGGACCAACTGATGAGTATTGATTCAGCACAAAATATGTATATTGAAGATCATTTATCTTATTTACATATGTGTTGTCATGTGTATTGCTTATATAACATGAAATAATTAGCTGAAGGAAGTTTAAAATTCTGTATTCAAATCCCCTTTAATTATATTTTAATGTTCGGTATTAACAATATACTAGTATTGATTTATTACAGTTCAACCTGAATTTTGCGCATCCCTCTGTATGTAAATGAACATATTAAGGTCATATATATGAGAAATCAGAGTGACTTAAGATCAACATGGGTCTGACAATAATATTGGCACCAATAAGGAGTTGAGCATTTCATCATCAGCTTTTTAATGATATAGATGGCTGAAAAGTTGGAAGGTGAGAAGATTGAAGTCTGTTCTTTAAAGTTTGAAGATTTTCTATCTTAATATAAACAGCCCTGATTATATGTGTGTGTGGGAGATGATGATCTGAACCAACTGATGAGTACTGGTTCAGAATGAAATACGTGTATTGGAGATGATTATATAAGATGGAGTGGATAGCCGAAGGAAAGTCTTTGTTCAAATCCCCTTTAACTACATCTTAAAGTTCACTATTTACAATATACTAATATTGAATTATTTTATATATTTAGATAATATATATGTTTTTATTTAAAATTATTAAAATTACAAATTGCCAATTGGGAAATGAAATTTTGTCTTATTTTAAAACTTAAGAAATCATGTTTTTAAATTGTGTTGTTTTTTTTTAATTTGAAAGAATAATTGATTATACCTATTTTTTAATTATTATTATGTTAAACATTCTTTTCTTAGAAATTTCTTATATATTCCAATAAAATTATAAATGGCTGTCTTATTACATATTATGCGATATTTAGTTGTATATGTATATTGTAGAAGTTGGTTTAAAATGACAGTTTATTAAAGGAAGGGAATAATAATATAAGGAAGAAAAAAAAAGAAAACATAAAGCATAAAGTTTGGAATAAGAAGTGTAGGAGTGGAGTATACGTGTCCATATGAAATAAATGTAAACAAATACATGCACAAATCAACATATTTATTTTTGTTTTATTATGAAAAAATAAATTAACAGTATTAGTAATTAACTTTGATTATAAATAAATAAGTCATTCTGATTAATTATTATTATTTTAAAATAAAAATATCAATATGTAAAATTCTGTTATTTTTATTTATTATAATTAGCTTTTTTAAAAGAATGAATTATGGAACGTGGGAATATAAAAATATTTTATTGAATTTAATAGTCTGGTAGGTGAATTGGCAGGAAAGAAAAAGAATAAAAATTTAGACTTTTGGAAGAATCGGTAACAATAAGACTTAATCTCCAAAAACTTATAATAAAATAAGAACAAATTTAATTCTTCATTATTTGGATCATATGAATAAAGTCGAAACTTAAATAATAAGAAAGGTAAGAGATTTATTTCTCCCATAGGCCAGATTTCCAGTGGGTTGGATTAATTATTAATAGATTAACGGATTAACCTAAATTTCTATATATCGTGCCTAATAGTTCATTTCATTATCAGTCTATGATGAAATTAAAACACTAAACCAAATAGTGATTATTTATTCAACAATTAATGCCATTTGAAGCTTCATTATCAGATCAGAAATTGGGCCTAAAGAAAAAAAACATTGCCTGGTAAAACGGATTAAAGAATTTATTGCTACACTTTTGAACACGGACTTTCAAGCACCCTTCAACTATCCACATTATCTCATACCACTGATGCACATGGACCACACACACATGTAGAAAAGATAAATTATTACTAATATATATATTTCGTGCTGAACACTCATCAGTTAGTCCAGATCATCATCTCCCACACATATGTATATGTATGTGCTCAGTTTATATTAAGATAGCAAATCTTCATACTTTAATGGACAGGCTTCAGTCTATTCCAACCTCCAATTCTTCAGCCATCCATGCCATTGAAAATCTGATGATGGAATGCCCAAATCCCATGCTGATACCAATATTATTGTTATGCTCAGGTTGACTTGAAGTCACTCTGACCCCTCATGTAAATGATCTTATCCATTTAAATACATAGAAGAGGGATGGGCAGGATACAGACTTAATGTGTAATATTTGAAATACAGGCATTCTTCATATACCTGGAACTTAATTATAACACTGGTTATATATATATATATGTGAGAGAGATAATATCTGAACCAACTGATAAGTGCTATTTCAGCACAAAATACATATATTGGTGATTATTTATCTTTTCTACATGTGTGGTCATGTGTATCAATGGTATGTGATAGTGTCGATAATTGAAGGGTCATTAAAAGTTTGTGTTCAAATTCTCTATATTTATAATTAAGCTCCAGGTATATAAAGAATGCCTGTATTTCAAATATTACACATTAAGCCTGCATCCTGCCCATCCCTCTTCTATGTATTTAAATGGTATGGATGACTGAAAAGTTGGAATTTAAAATAGATTGAAGCTTGTCCATTAAAGTATAATTTGCTATCTTAATATAAACTGAGCACTTATTATATAGATATATATATATGTGTGTGTGGGGTGTGTGTGATTATCTGTACCAACTGATGAGTGCTGGTTCAGCACGAAATACGTATATTGGTGATTATTTATCTTTTCTACATGTGTGTGATCATGTGTATCAGTGGATAGTGTGGATAGTTGAAGAATGCTTCAAAGTCTGTGTTCAAATCCCCTATATTTACAATTAAGCTTCAGGTATATGAAGAATATCTGTATTTCAAATATGGTAACACATTATAAAAGAAATAGCGTGACCCAGAGAATAATATTTTATTATTGTTTTCTTTGTTTTATTTCTATGTATTATTGATGGAAAATTTAAGGCATTCTAGAAATAATAATTCAATAATTATTAACCTTTTAAAAAAATATTCAATTTAAAGAATTTTTTTTTTTTTTTAAATATTGATAGGAAAATGTTGATTTTCTATACATACACATTCGCATATCTATTAGCTTCGTAAACAAATAGTTAAAAACAAGTATAAACCTTATAAGTGGATATTGTTTATGGTTTATAAAACAAATGTAGATAAATGTATGATAAAATATATGCTCATAAATATCAATATTTTATTTATTTTTTTCATATGTCATAGCACCGGCCAGGACGCGAACCCACAACCGTCTGCAACCAACTACTTGCTTTGCAAGGCAGTTGCGATGATCTCCCGGATTTTTGAACAGCATAAAACAGACTTTATTTTGTGAAACTGAACAGATATTTTTAATTTATTTTATATACATATATAAAGGGATTTTTTCAGTAATTTGAGTATAAATTTGCATTAAAGGCATGGAGCCTCAGATTTTGCCTGTATTTTAAACAAATGTTATTGCATATGATGTGTACGTTTTAAGACAAACATTTTAAATTATGTGATGCTCATTATATATACTAGTTCATCATAATATTGCTAGTAAATATTTAATAATATTTATTTTTATATTAAGTCGAAAGAATATAAAAGAAATATTTTATATCGCAGCAAAATAAAAAATGTACATACTGTTAGTAATATAAAGAGGTATTTTTTGCTTTAAAAGAATTGTAGATGATAAACAAACACACATAAAAACAGCAGTTAGTATATGTGGTAAAAAGAAGTGTATATTATTGATTGCAAACGTCTTCAATTTACTTTACATGTCTAGTGGACATGGATTTATTCATTGCTCATACAAATAGTTTTTAATTCATTTATTTATTTATATTTGAAGAGGGCTGTAAAATAGGAAATTTTATTTAATAAATTTCAATAAATAAAAGGAGAGAGTAAGACATTGTACACACATCATTTATTTATTTTATTATTGTTTATTTACTTATTGTTTTATTATTTTTTGTATTATGTTACTCATGTATGTATTGCAATAAAAAATCATATTGTTGTTTTTAATTACCCTGGCTTAGTCTAAATTTCATTTATGCATTTATTTTATTTTCAGTTTAAGTATATGATAAGTTTATAACATTAGTTTATTATCATCAACATAACATTCAAAATTTGTCTCATAATTTATAGTTATAATATGCTGACCATAAGATTAATGTAACAAGGTAGGGAGAACATGCAGGAATATACAATAGGTAAGTAACCTTACTTGCCTGATACTTGTAATTTAGAATATTTTCAAGTTAGATTTTAATATGCTATTATTCATAAGTTACATACCATTTCTAAATATAAGAAAAATAGTATTGTTTATTTATTAGTATTTTGCCCTGTCCTTTGCATCACAAGTTTGGGGTCCCTTTTGGGGTCCCTTGCATCACAAGTTTGGTTCTGCTAACATGTAGCCATAATGAATGCTCACTCTCTTTTTCTACATCACAATCTGATTTCCTAATCATGAGTGTTGATAAACATATACTCCTGAGAACAAAAGTATGACCTCAATAAACTTATAGGTCTTGATAAAATTATTCCCTTAAGAGGGAGAATATGTGTTTTGAAGCTTTATATCTACTGAAGATAATTAATGATTTTTTTTAGAAAATACATCACTCATTTTTCAATGGTATGTTTGATATTTGTGAGACAATTTTTTTTTTTTACAGTTTGAAGAAAAGAAAATCTGTTAATAGATCTGTAACTTGAAAGTGTGATAAATGTCTCTAAGCAAAGATAATGACCCAATAAATATGCCAGCATTTTAAATCCATTATCTGGCTTGTTATTAGTGATATTGAATAGACTGGTTGAGAGGATTGAGAGGGAGTGGCTGAATTCTCTTAAAGATTCCTGGTAATATGTGAAATAAATCTTTATGCAGATCTTTTTTAAGTGTATTTTTACCTTATTAAAAAGTCATTTGCCTATTAGTTCCAAGTGAAAGAACTTCTTATCATATTTGCACCACAGAATTTGATAAAGTGCCAGATAATTCACTTGAGATTATCAATGAAATAGAAATACCAGAGGCACAATTCCAGGTAGTTTATATTTAGGTTTGCTTAGCATTACTAGAAGTAGATTGCCTAGTTTATTTTATTTTAATGGATTATATTAGTAAATCTATTTTGTTGACAACAAATATTGTTATGTCTTTAGAGAAATATACTATTGATAATTACTCACTATCACATGCCTATAAAATAAACTATTGATGAGAAATTTGGTATCTTCATTGATAATTTTACCATTGCTGAATTTGACATAAAATCTATTGGGCATGATAGAGGAATAAAATTTTGGGAAAAGGTAGTGTAGCGGTGATATGTGATGAAAAAAAATAGAGCATGATGAAACAAATCCATATAATTAATGAAATGAAATGAGAGATTGTGACATAAGATATTTTTTGTTAGGAGGATCTATTAAAATATAAGAAAATAATTTAATTAATAAATAATAGATTATAATTTTAAAGAAAAAAATGTGAGATAAAAGAGACAGATGTATTTAATATATATATATATATGTTAATTCTAATGTTTTCACGGATAAAAGATGTCATATTATTATTACTATTTGTGGGATATTCCGCATGCATTCTTATGATTTGAGAAAGAGGATGCTCTGAGGAAGGTACTTGATATTGTATTAAAACATCAGCATTTAGCTTTTTCACTACACGGAATATCCCGCAAATAGTAATAATAATATGACACATATATATATACAATTCTTAATAGATAACAATTAATGGATAAGAATACATTCAACATTTTGTGCATATAAAAATATTGTTTACAAAAGAAAATTTAAAATAAATGAAAGAACAAATCATAAAGCAAGAGTTAGAAGAATAAAAAATTAAATTGTCTGTGGAAGGGATGATGAAAATCTTATTACAAAAGTTAGAAAACAAATTTAAAGAAAATAGAGTAGAGATCAAAGAGATGAATTTCAAATTTGAGAATATGAACTAAAAGTTAGAAGGTTTAGAAAAGAAATAGAAGAAAATAGTTAAGCATGTGAAATAAATATTGCTGGCATCAATGAAAGAATGGACAAACAAATTGCAGAATTAAAAGCGAAGTTTCAACAAGATTTTAAACAAGAGATACAGAGTTTGGAAAATAAAATAATGCTTGTTAAAAAAGCAGCGGTAATAGATAATAAGGGAATCATAATTAGGCTAGTCCCAGAGAAAATGTTAGAATCTTTAATAGATGGGGGGAAAAAAGGAACGATTCTAATCTCACAACTAAGGATATTAAAATCAATTACATAGCATTCAATAATAAGTTTATATTAACTATACAATATTAGAGAATAACTTAGATAAAATAGAAATATATATATAGTATTAAATCAAATTTTAAACACTATTGAAATTACAGATGAATGTAAAAAATGAAATTGATAATAAAGTTGAAATAAAAGTTGATCAATCTGAACTTGATATAAAGATAGCAGAAACAGTTCTAGAGAAAGTAGAAAAAGAAACAAGTGTTATGAACAAAGAAATAGAAACTAAATTAGTGGAGCAAAAGAAAATTTAAAAGGCATTAAAATAAATAAGTAGGATTAATGTAGCAATATAATGTAAATTAGTTAAACTATATAAGATTTAAGAAGCTCAAAATTATTTAACAAAAATAAATGGCAGTTAAGTATTTCTGAAAAGTCAAGAAGCATTAGCAGATGATTATCAACATATAGTGGAAGAGGTAGAAAGTAAAACGAAGTTAGAATAGAAGGAGTAACACATAAGAGAAAATAAAAATATGCAATTAGAAATGGTGAAGTAAAGACATTACATTATATGAAAGCATTAAGACAAGAAGAGATATTTCAATAGCTGAAGATGTAGACATAAGTATAATGTTGAATAAAAATTAATCAAAGAATTATCAGTAGAAATAAGATAACATTTGCTTATCCAAATATGGTGTATGTCTACTTAGGTTTTATATTAATTATAAAAACCTTGAGATCATAATATAAGTTTAAAATAAGAACTCATATATTTATTGCTGAAAAAATATAATGTGGCATAATGAATTGATTATTAATGATCAAAAGAGACTGAAAATAGGTAGAGGAAAAACAAAATGTAGAATATTTGTAAAGATCAGTAACATACATTTTACTGATAAATTCTGACTCTATCCACAGAATGTATTTTTTTTTTTTGTTATAAATTTAAAACTATAAATTTTGCTATAGAAGGTCAGTCGATTTTAAGTTTCAAATTTAAAAGATAGTATTGGTGTTCAAACTGTATACTCTTAATGTTTGCAGAGATATTCCCCATAATGTGTGAATATCATATAAGAATCATTTTAGTGGATGATATATGATATTAAATCTATTATTTGTAGAATAATGTTAATGTTAAATGGTTTTAATTATTAATTTAGAAAGTATTAGTGAAATTAATAAATTTTGTTAATGTTAATATCTGTTATAAATATAAAATGTGTAGTAAAAGATAGATAAAAAGATATTAATACAAGGAATGAAATAATTAGACATTAATGTAAAGAAAATAATTTTAATGGGCAATTGTTTTCTTTATTTTTTTAAAGAAAGGAGATTTGTAGCAGTTAGTTTAAGATGACAGTTTGTTAAAGAAACCAGAATAATATTATAATAATAAAAAATGAAAAAAAAAAAGGATAATTTTGTCTTAGTTATGGATAGATAAGCTAGTTATAAAATTGTGGAGATATGCATGTGCATGTTAAATGAATGCACACAAACACCCACAAATAACTATGTTTATTTTTTGTTTTATTATTGAAAAATAAATTAACAATATTAGTGATTAATCTTGATGATAAATAACAAAATAAACAAAATAAGTCATTCTGATTAATTATTATTTTAAAAGAAAAATATTAAGATGTAAAATGTTTATTTTAATTTTATTATTATTAGTTTTATTTTAAATAAATGGACAGTGGAGTGTGAGAATATATATATATTAATTGATAATCTGATAGGAGAGAAGTCAGGAAAGAAATATAAAAAACAATTTAGACTTTTAAACTAGTCAGTAAAAAAAAAATTTTAACTCCAAAATCTTATAATGAATTAAGAACTTGTTTATTTATTTATTATTTTGGAATATATAAGCACAATTGAAGATTAAACAATAAAAAAGGGGAGAGATTTATTTCTCCTATTGTCCAAATCTCAAAAAATCTGAATTAATTATTAATGGTTTAACTTAAATTTATATACATTTCTCTCTTGCCTAATAATTCATTTCATAATTATTGTTCAATGAAAACAAAACATGAATTAGGTCACACTAATCCAAATAGTGATTATTTTAATCAATAATTAATGCCATTGGGAGTTTCACTATCAGATCAGAAATTGGGCTCAATGAAAAGAAAACATGATACCTAATAAAACTGACTAAACAATTTATTGGTTCCCTTTGTACAAAAATAGCATGTACAAAAATAGCATGACCCAGAAGGTAATAGCATTGTATTTTTGTTTTATTTCCCAAGTATTATTGACGGAAAACAGTGTTATAGAAATAACAATTCATATACATTGTTTAATAATTATTAATGTTTAAAAAAATATTAAGAATAATACTTTTTTAAAAAAGAATTATTGATAGGAAAAAATTTTCATTGATTTTCTATGCATAAATTTTCAAAACAAATAGTTAAAAAAAAGTATGCACTTTTATAATTAAAATTACTCCAAATCCAAAACTTAACCAGACTAGCCAATAAAATAAAATCCAAAACATAAAACAATGGTTTCACTGCTACAAGCAGACTTCTCAAGCATAAAGAACTACAAAACAACACTATATTTATATTAAACATTACCCACATAATCCATTTACTTCTTCATCCATCCTTAATATTAAAAGAACTTTTAAATAAGTTAATTGCTTCAGAATAATAAATTATCAATAATAAAGATTCTTTAATTCTTTTTTTTTATTTAATTTCTCTCACAGAAGATATATCAAAATTAATAGTGTGGCCTGTAACTTTTTCATGGTCATACAAAGCAGATCTAAGATATTTATTTCCAACCCTACTTTTATGTACCTTTATTCTTTCATTTAAGATCAATCTATTCTGATCTATATAAACCATCTTACAAAAACAAGGGGTAATCCACACCAGTAATAATCTTCCTATCAAAAAATTCCTTTGTATTAAAATGTATTATTAAATAATACAAAAGAAATTTTTGATAGGAAGATTATTCCTGGTGTAGATTATCCCTTGTTTTTGTAAGATGGTTTATATAAGTCAGAGTAGTTTGAGCTTAAATGAAATAAAGGTACATAAAAGTAGGGTTAGAAATAAATGTCTTAGATCTGCTTTGTATGTCCATGAAAAATATACAGGCCACATTATTAATTTTGATGAAGCTAAGGTTGTCTTCTTTGAGAAAAATTAAATAAAAAGAAAAATTACAAAATCTTTATTATTGAAAATTTATTATTATGAAGCAGTTAACTTATTTAAAAGTTCTTTTAATATTAAGGATGGACGAAGAAGTAAATGGGTTTTAAATGTGTAATATAAATATAGTGGCTAGTCTGGTTGAGTTTGGATTTGAGTAATTTTAATTATTTATTGACTAGTTTAGCTTTATACTTGTAATGTTTAAATTTTATAATTGGATATTGTTTATAATCTTTTAAAATATGCGTAGATAAATTGTAAGATAAAATATGCACTTATAAATATTAATTTTTGTAGTTCATAAAATAGACTTTATTTTGTCCAAGTGAGCAGATATTTTTACTTTATTTTACATACATTTGTAAAGAGATTTTTGTTGTAATGGTCTTGCAGTTTGAATATAAATTTGCATTGGAGCAATGGAGCCTCAGATTTTGTATGTACTTTAAGCAAATGGATTATTGTATATGAAACAAATATTTTATTTATATGACAATCATGGTATGTAGTAGGCATAATAATGTTGTTGGAGAATATATAACAGTATTTATTTTTATGTCAAGTAGAAAGGATATAAAGGAAATATTTTATATAGCAATTAAGTAAGAAGTATATGTATTTTTAATCATATAAAGATATTTTTCATTTTAAAAAAATAATATTAAATGATGTGATAGAGCAAAAAATTTATACAATATTTAAGAGATATATTGGTACTGATCAGCAGTGGTTTGGGGTAATCCTTAGAATTCAAAATGGCAGTGAGTGCACTCTAAATCAAGACCGATATATATTCATCTTGTGTAATTTATAAGAGTTTTATGATTTATTAATGTTACTTGGCTATAATTATATAAAATTTCTGCTCAAGTTTGGAAATGAAATATTTAAGAAATCAACATAACTTACAGATGCTAGCAAGTATACATAAAGATTGCAATTGCTATATATGGTAAAATAGTCAATGTTATTGTTTCACAAATATCTTCAATTCCTTTTGTACAGGGATATAGATTGATGAAAATAAGTAATTTTCAGTATATTTATCTATTTGTTTTTGCAAAAGAATATAGAAATACAATTCTAAGAGAATAAATATAGGTAGACAATTTTAGAATAAGTAAAAATAGAAGTGTAAAAGGTTGTACACATCAGGTATTTATTTATTTATTTTGTTATTATTTATTTACTTATTTGTTTCATTATTAATTCAATTTATATATTATTCATATCTATTTTGGAATAAAATTATATTGCTGTTTATTATATGGAGTCCCTAGTCTCATTTTCATTTAAGTATTTATTTATTCTGGGTTTAGTACATATCTATGTAACAAGATAGGAAGAAATAACCTAAATATACAATGGGTAAACATTTTGACTTCTATGATGCTCATAATTTTAGATTTTGACTCTGGAATGCAGACAAAAAGATGAGTGCTATCAGATGTGAAAAATATTTTATAATTTACATTTTTACATGTAAATAAATGAAGTGCTTTATGATGGAGACATAGGCAAGATTGATCTTAGCCAGCTCTGTACACATTAATTTAGTTTTACAAAATAATACATTAATAGAAATTTTAGTAACTTCAACTAGTGGCTTACATTTTCTTATTATTGTATTACACTTCTCTGCAATAATCTATGCATACACAGTTTACATAGTGTGGCACTACACTGCTTCACTACATTTGACTGCTGCACATGGATTTATTCAAACCATATTGTATTTGGCAAGAAATATTGCCACACAATATTGAACACACACATAGCTCATAGTGTAATTTTTTGGCAACACTTAATTAATTCTTATTTTTCATTTTTTGCAAATTAGCATACTTTAGTTAATTTTCATATTTGCATAAATTTATTGTTAGTTATATTAAATTTACTACAATGCTATTTTATTTTTTACTTTCTGACAATTTATATAAACACATACTTTTATAGATTTTTTTAAAACTTTTAGTCTGAACATATCACAAGCTCCCTCACTCTAAAAAATAGAGTAAAGGTCAGTCACGAATATAATCTTTCAATTTTTCAGGACTTCATCATTTTGTTATTCTTCTCGTCAAAGGTACTGACCTCTCGGTCAGTTGTCCATTGCTTAACTCTACAGGCTGACCAAAATTCAAGCTGTTTCTTTTTCATTTAATTCAGTTTCCATAGATGCATTAGTACTATTATCCTCATTATTTATTACAGAATCACAATCTGTTGACTCACAAAAACGATTTCTTAAATGATCGACGTGTCTTATAACTTTTTTGTTTTTATCTAGTTTAATTAATTACTCATAACGTCATAAACAGAAGTTTAGCTACTATTCCAGATAATTACTTTTTTTTAACATATCCCATATCCAGATAGTTTCTCCGATATTAAATTTAATAAATTAGTCTCTTTTTTATTAATTAATTTTATCTGGTATAAATATAAAGACATCACCTCTGACACAAAGTTTCATCAGAAATTCCACAGATGTTTTTCTAATCATTGAATGTGGCATGAAATGCTAATAAAACATTGCTGCTGATAAAGTTTCATGAACATCTGTATATTTTGTCTTATTCAAGGTAAGCTTCAGTTATTGTATGGTCTTTTAGGCTAATCCATTGGACTTGGGATGGTATGGAGGTGTTAATAAGTGTTGTATCCGTTTATTAGCTAAAAAGGTTTTAAACAACAATGATACAAAATTTCTGACATTGTCACTAACTACTAATTCTGTGTATTAATGGGTAGTGAATACTTTATTTAACACTTTTATTACATTTTGCACTCTAGTATTTTTCACTGATACTCTGGACATTTTGATCACTAATCAATTACAACTAGGAATATATATCTGTGAAATGATTCAGCATGGTCTAAATGAATACTATGTCATGGTTTAGTCACTTCAGGTTATAGTTCTAACTCTTGTGCAGATAGTCTCACTATTTCTTGTCTAACTTGGCATTTCTTTACGTTTTTCTCAATGTCACTATTTATTTTTGACTACCATACACAAGATCAAGCTAATTCTTTTATTCAGATTATATTGAGATGTCCACTGTGTAATGACTCTAACACATTTCTTCCCCTCAGCTAATACAAGAATGTGGTCAGTCATGAGAATACAACCATTACTGATGGATAATTTTTTACAGCCATTCCAAATTTTCTGGACCATGTAGTTTGGCTGAGTTTTAGGCCAATATTGCTTTATCCATTTCTTAACTAACTGGTGTCCAGCATTGTTCTTTGTTCATTTTACTTATGACTGTAATGTTTACTACTTCAGATTTCATAGAATCAATATAATTAACTTCAGTAACTTACACCTCTTGATTACAGCTATCCTGAGTTCTAGAAAGAGTGTCAGCATGTGTAATTTGCTTTCCTGGTTTTATAAAATAATTCAAAATCATAAAAAGCTAAGATGTTAATCCAACATAACATTCACTGAGAAGAATGGTCTGGAGTCAATTTGCTCTTTCCAATGTCACCAATAGAGGTCTATGTTTCATACAGATTTTTAATAAGCATCCATATACATATTGGTGGAACTTCCTCATCATAAACATGATGATTAGAGACCTTATTATCTAATTGTCTATAGTTTTTCTTAGCAGCTGTAAGTGTTCTGGATATGAATGCAATAGGGCATTCACCTCCTAAAATTTTAAGAAATTATAGTACCAACTCCTTATTCCATAACATTAGTGGTAATAACTATTTTGAGTTATGATAGTCCATAAAGAACATGAATAGATGTAAGCAAGTCATTAATTTGTTTGAAGACTGCCTCCTGTTGAATCTTTGACTCTTTTTTAAATAATTCATAAAATGAAGTTGCAATATGAGATTTACCTTTCAGCAAACACTCAAGAAAATCCAGTAATCCCCAAAAGGCTTGAAATTCTGTGACATTTTTTGGATTCAGTCTGTTTTTTATTGTCCTAACCTTTTCCAGGTTGGGATATTTGACCTTAACTATAATAATATGTCAGATAAATTTTATTGCTGTGGTAGACTTTATGCATTTTGAGGCATTAGTCTAGTTCCAAATTTGTCAAGCTTTTTGCATAATATGTTAACATGTCTTCTTAACTCATTTTCAGTCTTGGAAACTATCAAGATATCATCTAAATATGGCACAATTGTTTCTAATCTTTCAGTAGATTAATCATTTTAGCTTGGAAACTATTAGAAGTTACCATAAGGCAATTTTTTAAACTTAAACAATCCTAGTTATGCATTTATGGTTAGCAGCACTAGCATTTGGAGCTTGTAGGTCTATTTTGGCAAAATAAGAAGATTTTTGTAAAGAAGATAATACTTCTCTATGCCTTGGCATTAAATATGCTCCTATGTTTATATTATTGTTCACTGTTATGTGATAGTCACCACATAGTCATATATTATCAATTGATTTTAGAATTATTACTATGAATGTTAACTAGATGGACTCTTCCATTAGTGAAATAATATTATTTGACCAGGTCATATAGTACTTCTTCAATTTTAGCTTTGAGAGAGAGAGAGAAAGAGAATGATTCTTGGCATACAAATATCCAGCATTTTCATCTCAGCTGGACCAAACTTGAACAAGTGGAAAAAATTTATTCCACATATTGGATTCTATTTATACTCTTTTGATAATTTAAATTATTTTTACAAGAGGCTTAACACATTTAAGGCCTTATATTGGGTTCAAGTGCCAAGGACGCCAGTTAACACTGTTTCTGGCTCCCTGTTTCATTCCCTTTTTTCTAGTTCAGGAAATTTCTCTAAAATTATCCCTATTAAAAAGAGGAGTTTTTTTTAGCTCTTTTTTCATATATAAGCTATATCAACAATGTAATCACAATTAAGCATAATTTCAACTTTTATAAAAACGCTATATAAAAATATGGCAGCCACTGAAATTACAAACGATTTCTACAGAAATTTTACCTTTTAATGAAAATTTTCATTTCATTTAATTTTGTTGTGTGAATGAGAGGTTCCAGTTGTTGGGAGAACTCAGGGAGGGGTCTGGGATGAGGGCATTGTGGTGATCATTACCAACGTTGGTTTTTCTCATTCACAAGATAGAAAAAATAACGTTATTTATGGTGATTCTTTAATGTTATCGTTATGAGTGATTTTATCCATGTATTATTGCAAAATAGGTCACAGTTTGGCCTCATGATTCTAATTGCAAGTGATCCACCTTATTTAATTTTATTACTTCCAATGTTGCTATTGATAGGGCTGGCCTTTTGCTGTTCATGTGATTTTCATGATGGATTAGAATGGTTTTCAGCAGAGACATTTTGAAGCTTGGATTTTCTTTCCCTCGTTATCCATAGGTTTTCCATAACTTTTCCAAAGTATTCAGGATTGCTCTCTTATGAAGATATTCAAGGCCATTTGGAAGAACTGAACAGTAGATTGATTTAGTCCATATTTTATGTTATCTCCAAGTGTTTTCCTATTTCTCAACTTTCCCAATATTGTACTCCTAAAAGACTATTCATATTTGATTTCTAGACTTTACAAATAATTCCTAATTGTAACATTCATTTGTCTTTAATGGTTAACACAAACCCTTTCCACATCCCTTTTTCTTTTCATATGTATCCTCCCCCCTTCACTATATCATATTTAGAAATCAGAATGCCCAAAAATGTTTTTATTTCACTTTCATTATCTGATTGATTGCTCAGAACATAAAATAATATGCCAATATGATAATTGTATTAAAGAGTAATATTACTCCAATTATAATATTCTTATAAAATTTCATTAGTATTAAACATTAAAATTGCAATTTGAATTTTCAGAATTATCATATTTTTGAGGCTTGGAATGGTGATACAAGTATGTATATTATTGAGATCATTAAAAAAAAATCTCATTGTTTTTCCGACACTGATTCTATTATTAGTAATTTTAGTAAAAGAAAATATGGTATTTTTTGTTTCTCAGAATAATAAATTGACTAAAAAAAAAATAAAAATTTAAAAGCAAAATTTAACAGTTTCAAGAAGGCTTAAAAAAGATTTGTGAATTTAAAATGGCAAAAAGATATCAATATTTATTGATCATAGTTATTTTGTATCTTTTTTTGATGCATTGAAAATCATATGGACCTAAAAAAAGAATATAAATGTTTAGAAAATTTACCTCTCTCTTATGATATTTTGAACAGATGGAGAAAGTATTTTGATAATCTTTTAAATAATAATTCAAGAATTAATAACTACTTTTAGTATTGGTTTAGATAAAAATATACAGATTAGAGAAGTTAAACAATTCTATGTAATTTTAAAAATAGAAAAGGCTACAAGTCCTGATAAAATACCTGATGAAGTTTTAAAATATGGTAGTGATAGTGTTAATTTGAGAAATAATGGAAACTTTTAGGAATATATGGACTCATAATGTTGTCCCATCTAATCTTAAAAATGCTTCTGTTGGTCCAATTTTTAAATATATAGGGAATAGGACATGTCTGCAGCAATTATCATAGAATATAATTGTTATTTACTACAAGGATTTTTGGGGGATTTTGTTAATAAGTTGGTTTGAGTCATAGATGAAAACAATTTTAAAGAAGCACTGTAGAAATAGCTTATTGCCAGAAAAATATAAAAAAGTAAATACATAATTTGATCAAGTCTTGGACATTGTTCAAAATGAGATGGTTGCCCACCAATGTTTATTTGCTAGCTTTTACATAATGAAATAAGAATAAATTTTATTACATAGATTAAAATTAAGGATAGTTGTACACTTGGGGTAATGCGGCCACTTAGATAGCATGTTGCTTGCAAAAGCGCTTCAGCAAAAGCACAGAAATATGCCATTTACGCGGCTCAACTTACAGCCTATAGAACAATTCTGTTCATATTAGTCATTGCACACTGTACATCGCATCACTATGGAAATAGTGCACACTTCATAGATCATTACCATAGGATGTGAGAGTGTATGGAATTCAGCAGGCCATAAGTGTTTTTATGTGCATTCGAATTAAGGATCTTACACTTTACCTGACGTACTATTACATACTAATAATTGTAAGTTCGTCACCATGTTTCCCTACACATCTTGGAAAGTGAAAAGAATTGCAAAAGGATAGGTCATTGAAGCATTTCACATAAGTCAAGCAAAAAGGCATGTTTGTGGAAGAACAGCTATGAGAATAATAGAATGGCTGCCGTTGTCCGTTGTTTTGGAAATCATAATCTTGGTTTGCTCAGACTAGAGCATGTATTGGTCAATCCTTCGGATCAGCAAAACCATCAGAGGCCCCCCTTGCACATTCCAGTGCTACATGCTAAAAGCTTGGTTTGTTCAGACTAGCACACAAAGGTTCGGCAAAATCATTGAACTCCCCCTCCCATGCACGCAGCATGACATGCTGAAATGTATAACATAATTTTAAAATGTAATTTATAAAATAATGTTTGTTCAGAAATTTTTTAAAAATACTGAAAAATTGGTGGAGAGCAGAAAGCAAAAAATTATCAGCCCTGTAATGTTACATTTCATTATTTTTGTAAGCAACAACACTACCAAGCAGCCGCATTACCCCAAGTATACGACTACCAACTTAAGAAACATATAAAATAATAACTGATGTTAAACAAGATGTGCAGTAGTTACAATATTGTTTTTGATTTTCTAATAGTAGTTTTTGGAATTATTTATAATGTGTTTTCATGAAGTAGACATCAAAATATAATAAAGATTTAATGATGCAATTTTAAATTTGAATCAATTAAAAGAAAAAAAACATGAAAATAAATTTCTTGGCTTCTAGTTTTGTAGTACACTCATGATTGTGACATTCCTACCAATGGAAAAGATGATCTATAGAATGCATTTAATGTCTTAAAAGCAACATATAAAGACTGTTTATTCAAAGATCTCAAGTCGTTTGCAAATAGTAATGGAAGAAAAATCTTTAGCTTGAATGGTTATTAACAGGAAAATATTATAAATGTAAACAGCAGGGTCCATAATGTCGGTTAATCAGGCATATGCCCAGATCCCTGGGGCCCTGCACTGAGCTACCTTATTTTAATCAACAATATTACTATTTAGATAAGAATAAATATTGTATATGTTTCTTTCTTGTATTAAAAATTAAAGGTTTTTATTTATTTATTCACTTTTTTAATATACTAGAGGCTCCACTCCATATTTGTGCCTGGGATCTCAAAATCCAAAGGGCGGCACTGAATTTAAACATCTAGGTAATCTTGGAGTACTAAAGCGGACATAGATGATGATATGAAGCACAGATTCCAATATGCGACAGCTTTCAGTAAGTTAAATGATAGGGGTAAATAATAATCAAATAGTTTATTGCACAGAAATATATAAAAAGTATGTGAATTGAAATGGACGAACCTGATCCTCGATCACATAATAAGCAGAAAGACAATCATTGTCTGTGCAGATCAAAGCAGTTGCTTAAAGGAAACAGATATAACATGGAAACAAACTATTTGTGAATATGATAGACATAGTCTTTACATTGAGTTTAAACAATTCCTGTGTATAAAAAATGATTTGGGTTTACTGAATATATTTATGAAATTTCATTTAATCACAAACTAAATATAAGAAAGACCTATTTTTAAGATTTTAATGATGAATTTTGTTGAAATGGCATATTGAAATACCGTTTCTAAGAATTAAGTTTAAATCTAGATTGGGTTAAAGTTTTAACTTTTTTGTTTCTTCAGATTTTAATCAGTCTTATAGGATTTTTTTCTCATCAAATAGCTAATCCGCAGTCAACTTATCTAACGAACCGGTATTTATCAATAAATGGGTACCTAATAGTTTTTTACTAGCAGATAAACTGATAAAAACTATTAAGTAGTGCCTTAATTATTTATCTGTGCTAGACTATTTGAAGGGAATTTTACCTTTTTACCTATATAAAAATGTTTATTATTGCCCTTTCTAATAAAATTTGAAATAATATTTGTCTATAACCGCGATTAATATTATACTAGTGTTGCTGCCCAATGTAGATAGATATCAGTAATTAAACATTGAGAAAACAAACAAAATGATAGAAGTCTGAAAATAAAGATTAAAAAAATAAGATAAAATTTCCCCTTCCATACATTTAAAAAGTACTATACAGTATTTAGAAAAAACTTCCATAGATTTTTTTATTTGTTAATAGTACATTACTGGCAAAGAATTTTATTTCTACTTAGAATTTAATTTTAATAATAGAGTATTGTGTGTGTTCATGTGCGCATTGTTTTTAATTAGAGATTTTTTATGCAGTGTCCTTTTTATTTTAATTTGAAGCATTATTGAATTAAAAGTCAAATGCTTTAAACACATTGACATTTTGGTCTATGTAAATATTACATATGTATGTCCGGTTGTGTGGGGGACGGTCACTAAGCATAGGCAAAGGTATCACTATAAATTTTATTTATTGGATAGCTGTGTAATAAATTTAACAAAACTAACCGGCCAATGAAAAAAAGAGAAATGAAATATATATCAAGTTCTAATTCGATTTATTACCAGAATTGTTACAGTTTTTATTCCCCCCATCCCACCCTGAAGAATTATTTTTTTATTTACAAAGAATAATGTATTTCTTTTATTGAAAGAAATATTTTTTTACTTTTTAGATTTTCTATTTGCGCCCTCTTTCGAGTTTACTTTTATTACAACTTTACCTGACATTCCAAACTAGAGGAGCTGTTTATTATAGTTAGAACACTTAGCTAAAGATAAGAACCAAGCCTTTAGATACTTTATGCAGAGCCAGAAGGCTAGGAAGTAGTCTGTGTTGATAAAATGTCTTTCGATATGAATTATTTATACTATGCGGAATTGGATGAATTTACATTTTATTTTTAAGCGAGAATAGAGTAAAAAGTAGTTTTTTTTAAAAAAAAATGACTGACAAACTTTTCTTAACGGTTTGTGAATTTAATATTTCATATTTGTTAACATGAGTACATAAAAGAATTTGCACTGCCCTTAGCGCAGACTTCACAATAGGACTTACTTTTAAAGAAGGGCTAGTTTCGACGATGGCTATTCTTAAAAGCTTCTGCTGTTGCAGTTTATTTACTGGAGGAATTTTATGCGGATTTTATTCCATTGTAAGTATTCCAAGTAATTTTTTTTCTCAAGGTGAAAGTAATTTAATACAATTTTAACATTTGAATTAATTAACCTTTAAAAAAAAGTTACATATGTATATGTGTGATCTATTTTATTGTATCAATCTATATATTTGTATATGTATTTTAAATGATTCGTAACGAATTAAATATTACATATATCTGGAAGTATGTGTGTTTAGGTGCATTTCTAACTTCACCTACAAATACACTGCCCAGTACTTTAAAACAAAACTGTTTATTAAAATTCACACAAAATCGTACATCAAAAGTCATATAATATATGCATTTGTGTGTTACATAAACCTACTATAAGTTGATATTTAAACGACAGAGCGGAAAGATGATATAAAACTTAATTTTTGTTACAATATATTTTTCCGTGTCGAGTTAGTCTAAATTATTAAATTTATTGAGCAAGCTAAATATATATAATGGATGAATCATTTTGTCAAATACTTGATGTATACTTATAAATTCATATTTAAATATATTAAGATAGGATTTAGGAAATCGAAATCCTATCGTTGGGTGATAAAAGAACGTTAAATGATGGATACATTATAATGGAGACTTTGGGAATATAATTTAAGTAAATCATAATCATTCCATTAAGCTGGTTATAATTTTAAACCGAAATTTCAAATTTTTTTTCCTATATGGTTAATTTATTTAATAATATATTTTAAAAATTGTTGTTTATATAACTTTTATTGATATTAAAATCATCTTAATAATTAACTTTCCTGATAACTTTTATCCTGTAATACTGACTTCTACACCAGTAATGAAGACCAAATCATATTACAATATCTTGATAGTTATTTATTGACCATTATTGGATAGCTGTCTTGGTTAATTACCAATTACCTGAAAAAAAACTTAAATTTGCTTACTGCTTATTACAATTGTAATAAATTGTAGTAAATTTATTGTAAAGATACCAAACTTATTTCACACACAATTATGATTCCATCTTTCCCAAATATTTATATTAATGATTATTTCTAACCATTTCTTAAATTAGAAATATTATTTTTAGCCCAGATGTATCCTTTAAATTCTAATTAAAGATGAATATATATATTATTATTGAACACAATTTCATGGAATAATTAATTCAATACTTTCATTTTATATTTTTATGTAATGATAAACTTATAAGTTATTTTGCTTACACACTTTAATCACATGAATAAAGACATTTAAAAAGGCCAAATGATCTGTAGTATGCATTTCATGCTCAACCAGCACTCATCATTTCACCCAGTTTACAACCTATCATGTGACTTTATTACTATTTATTAATATTAAATGATAACACTATATTAAGATGTCAAACTTACTACATACATCACCACAACACCATTTTCCTCAGACAAATATTTTAGTGATTATTAATAATCATTTTTAAATCTAAAAATTATCATGCCATTCATTTTTAGTCCAAATATATACTTTATATTTCTACTGAAGATGAATGTATCTAGTATTATAACACATAACCACTTGGAATAATTTTTCAACTCTATTCCACTTTTTTCCATATGTAATATTATACTTATAACTTTCATTTTACCATGTATACTTTAACCACATAAAAATATTTGCAAAGATCAAAGAATATCCAAAAATGTATTTCATGTTGAACTTTGCGATTATCAATATCAAATTATTAAAAATGCAGATGTATGAAAGATGAGTACTGTTTAGCATGAAGTTGATTTTGGGGATAATTTGACCTTTCCAAATATTTTTATGTGATTAAAATGTACACAATAAAATGAAAAGTTATGTTTATTTATAACAAAAAAAAAAAACTTAGACAAGAAATAAACTTCAAATCATGGGAGGCAAGTGTTAGGTAGTATGGGATCTTTATTCTTCACTTAATTATAATTAGATATCCAATGATGAATTATTATTTCATGGCTTCTTAGATTGGCTCTAGGCCATTTGTCTAAAAACAACATAAACCTATATATTTCCTGACAGAAGTTTATCCAGACTGGAAGCAAATCTCAGATTATGGAAACGGCAGATAAGTGAGCTAGCCATTATACTATTAGACACAAAAATATTATAAAAACATTTTTTATTTTAATTTTCTGGATTTTTTTTTATTATCATTGATATAAGCAAATAAATCAGTACAGTATCTGTTATAAAAGATAAATCATTTTGGCACTTAATTGCATTATGATATAGCATTTTCCCACCTCGCATACATATATTAATGAAATATATTTAAAAAAAATAGCATGTACAAACAAAGATGGTAATTTTGTTTCCATGGCCTTTATTTTTTGTTTTTCAGTTTATTTTATCTATATTGTAAATCTAAACAGTATTTTTTTTTCTTTAAATATTTTTTTTTCATGTGCCCTGTGTGTTTAATTATATATATATTCAAGATATTATCACGTGCAAACTAAATTAATCATAAAATGTAAAATTATTTAAATAGATGGCACAATATATTGAAATAAAAATTTGTTATATATAATATAGAAATTTGTTAGTATATACAATATGTCTTCTTTCCAGAATAGATCTGAAGATCGCATATCAGATAACGATATAGACTGAAGGAATAGCATGCAATAAATGTGACCGTATCTACCTAAGAATTTAAGAATGAATGTTCATGTTAATTAAAAATGGTTATATTTTTCAAATGGCTGTTAATGATTCTAATGATATGTATAATACATGCGGACGTTTTGTTGATTTTGCATGTCCGTGGAATTTATGATAATTTTAAATTTGATTTAATGTCATATTTGAGCATAGTTGTCAATGTAAATAATTGGATGATTTAGCATGATATTTATCTCATAGATTTACACACACACATATATATATGTACGGTATTAATGACTGGATTAATCTCAATATAATTTTTTTATAATGACTAATAAAAGGGCTTAGCTTAAAAATAATTCTTTTATAATGATTAATAAAAGGGCTTCACTTAAAATATTTTTATTCCCTCTTTCATCTCACGCACAAAAAAATGTTTAAAACATTTATTGGTGTTAATGTGTATTAAATATTATTTAATATATTAATTAAACATTCTTTAATTTTTTTATATGAATCTTAATTAAAGATATATATATATACAGATAAGATAAATTAATGTGGACAAAGTTAATTGATCTTTAATTTTTCATTACTAACCATATTTTATTATTTTAATTTGAATAAAAAAAAAAAAGTATTTATTCTTGGAATACACAGGCTAGTCTTTTCCGAAATGGGGTTCTGGGTACTATTAAAATTGTGAGAACCTTGCTGTATAGCACTTTCAAGAATACTATAAACATAAATAAAATAAATATATATATATTTTAAAAGATCCATTCTCCGTTAGGCTTAAGAACCTTGATATACCATAACAATATTGAACAAATAATAGACATATAACTATTTATATAATCAATAATTAAAAAATAAATCATTTCCAGTAATTAATGTGTACTTAAACTAATACATAACTATAATTTCCAATTCTTAAGCAGAGATCAAAAGGAAAATTAATAAATCATAATCAATATTTTAATTTTAAATATATTTGAAAATAGGGTTTTGCATTAATAAGTTAAAGAGAATATTTTTAGAACTCATTTTTTTAAATAAAAGATTGCTAGTTTTGTCAACTAAATTCTAGAATATTTCATTATTTTGATATGATCTTAAAAATTATATCCGTTTCCCACACTATTAATTGAAGAAGCTGCTATTCTAAAAGAGACGGTCATTTCTTTTTTTAAACTATGAAAATGCTTTGTTGTTTAATTGCATTGATTTTCGGTCCAAATCCCCCTTTCTCACTTCTAATTACAATTTAGAAAATGTTTGTAGTTTGTATTGAAGTTTTTATGAATTTTTAAGATCCACCATATTTGCCTTGCATAAGGAACAGACAAATTCCTCTGAAGAATAAATAAAACCAAATTATTTCCATTCTATGTTAAAACTATGCTCCTTTTTATTTGTGTAATCCATTATGGATATAATAATATATATCTAAAACTATTAAAACAACATCTATTAAGCAACTGATTCAGTATGATGTAAAGTGGCTTCTTAAATGAATTTGACTGTTCAATATCAGGTAAGATTGCCAGGATACAAAAATTATTTTGCAAAGTGTTAGTGACAGGTTCTTACAAAATACTAGGTGACTACTTAAGTGCCTATGAGTATTGCATTACTGATTTTTGCATTAAAAAAAAGGCAATTATATGTTTTTCAGTTTTGTTGATTTTTTAAAAAAAAAATTATATAGAATTGGCAAATGGGAAGGAAAAAAACAAACAGTCAAATAAGAGTAGGATGGTAATTGTAGATGAATCATTATAGCAAATTATTGTTTTGATTGCTAAGCTATAAAGTTGTTTATATTATCACTGAATTAAAATTAATATATTACAAAGTTGGTATTACTTAAACCCTTTCAATAAACAGGGGAAATTGTTTATTATCTTAGCTACTGTTGTATTATGCATAATTTAAAGTTTATACTGTCATTAATAATATGAATCTAGAAAATATTTATACATAATATATATAAAAATTGCACATATTTAAATTAATATTTTTCAGCAGAGTGTGGATGCCTAAAAACATTTATAAATAAGGAGTAAGATGTATAATGTTGAATTAATATTACATGTTCACTTAATTTTCAATAAATTTTAAAATTCAAAAAACCCAGAAACTAAGGACCTCAGTTTAATAGTATTTACTTGTATAACCTATTTAATGATATAGAAATTGTCAAATGAAGCAATAAAAGTGTTATTTTTGCTTTATCTAACTTTATAAAGAATGTCTAACCTCAGTAGACTATGCAACACATATTTTCAATGCTTGAGACTTATATTAGATTAAACTATAGTAAAACCAAAAATTATGCAAGTTATTTTATTAAGTTGACGAGTTAATATTAAATCAATTTGAATAAAATTTTTAAAAAAAGTTAGTTGCTCAAGAGATCATGCTGACATATTGATACAACAAATCCAGTTACTTGACTGAAATGAGATTTTTTTTTTTGCTTATCTGAGAATCAGTTAAGAAACTTTGCCTCCTAAGTTTGCTACTCAGCTATTGTGCTACACTGCATAGGGAGATAAAAATTTATTTTTTATGTTTTTTCCAAGTAGCCAAAGCATGGCCAATTTAGCTAACCATCCAATTATGGGTGTTTTAGCAGATCTGTAACTATTCCAAAACTAGTAAAGAAAATTTTAAATCTTTATTACAAATAATTGTAGTGGTTAAAATCATTTTCAATGCTTCTGTTTGAATGATTTTTAGAGAAGCTTTTGATCTCAGGTAGGTTACAATTAAAGGCTAATTATCTTTTACTTTTTTGGTTTTAATTGTAATTCCCAATAAGATTATATTGTTGACCGTTTTAATAAAGAAAAAAATTTTAAAGGTAAACCATAGGTTCAAAACTTATAGGAGTATCACCTTTCTCTAATAAATGTTGCTATTACAATTGTAGTTTTGTTTTATAATCACTGCTATGGTTTAACTAATGCAGATTAGTTTGGAATATGTATCCTTTAGCTAAGAATAGTTAGATAATATTTATTGATTAATATTTGAATACTTAGCTACTTTAGTTATAGACCATCTATTTAAAAGAAAGTCATTGGCATAATGAGAACATTTTTATTATATAAAAAATATCTCCAATTCCCTCTTCCTATAAGATTTTTACTTTTAGTTAATTAAATTCTCCTTTTCTTATATTATTAATGTGTAATATTTATTTTTATAACTTACAAAAATATTTAAAATAATTTGTCTTTTTATATATTATTTCTAGAATTAAAATAGCTATACTTGATAAATATGACATGAGTCTGTTCGGCTTCAAAATTATATATTCATAATTTACAAAATTTGCTAGCATTGAAATAACTGACTAATGTCTTACTTATTTGTCAAAAAGACAGATTTTACACAATATAGAAACCTCTATGACTTTATCTTCTGTATTTCACCTACGGGACATTCAACAATTACTCACTTTCTTTAGATGGTCATTTAATTTTTTTGTTTTCCTATACATTCTTCATATTTCTTTTATATAACCAATATATTCTAACTACAATATATGCTTTAATCTAATTTTTTTTCTGTATTATAATTTCCTTCATGCAATGGAGCTATAATATCCATTATATTTTGCTCCAAACCAGCCTACATTTTATTAATGTTTTAATTACAATAGAATAGGTATTAACTACTTTCTTGCATACATACAGTACTTTTCAACATACACACATATATATATAATAATAAAAATTCTATAGTGTTATGCAGTATTTAATTTATATATGTATAAATTTCTGTGTGTATAGAAAGCAGATGTAAATTAAGATTATAATACAAACTCTTCAAACTTTAAACTTTCCAGTGCAATAAAAGAATGATTTACAATTCTTTTTTTATTCCTCAAGAATGATACTTTATAAATTGTATTCAACTTCATAAAAACTTTTAGTTTTGTGCTTAGAAAACATTTTATTATAAAAAATACTGAAATCAAGGAATAAAATGTAAGTGCTTTCACTATAAACTGAACTGTTCTTTATAAGTGATCCAATATGATCATATCATAAAATTGTACTTTAGTATTAGACTTGCTGTGATGAAACTTAACCTCAACTCTAAACCTTACCCTAACCCAATATGGGTGATATTTTACAGCAGGTCTAATACTAAAATACCTGAAAATTTATTACATTTTAATGTTTTTACTTTGTGTTCATTTGCAATTTACTTTATTTACATTTTTTTTAAATAGCATGTAATTGAAATAATATACATTGATATAGTATATATATATATATATAGATTGCAGTTTCACTGTAAATATCTTATTTTTGTTTATTTACTTTTTCAAGCTTTCAAAATTGCAACCGTTTTTTCAACTTATTTTTATTCTTAGGCAAATCCATATCTCAAAATCTTAGTCATTTTTTTTCTTCTTCTAAATAAAATATTCTATATAAAGCTACAGTCCAATTAAAACCTGTAACATTTTTTTTAATCCTATCTTTTTAAAATATTGATCTACTAATAACACATCGTTTTTTTTGCTTTATTTCATTTCTATAAGTAAATTAATATTTTCCTTATAATTCTTCCATTTCACTACATTTATCTTTAATTCAAACATAATTGCGTCTGCTATAGATCTTAATTCACTGCCACATTTTCTCTACAGACTTATTTAGTATAGTATTTACATTTATCTGCTTTAATTATCATTTTATTAATCACCAGATTATTAATTCAAGATCTTTTTGCTTTTTTACTTTTCATATTATTTTCCTTAAGTATTTTCGGTTTTATTTAAATTTTTATAATCATTTCTGTTGCAGTAATTATTTAGCATATTCCTTGAAAATTTGAAGCAAAAAAAAAACATTTTTTTTTTTTTTGATTACAACTTATAATAAAATATTTAAAAATTTCCAGTTCTGCTATTACTGTACTAAGTTGTGGGCTGAATTTAGTACAGTTTTAGTGCTCTTTCTTAATCTATTCTGAACTATTATGTGATTTAACCAAAGTCCATTTTTATTTGTCCAGAGATTGCTGTATGTGAATATTTCTTTTGTTATATTTAAGCCATCTGTTATTATTCCCTTGTTTGTTTGTTTGTAAATTTAATATATTTACATTTGTTTTTTATAAAACCTTATCAACCACTCATCTCTCAATTTTTAATCTTAAATCTAATCTTCTATAATTTTCTCTTTTCCAGATTATCTACCATTCCAATTTCTCATTATCATTATACAAATATTTTTGCATTTATTTTCAATTATTAGCTAGTATTTATACATGTATAATAAAAACAGAAAATGAAAAAGATTTAAATCTCATCATCAACATATTATTTGCAGGAATACTATCAATAAAACGCTCTTGATTTTGATGCTAAAGCCGTACTTACATTATTATCAATTTTCTATTCATTTTTAATATTTTTTTCGTGTCATTTATAGTTATTATATTTTAATTATTTTTTTTTAAATTTAAAGTCTTGCAAAGTAAGTTGTGAGCATTTTATCAATAATGGAAAACTCCTGCAGGCATGATACTCTGTTTTTTTCTTTTTTGCATCTTCAACAACTTCATCATGTATGAACTATAATACATTGAGTCTTTTAGTTTGCATTGTTAAAAATAATAAATATAGTTTTATACAGATTGAAATTAACTGCATATAATTGACTATTTTTAATATGCATATATATACTAAAATTAACTTATAATTAAATAAATTATTCAGCATGAATGCATAACTATAATTAAAAACTTTGAATTGATTCATCATTATCTTAATGTAGTTTCTAAAAATAATTTCATCTTAGTAAAAGAGAATAAATATTTTAATTATTTAAATAAAAGAAAATATTTTGTTTTAATTTTAGATTATTTACATAATGTTATATTTACGTTTGTATTATTGAGCTTTTCTGGATTTTTTCTTTTTCTTTTACTCTTTGGGAATTAATCCAGAAACTTGTACTTTTTCTCCACTAATGGTAAATGAATAGTGCAGATTTGTAATCTTATTCCTTTGCATTTTCAAATCTTGTTTGTGACCCATAAATATGTTCTTGCTCTGGATATTTTTTTTTTTTTTAGCAATTGATTTCACTTCCATTGCAGGTACTTTTTTAAAATTCTATTTTAGGTTTTTCTAAAGGAAAAAGAACAATCATTGTTGAGCTTGGATTCTCAAATGTACTTGACTGGCTTTGTTTGTGAAAGGTTACTGCAAGCAGGAAATAAAGAATATTCGATCAGTAGTAGCTAATCATAGCTTCCCACAAACTCTTAATAAAAACGAATTTTCAATATATCACATTCAAAATCTCTCAAAAAGAAAAAAAATCCTGATTCATATAAAAACATCATTTGTAATATTTACCAAGAATCAGAGGGATTTTATTTAATTCCACTATATAATAGAGAGTGTGGATGCAACTTTATTCTTTCTGTAATTAACAAAACCATTATAAGTTTCAGCATATATTGTATAGTCTTTCACTGATGACAATTTTGGTTCATTATTGTGCATGGTAAATTTAATAATTATTCTTTTTGAGATACTAGAGTAAATTGTAGATGAGACAAACACAATTACCACTGATAAGGATAAAATATTATTGTTTGACTTTAGAGCTATTGCCCATTTATTCTTTCTGCATTCAAGAAAAGAACTTAACATATGATTATACAGATGGAAACATAATGGATGAAATTAGTCATAGAATTAAACTTGGTTGGAGTGCTTTTTGGTAGAAATAACTTGATACTAAAAGAAAATATGCCTATGTATTTGAAATGGAAGGTTTTTAATAAATGTGTTTTACCAGTTCTTACTTATGAATCTGAGACTTGGACACATAATAGAAGAGCAATACAGAGACTTCAGACCACTTAAAGAAGTATGGAGAGATGCATATTGGGAGTAACAAGAAGAGATCGGAAAAGTAATATATGCGTTAGAGAACAAACAGGTGTTACTGACCTCATTGAAAAAATTAAAAGACTGAAGTGGAGTTGGGATGGACATATTACTAGAAGAGATGATACTAGATGGACAATTGAAGTTTTAAACCAGATTCCAAGAAATTGTAAAAGATCCAGAAAGTAACCACATGTGAGATGGATGGATGAAATAAAGTTGCAAGGATGATGTGGAGAAGAGAAGCTAAAGATCGGAAATGGATTGAACTTGGAGAGACCTTCATCTGGCAGTGGATTGATAATAGTTGATGATGATGATGGTTACATATTAATATTCAACACATAATTATAAAAAAAGTTAATTATATAGTATTCAACTATAAATAATTTCTTTTTCTGAGCTAATATAATACATGACTATATAATATATTTCTTTAATTAACTCAATTGCCATCTGACATTTCCATAAACATCTCCATTAATCATATATTCTGCATTCACTAGTTTGATGCTTTTTAAACTGCTTCCTCTCATTTTGTTTACCTCATGGTATAAAGCTAAATAAATACATCATTCCATACCATTATATAGTTCTTTTAGACAAGCTACCATTGCTCAAATATTATTTTTTGCTCATAGGGGTCTTTTTCAAAAGCTAGCCATTCACATATGTGTGAGTGCATGAGTTCAATAACCTTTCTCCTAGAAAAATTGATAATAGAATTAAAACCAATAGCAAAAAGTACATATTTTATTTTTGTGGAGTCTTCTATGTTGAGTTGAGATTTCAGGGCCTTGTATTTTTCACACACATCTGGCTTAGAAATAATCATAAACACTATTTTCTAACAAATTACTTAATGCCAAACATATCAAAATAACTACATAATAAAAATATCAAGAATCCATTAGATTGATGTATGATCTTGTAATGCAGGCGACTATATATAATATACATCAGTAGCAAAGAATTGGAAAGTACTTTGTTACATTATTGGTCAGAAATATACTCATTGACTAATTCAACATTTCAGCAATTAAATATGCACAAATATCTTTATTATAAACTTGTAATTAGAGGGATTTGAATCCTGAGTTTCAAGCTCCCTTCAGTCATCCATTCTATCCTATAGAACTGATACACATGACCACATGTGAAAAAGATAAATGATTTCCAATATACACATTTCATACTGAACCAGCATTTGTCAGTTGGTCCAGATCATCATCTCCCACACATAAATATAGTCAATGCTCAATTTATATTAAGATAGAAAATCTTCAAACTTTAATGGACAGGATTCAATCTTTTTCACTCTCCAACTCTTCAGCCATCTATATCATTGAAAATCTGATGATGGCATATTCATATCCCTTATTTTTCCAAGTTTGTTATCATACACATGTTGATTGCAAGTCAATTTGACCCCTTATATGCAGGTCATTAAGACCATTTTAAATATATAGAAGAGGAATGGACAGCTGACAGGCTGAATTTGTAATATTTAAATACAAGTATTGTATATATACTTGAGAAGATGGAAGCCTTCCCACTAAAGTTTGAAGATTTGCTATCTTAATGTAAATCGAGCACTGATTATATGTATGTGTGGAAAATGATAATGCGGACAATCCACTGTAGTGCTGGTTCAGGATGAAATACGTATATTGGAGATCATTTATCTTTTTCACATGTATGTGGCCATGTGTATCAGTTGTATAGGATAGAATGGATGACTGAAAGGAGTTTGAAAGTCTGGGTTCAAATCCCTTTAATTACAACTATCTCAAGTATAAATACTATACTTGTATTTAAATATTATAAACTTGCACTTTTTTATTTAACAATCTTTCGATTTCGACTGAACATTCAAAAATAATAGACATCAAATAAAATATTAGATTGTATTTTACCAGCAAAACTCCTAAACATATTTAATTTCATTAAATTATTTAATTATTAAGCTGAATATTATTTATTACAGACAATTTCTTTCAGTCTGGTTTTTTTTTTTTAAGCAGGTAAATTTATTACTGTCATTTTTAAAGAGCCGTTTTAGACGTGTCGGATTATACTTATCATAACACACATACATGCACACACTTTTTCAATTGTGAATTATACACAATTAAAATATAACATAATATTCATATAAAGAGCAAACATAATATTCATATACATGATTGCAAATGTACTCCGCACGTGGTTGCTGGAAGCATGGAATGCATTTGAATTTATAATCTACGCTTGAATACATTTTCTATGGGATACTAAAATAACAATTTATTTAATATTTGATTTAAATTAATGATGGCACCTTTATTTGCAAATGAACCTCACACGTGTTTGTTGGAAGCGTGCTATACATATTTACACATGATTAAATTTTATGCAAGTATCTTATCTTGATACATATTCTAATTTTTAGATAAAGTAAATAATGAATGAAATATTATCTTTTAACTTGAAAAGTTAAATACATGACTTCTGATTTTGCATCTGTCTTATTGCGAAACTAAAAAAAAAAAAAATTTCCAGCGTTTAAAATTTATTTGCTTATTCTTAGTTTACAATAATTCTTGAAAACAATTGACCGGACGTGATGACTAATATTTTAATGGTAAATAATGAATAATTTTTACTCATTTAAAAAAAAGTATGTACTTAAACAAATTATTTGCTATTAATTACATTAATAATACAGTGTTACTGTTATGATTTAACTACTAGATAAATTTATCGATTCAGAGATCTGCTAATATAAAAGATAAAACTATGAACTCAATGTCCATAGGAGAATCTCATCTCCCTCTGTCAGTGGGTGAAGTCAGTGTTACATTCTCATTTTTTTATAGGCAATGCTGTCATTTATCTGAATAATCCAAATTAAATTGGGGCCATTAGCATCTAGATAATAATGGTTAAAATATTTTTGACTACTGATAGGTAGATAGCTAAACTTGCCATGGGCTGGTGACCAAATGAAAATTCATAAGAATCGTTTATGATTTTTTTTTTTTTTAAAAAAAATCAGTCTTCCTCAGATTTAAACATGGATGATGCTAAATCAGGACATGAAATTATTGACTCTTTAATTGTGCTTTACCAAATCTTCCATTATTATAAAAAATTATAGCCTGAGCAATAATATGATGACCATTAATTTACAGTTACATTTTGAAAATAAACAACGATTTGACCATTTCAATATATGTCTAAATTAGCTAATCAGAAAGTGATCATACTGTTATGCTTGCAAAGAAAAGAGGTTCAGGTGTAATTAATATTCCTGCCAAAATTTTTAAAGAAAATAAAAAGCTATTTATGCCACCTATTCTTCAAATTTCTCATTCAGTGCTGGAACTGGGATGAAATTCATCATGGTATATATAGAACAGATTATGGCATTATATTAATAATAAAGGCATTAAAAAAATTGCCATAACTACGGAGGGTTTATATTCTTAAGAATGATAGACAAACCATTTGCTTGGTTTATTCTAAAAATCTGACAGAAAGTACATATTATGGATTCAATCATGATTTTTTTTTAAAAGTGTATAGATTAGGGAAAAATTTTCATTAAGTTGATTGATCCAAGAACATTTTTTTCATAATAACAATCAAAAAGTCTTAATTATATCATTTTATTGGACAATCACTAAATCTGCTCTGACTTATTCATCATTGGTATAAGTGAAAAAACAACATTGTGGAGATTGATGGTGTATCGGACAGAGTGGCAAGATTAGTTATACAACTTAATAGCAGATACCAAATGCAGATAATTCAGGTTTATGCCCCAACAAGTTCTCATAGTGATGGATGTAGACTTTTGATCAGAGTAAACAACATTTTAAAATGGATATGGGAGACTTTAATGCTAGAATTGGTAAACAAATGAAAGATGAAAGTGCTGTAGGTAATTTTGGATATGGTAATAGAAATGAGAGATAGACTTGTGAAGTTTGCTGAAAAAGAAAAACTTTATATTATGAATTATTTTTTGATAAAAATGTTAAAAGGAAATGGACATGGAAACATTCAAATGAAGATACAGCAGAATTGGATTATATTTTGACTAACAGAAAATACATATTTCAAGATTATAATGTTCTTAATAAATTTAACACAGGAAATGACCATTGATTAGTAAGATGTAAGATACCTGTTAATGCAAAACTAGAGACAAAAATTATTAAGAAAAACAATATTTACAGTTGATATTCCTAATCTTCAGAAACATTCTAATGAATTTAAATTAGAACTTACACATCAGTTTCAAGTATTAATAGATTTTGAACATGATTCAGATTTGAATGAAATTAATATGGAAATAATTGATACACTTTTAAAAACTGCAACAAAGATAGCTGGTAGAAAAAAGCAGCAATTGACTAATAAAATTTCTACTGAGACTAGAGAATTTATAAAGAAAAGAAAGTATATGAAGATATACAAAAATGATGCATTAAAAAGGATTGAATATCTCGACTTTTGTAAAATGATGCGGAAAAGAGTTGAAAATGATATAAGAAAGTATAACTGTGAACTAGCAAGGAAAGCTGTAGAACCAGAATAAAAGTCTCAAGACTGTAAAACAACATTTTGGTATTGGTAGGAATTTTATACCTGCAATAAGAAAAGAATATGGAATTATTATTAAAAAGAGAGATGACATCATGAAATGGGTAGAAGACTTCTATCAAGAATTATATAGTAATAAAGAATATGTACCTTTGATATATCTTCCGAATTGCCCAGAATTTTAAGTGAAGAAGTGAGACATGCAATTAAATTTATGAAGAAAGAAAAAGCTCCAGGTAATGATGGAATTATAATTGATATATTAAAACAAACAGGTGAAGAAATATAATTTTTTTTCGCAAACTTATATACCAAATGTCTAAATAATAAAGTTGTACTAGATGATTGAAAGAATGCAGCATTAGTATTAATATATAAAAAGGTGATAAAGAAGATATTAGAAATTACAGACCTATCAGCCTTTTATCAGTTTTATACAAATTTTTTACCAAGATAATTACAACTCATCTACAGAGAACATTGGATTTCCATAAACCAAGAGAATAAGCTGGATTTAAATGTGGTTTTAGTATGGTAGATCATATCTAGGTATTGAGAGAAGTTATAGAAAGGACAAATGAATATGAGTTGCTATTATGCTTATATATATATTGTTTAAATGACTAACTTTGTTCATGGCTGTGGGTCTGAAATAAACTACTTCTAAATATATGTATTTTAATGTAATTTATAGTAAACCAATCGTACATCTTTCTGGAACCAATTAATTCTTAGCATCCTCCACTATGATATAATTTTTGCTGATCATTAGTTTATGGTTTAAGAAAAACTGATAAAATACTTTATTTCTATAGATTAAACTTTTTTTATGTTATGATACACTCGTAATTAAATCAAATATTTTTTAAAATTTTTTACTACTGGAATTAAAAATATTTTGCAGATTATGTATCAGAATGGATTTATAACTTGCAAAAAAGTGATTGTTTTTTCTAGTCAGCATTTTGGTATCTGATTTTAAGCAGTTTTTGATCAGGATAAACATTTGAAAGTGGCATGACATTATATTTTTTACACACTTAAATGTGCCATATGTTGTCTTACATTGGTGGTCGAGAGGTCAGCGTGACTTCCTTGCACTTGCAGACAGTTGCTCGGGTTGCGGATTCGCGTCCCGGCCGATGCTATGACATTTAAAAAAAGTGCCATATGCACACATTGTTGCTGATGTTCATTAACACTCATTTAACTAAACAAAAAAATTCCCTTAAATAACTTTAATCAGAATTTTATGTTAATCTAGTTGACAATCTAGAAAGCCTTTCTTACTAGTAAATATCTATAGCAAAAGAAAAAAAAACTGTGGTTTTAGCTATTTTAAACCTTAAAATAAAAAACTTATAATTTTATCTTGAAAACCAAATAAACATTTTTGTACCTGATTTATAACAAAATAACTTTAACTAGTTCACTAACTCTTCTCACTCTTCTTTAAATCTAATTGCATAATGTGACAACTTCAACATATACCAGATACTTGCTTCCTTATGAATAAAGCCTTCTTCACCATTCTTTGAAAAACTATTGAAGAAAAAATGCGTTCACATCAACTGGTTTATTATTTAGCATATTTAATTAAATTACCAAATCGTTATTTAAAAGTATGGTAATTAGTATTTCAAGGCCATTTGACTCACCAATTTATGTATAATAAATATTTACAATATTTTTATGGAAAGTGTTTACTTGCAACTGTTCTATTAATTATATACAAATAACTCAGCAGTTGAGTTTTTAACTTCAAATCCTAAATATATATTGTAATCAAATGACCAATGTTATATAACTGAAGTAGATGCACTAATGCTTTTAGAGTTTCATCTTAAAGTGCATCTATTGAATGAATTAGAAATAAAATAATTTTAAAATCTTATTAGGCTTAAGAAAATAGACTAATAAAAATGATTCAATATTTATATTAATATAGAGTATATATATCAGTTGTGTTTTTTTTTAATTGCTTTACAAAAAAGATCACTGCATTGACACTCATCTGACTAATCCATATTATCCTAAAAACTTTAACCAAAAATTCTAATCTGTTTATGTGAAAAATTTTCCACATTCACCTGGCTCACATTTGTGGGTATTGCAGGTGGATATGTTAATCACTATATGTGAGAACTTTCTTCAGTTATCTTATATTTTGTTTTTCTTAGTGCATCCTTTACCTTTAGATTCATCTATCAGCCTAGAAATCAAATCAACCCTCTCACACTATATATATATTTAAAACACACTTTTTTCAAATAAGCCATACAGGTTACAGTTTACCTTCATATACATATTATTTTTAAAAGATAAATTTAACTTCATATATAAACAATGAGCATTGGCAATTGCTCAACAAGCTTTGTGATAAATGCTTAGCCAGAAAAAGCATTTAAAGTATCTCTGTCAGGAACCCCCCCCCCCAACCTCTGACCATGGTTTCATGAAAAATCTGAAACTTTCAGACACCTACATGTCTTCAAACCCAGCTATCCAACTTAAATAGCTATATGGGGCTGAGAGATCTTCAGCTCTACCATATATTAGTAGTCTTAGCAATATAACATTACATATGACTTAAGGCAGAGACTATAAATAGTCAAAATAAGTCATAGATCACATGACCAAATTTTCTTAAGCTTGTAATACAAGCTTAAGAGAATTGGGTCATGTGAACTATGGCTTATTTTAACTTCATATAGTATGTTTTAAATATATTTCAATCTTCTATTTCATCACACATTACTGAAACATATGATCAAAGACCCATGAAAAAGATAAATGATCTCCGAGATGGGCAAGCATTCATCAGTTGGGTCAGATTACAATCTCTTACACGTATGTCATCACAAATTCAGCATATATGTAAATAGCAAATTGTTATAATTTAATTGATAGATTTCAATTTTTCTGCTTTACAACTTTGATACAAACCACTTTATGAAAATACATTATTTTTTTCTAATTGTTTATTAAGCTAGACATTTTGCTAATCATGTGTTAAGCTAGACATTATCCTTAGCCCAAATGTCCACATTCAGCTGGCTCACATTTGTAATTATTGCAGATGAGTATGTTAATCACTATATGTGAGAATTTCCTTCAGCTACTTATAATATATATGCTTGTTAATTAACACACTAACAAAATAATCTAGGCTTCATATTTAAGTGCAAAAAAAAAAAAGGTAGAAAAAGACAAGATAAAAATTTTCTTATAAATGTCTTATAAATAAATATCTAGATCGATAAATTAAAAATATATAGTTGTTAGAAAGAATAGTTAAGTAAAGTTATGGTTAGAAAGCAATTGATAATTTTTTGAATGCTGTTGAATTCAATGTCATTTAAAAGGCAAATAACAATGAAATACTTATTACATAAGTTTTCATTTTGTTATAGCTTTTTTAAAAATGGGTTAAATAATACAATACTTAGTAATTTACTGGACAATAGTTAAGATTTAGCATAACAATGGTTAAGAAAAACAAACTTGTTTTAATAAAAATAAAATCTTATAATTAATTGGATGTAATTAAAAATAATTAGCTTTATAATAACCTTGAAAATATTTTGTTGTTTTTTAAAGTTAATAATTATTGAATTGATATTTGACGAAATACTTCATTTTTATTTTAACTAGACTTTAACTTTAAAGGAAGTGCTTTGTTTGAAATAAAGCCTTTGGCAGTTTTTTATTAAGTGTTGAAAATATTCTTAAAGTTCTGTAAAAAATAGGGAAGTATTACAGGCGAAAAGATAAAAAATTTATAGGTTATCACGTAAAAATTTGACATTAAACAAACCTCTATGTAACATATAATCTAATCATGTTCAGGTTTTGAAGAAGAAACAATTACTTGTGAATTAAAATTATACATTACATTGTAGGAAAATATTTGCTAAAATATATTTATATTTAAAAAAAACCCACAAAAAAGCTGATTAACATACCTACATTTATGAATGAATATTTTATTTTTGCAGATGTAAATCGTATGTATAATTGTTTAATCATTTTTTCAAAGCACACACGAGCGAACTAATTGGTAGTCAAGAAGAAAAAAAAGTATAATTGTTATTAATTTGTAATAACTTCTTTTTAGTTTTTATCATATGTTTATTATTATGAAACAATTCTAATGCCATCTATATGCGAATAAAAGTCATATTTTTATGTACATGCATTACTAGTATACCAAGTTCTTTATCCATAGAATGGCGAAAATAATTAAGCAATAAAGTATTACTGTACGATCAGGCAATAGCAGGTCTTCAGTTGGTAATTTTAACACATTTTAATTTAGGATTTTAATATTTAGAGCTATCATAAGTTTTAATTATGATATATATCACATATTTCTGAGAAATTAAATATTTGTTTTTATTTTAGTTATTGTACAGAAAGAAAAGATTAAAAGAAAATAATTTTTAAAAAAAACTAAAAAAGAAAAATCCTTAAGTACATAAAAATGAAATACTTATAGATAATCATGCAAATAATTCCAGGATTTGTTTTAAGTGATGCAAGAAAAAAACAAAACAAGCCTTTTGATATTGTAATTAAGAACAGGAACTATATGAACATAATTTTAATATATATATACTGAAACACTGAAATAACCAACTTTCCAAATTCTGTTAATATCAATGTGTCAGATTCTTAATCACACATTCCAAAAAATTTAAACTGGCCATTCATATATTTTATCTTAGACCTCATAGATGTGATAAGTCTGACAATTGATATGATTCAGGCAGTACCTCTAATCAAACACATCCTCTTTCAATAGTAAACCATATGATAAAAAAACTGGCATGTTAATATTAATAGAATTTGGAATGTTGGTTCCTCCAGAATTTTACATATAATTTAAAAAAAACATGCTATTGATTAGTTATTTAATAAATTTAGAAATAAAAATATTGTTATTATTCTGCAGGAATAATTAAAATCAATTTTAAAATGGGAGAAGATGGCATTAAACATTATTCAGTAGCCCAGGTGTGTACTAGGTGGTAAGAATTTGTGTTGTTTTCCATTTTTGTTGCACTCTCTAGTTAAGAATAGCTAGTTACCCAATTATTGATTAATAATAGATGGATAACTAGAATGAACATGGGCTATCTACCTGAAAAAATCTTATGCTTAATTTAAAACCAGACCAGATTTATACCCTAGCTTGTTGGTAGTTCAATTAGATACATTAACAATGAGCACTTATATTAATTATAATAATATACTTTTTAGCTTCTAATAGTATCACAGGATATCTTGGAATTTTAATTTTATATTGCGCTATGTAAAGATATATTTTTGAGTGATCTGATAGACAGCAGTCTGTTTTATGATTCCAAATTTTTTTTTTTAAAAAAAATCAGGGTGATCAAGTAATAAAAAGTATTTGACCATTGTGTTATTTTTCACTAAGTATATAAGAACATAAAATTAAAAGAATCAAAATTTGCTACTTTCATGCTGTTTCTTAATCTATATTTGATCAATATTTATCTATTACAATGAAGAGATTTTTATATTGCTGTAATGGATACTGCTGTATCATATACATATATATATATGGAAGCCTCTAATTAATCTTGCTCTTAGGAAAAATTAATATTATAGAAAAAAATTTAAGAGCTCAGGGAAAAAGAAATTGAAGGACTCAGGAGGATTTGAACCAACCCACATATATAAATATATCAAATTTCTACTATCTGTTGCCTTTGACAGAATAGCTCAGTTAGTTACAGCATTTGCCTTAAATGCAATATTCAGGAATCTAAAAGTGCGAGCTCAACTTCCATGTGAATACTGATACTACTCAAAATGTTGTGTAATTGCTAACCTGTGTTGTCTATTTATGTGTTATTACTAATAAGTTGTTTGTATTTGAAAAGTTTAAAATTTTCTATACATTCAACATTCACTCATAGATGATGGAAATAGTCCAACATATCACATCTAATAATATACCATTACCATAAACCTTCAGGCAAATATATATAGTGTAATTTATAAATTTACTGTGTTCTCATAATAAATGAACTTTTTATTATTATTATAATGTATAGAATATAAAATAAAAGTTGCTAAATGAAATATAATTGAAAGTTGATAAAACAACAGATTCATTTAAAAAATTTAATTTACTGTTAAGTAAAATCTAAAAGGTTACTATTTGAAAGTAAGATATTTATTTATTTGTTTAGGAAAGAAATTTAGAAAAAAAAAAAAAGAGTAAAGGTACTGGTTCTTAACCAGGTTCTTAACCCGTGTTATATGGAACACTGGTGCTGGATGAGTTTAGTTGCAATGTTCTGCCAAATTTTGAAGAATCTTAAAAAAAAATAGTATGATTATGAAGATGCTGCATCAGAAAAAGGCCATCAAGAGAAAGCAGGTGATGGTTGCTACAATCACCAGGGCCTGTTGCAATATCTATTCAAAAGGAGTAATGTTCCAACAAATCTTATTATATTTGTAAGTTTTTAGAGGGCTGATAGAAAAATTTTATTGGGGAGTGGGTTCACTTACGATAGCTCTGCCTGAGGATAGTAAGTTAGAAATAAAAAAAATAGAGGTGATTGTTTTGAGTTATTTATAATTTTATCATAATATGTTTTGTTTAATACCATATCATATCAAATTGTCAATGCCACAACATATTTGTTTATTTAATAATTATAATAAAAATATTATTTTGTAAACTTAATTCATGACAACCATATCCACTAAGGATAACTCTACTTTTATCAATTTTCAAAAATAATTATGTAACAAATTTCTTAAACGAAAATATAATTCTAATGCTAATAGAGTTAGTACAAATACAAGCAAAATCAACGATGATATACTAAACAATATAAAGAAAAAAAAGAAAAAATGACAACAGACAACATTCCAATATTTAGATTTTGGATTTATATGGGTTGATGAAAAATAATGCAGTTTTTCTCTGTATTGTATGTGGGGAAGTTGAATAATAGTTCAAATTGAAACAGCTTATGATTAAAGTCCAATTTTGAGTCCAAAGATAACATTATTTTTAAAGTTTGTTGGAGAATCTTAAAAATGGTTACAATATCTGATAAAGCATAAATTGCTTCATATAAAGTAGCAGAATTAATTGCATTAAAATTCAAATCATATATTATAACAGTCATTAATTTTGTCAGCATGATGTGAAATTGTAAAAATTGTGTTAAGAGAAGATGCAAAAAACAAAATCTTTTAAAATTCCTCTTTCAGATGACACTATCAAAAAAAGAAATAGGGAATGGTTGCTGAAAAACTTTCTAATCAATATTTTGTTTTGCAAATTATGAAACAACTGACACAAATTATAAAACTCATATTTTAGGATTTATTCAGCTTATTAAACAAAATGAAATAATTAACCAATTTTTATGTTGCTGAGAATTTACTGAATGTACAAGTGGATACAATATATTTGAATCAATTATGTCATATTTAGAAAATTTAAAAGTATCTTGGAAGATATATGTTGGAATTTGAAGGGGTGATGCTCCATCAATGATAGGCTGTTTCAAAGAATTTGTTACTCTTGCAAAGTTAGGAATCCAAATATCATACCTACACATTGTTTTTTTTTACATAGGGTAAGGTTTCTAAATGACTGTCATAAATTATATTAAAACCAGGCCTTTAAAATGTGAGCATTAGTCTTTATTTTTACACACCAACATAGTTAGATAAAGTACTATGCCATATACTAATAATAATATTTGGTACTCAAAACTATTTATTACATTTGACTGATATTTTTATTGTTTTCTATCAAATTAATACTAATATGCAAGAAAAAAATGAAACTATCTTGACATCAACAGCTAAATTATTTGCATTTCAAAAAAAAAAAAAAAAAATGCCTGGGAAAAATATCTCCGAAAAAAAAATGTAGTTAGATATGTTTTCTCACTTCAGAATAAAAATGTTACTGAAATTATTTCTTTTATAAATGAACATCCAATGTTATTGTGGGAAAGATTATCTACTACTTTCCAATATTAAATATTCAACTTTATGACTGCATACGAAATCCATTTTGTACTAATAATACAAGCCATGACTTTTCTTCAAAAGAATAACTAATTATGTTGGCATCAGATTGCAGTTTAAAAATAAAATTATCTGAAATGAAGCTGGAAGAATTTTGGATTTTGATTCAGGAAGAATATCTGACTTTTTCTTAAAAAGCTTTTAAATTTTTTCCCCCCAATTTTCAATGTCATTCAATTTTTTGGTACTGATTAATATAAATATCAATAAGAAGGGAAGGATTACAAATTTAGAAAAGGAAATCAGGGTAACCGTAACTTATATTAGACCCAATAGTATTAGATGTGTTCAAAGCAGCACAAGTTTCTCACTGAATTTTTGTTTAAAAAAATAATATTTTAGAATCAGTATTTTTTTTGCGTAATTACTGTATATATATTAATAAGAATATTTACTTATAGTTTCGTATCATTTTTTTTGACAAACATTTATGTTTATTCAGCTTGATGCTCTTTGAGTTTTTTCTATCGTCCAAAGTGTTCCATGACTTTGACAAAGTTAAGAACCACTGGAGTAAAGTAATAAAATAATATTTGGAATTGTGTACTGATTATAATTATTTATTTTTAAAAGTATAAGTTAAAAAATATATTTAAATTATTGTAAATTTGTAATATGCTAAATGAAATTTTGTAATATTTAAAAACGATTTGATTTAAAAAATAATGAAAAAAAAAGTAAATAATTTTAGAAAAGTTTAAAATCATAATTTGTTTTGAAATTTTGTTATTCTTACAAATTGCCTCAGGGAATAAATGTTAAATAAACAGTAGAACTTATTTACTAATATATAAAAATGTATTTAGTTAATTCTACAAATCCTAAGCATAATGGCAACTCATATTCATTTGTCCTTTCTATAACTTCTCTCAATACCTGGATATGATCTACTGTACTAAAACCACTTTTAAATCCAGCTTATTCTCTTGGTTTGTGGAAATCCAATGTTTTCTGTAGGAGTTGTAATTATCTTAGTAAAAATTTTATATAAAACTGATAAAAGACTGATAGGTCTGTAATTTTTAATATCTTCTTTATCACCTTATTAAAATATTAATACTGCATTCTTTCAATCATCTGGTACATCTTTATCATTTAGACAATACAGAGACTTGAGACCACTCAAAGAAGTATGGAGAGATGCATGTTGGGAGAAACAAGAAATCAAAAGCACAATGTATGGGTAAGAGAACAATCAGGTGTTACTAACCTCATTGAAAAAATTAAAAGATTGAAGTGGAGTTGAGCTGGACATATTACTAGAAGAGATGATAATAGATGGACAATTGAAATTTTAAACTGGATTCCAAGAGATTGTAAAAGACCCAGAAAGAGACCACATGTGAGATGGATGGACGAAATAAAAAAGTGTGCAGGGGTGATGTGGAAAAGAGAAGCTAAAGATAGGAAAAGATGAATTGAACTTGGAGAGACCTTCATTCTGCAGTGGATTGATAATGGTTGATGATGATGATTTAGTTAATTAATGAAACTGTAATTTAGAAAACATTATAGGATTATAAAACAAAGATATTTATATTTTGTCTTGGCTACATCATAAAATAAGAGAGTGCATAAGGTCTGGATTCAAATCTCATATAGTTGGAAGTAAAGTTAATAGCAAGCAAAGTTCCAATCTACAGTTTAATCAGTAGCTTCTCTGAAATAAAAAACCTGGTAATGTATAAGAAAGATGTTGTTTTCTGGAAAATATTTAATATGTTTACTAAATACAAGAATGTATGGCAGAACAATTCCATTTGTAGCAATTGTGACAAATGCTAGTAAGGGTAATCTACCTGTCTTCTGAAGATCTGTCGTCAGATGCTTGAACATATTTTTTTTTTGCTTTTTTACCCAACTGAATAAAATATGGATCTGCAAAATGTCCAAAATATAATGGTTAAAACTTGATGAAACTTATTTTTTGAAAATAGTATTAACAGGAAAGTATAAATACTTATAAGAAAGCAAAAACTGTAAAAAATTGAAGTCCAAAAAACAATATATTATGTACACATATTTCTTAAAATGGCTGATTCCAATATGAAAACCTGTAAAATTGCTATGAAAACTCAACATTAAAATCCTAGCTAAGAACATTTAGATTATTTTTCTTCTCTTCAAATCAAATTTCATGATTTTTTATTATTAATTTTGGCTTCATTTAAAAGTGTATTTATTTTACTATATATTTTAACTATTTGATGTTTAGTATTAATAATTTTTGAATTTGTTTTTTTTTTTTTTGTATTATTTATTTGCATTTAATGAGATCACTGAAACACACAGGCTTATTATATACCTGGGTTTATATATGTAATATATAGAGTATATGAGCACAGACTTTCACATGACCCACCACTCTCCACACTATCTCATAACACTGATACACTTGCACACATATATGTTGAAAAGATAAATAATCACCAATATACGTATTTCATGCCAAACCAGCAATCATCAGTTGGTCCAGATTACCATCTCTACATATATATGCTATAAGTGCTCAGATATATATTAAGACAGCCAATCCTCATACTTTAATGGACAGGCTTCAATTTATTCCACACTCCAACTCTTCAACTGTCCATCCAATTGAAAATCTGATGATGGAATGCTCAAAGGCCACCCTAAGGCCGAGATTCTTGTCACACCCATGTTGACCTAAAGTCAATCTGACCCCTCATACACAGGACATAAACCATTTAATACAAGGGATGAGCAGACATCTCTACTATGTAATAACTGAAACACACAGGCTTACTATATACCTGGGTTTATATATGTAATATATAGGGCATATGAGCACAGACTTTAATATGACCCACCACTCTCCCTATATATTACATATATAAACCCAGGTATATAATAAGCCTGTGTGTTTCAGTTATTACATAGTAGAGATGTCTGCTCATCCCTTGTATTAAATGGTTTATGTCCTGTGTATGAGGGGTCAGATTGACTTTAGGTCAACATGGGTGTGACAAGAATCTCGGCCTTAGGGTGGCCTTTGAGCATTCCATCATCAGATTTTCAATTGGATGGACAGTTGAAGAGTTGGAGTGTGGAATAAATTGAAGCCTGTCCATTAAAGTATGAGGATTGGCTGTCTTAATATATATCTGAGCACTTATAGCATATATGTGTAGAGATGGTAATCTGGACCAACTGATGATTGCTGGTTTGGCATGAAATACGTATATTGGTGATTATTTATCTTTTCAACATATATGTGTGCAAGTGTATCAGTGTTATGAGATAGTGTAGAGAGTGGTGGGTCATATGAAAGTCTGTGCTCATATACCCTATTTAATGAAATCATGAATTTGTGTTTAAACCGTGGAAAAGAGAAGAAAATTTGATTTGTTTACCTATATTTTATTTAATTGTTCATTTGTCTACATCTAAAGTCATTATGTCATTATAGACTGTTTCTTTATATAATATAAGAATGTTCTATATGTGTATATACAATAATTCTAAAAAAAATGTATTAATTTTACTAAAAATATTTTTATGGCTTGCACTAAGTAGCAATATTGTATGGAGAATGTTGCTACTGTGTTAACAAATTGTATAAGCATAAGAAATGATGATCATATAATATTATAGTGGTTTAATACCAGTCCCAGCCAAAGAATGTTGATGATTATGGTTATTAAAAAAATCAAGACACTAAAATATATAGATACTGAACTATGTTAGATATGTATGACTATATAAATGAATTAGTTTGGATTGAAAATATGGTGTTTTCAGTTTGGGTTCATTCATAACTTTTATAATTAATTAAAAAGGTAAAAGATGACTTCTGGTTTCAAAATGCATTAAATCCAAACATCTAGGTTTATTGATCGCTGATTCAACATTTCTCACTGATGAACATTATAAGCTAGAAACTAGTCTGGGGATATTGAATGAGTAGAAACAAGATATGGATTTTGATGCACTAATCTAGCATCAATTGATTACTATGGCTTGCATAGATGACAATATTATATGGAGAAAGTTGCTAATGTGTTAATGTATATTTTGAGGTTAATATGTTGATGCATGACAGCTGATTTATTAATTATTTGGGAAATATTTGTAGACATTTAAACTTTTATTTAAAACTTTGCATAGTTCTTTATTCTTGATTAAATTTACTATTTGAGATATATGGTGATAATAGTTGTATGATAATTAGGTATTAATTTTAGTATTTTGCATATGGCAATTAATTGCCTTAGATAATAAACCTAGCATTATACGAAATGACAATCGAAATGAGGTTAGGATAGATTAATTATGGGATAGTTATGGCATTACAACCAAAGTTATAGATGGTGTCCAGATGATATCATCATCAATAATAAATTCAATTCATCATTACATTACCTTACAGCTGACTTTTAGAAAGATCATTTAATGACTCAGCTTCTCAAAGGCATATTTGGAGAATATTTTCATTAGATGTACTTAAGATCACTTAACACATATAAAGCCTTTAATTGCTGAGATCATCATAATTTATCCAATGTATAATATTTGACTACTTTGACATGGTAACTCATTCAAGTGTTTGACAAAAAATTAATTTTGAAATTACATTAACTCTAGTTTACTTACATTTTGATATGCATGGCAGATATATTTTGTACTGTTATATTTGTCTCTTGTGTGTTGTTTTAAGAGATCATTCAACTTAGCTCTCTATTAAGTTATATTTATAGCATCAATATATAGTCTGGGATAATTGGAGATTTTTTTTTGGATATTTTTAGTCTCTATCTGCATAAACTTTTATTAACCTGTACTAATTCTTTACTTCATTGTATTTGGTGCATTACTTGTGTTCAGATCTTAGAGAGAATTATCTTCTCCATGCATATATAAAGTATTTATTATTGATTTTCTCCAAATATATCCTTCTTCCTTATCTTATTACAATATGTATTAACTCTGACAATAAGTCGTAATTGTGACATAGATCACCAAAATTGTATTTTTTCAATTTGAAAGATTATGACAAAAAATATCTATATGTAAGTATTATGTTTTTGTTTTGTTAACAAGTTATTAATATTTCACTACTTATTATACAAATTAACTAGTACCTATAATGAAGGGCACCATGGTACAATGAGATCAGTATTGTCTGTATACTTTATGCTGAGTTTGAATCTGGATTAAGTAAAAATTAGAAAATTTTAAAGCTCTCATCAATTTTAAGATTTTTTTTTCAATAGTCGGCAACTAGATAGTAAAAGTAAAATAGAAATGAAAAACTGTTCAAATTCTCTCCACACATCAACTAAAAAACCTGACAAACAATAGCATATCTCCATTATCTCTATGAGGGCTATTGGAGAAGTTTTTGTTCTGCAGTAAGTTACTTCAAATGGCTGTTTTATCTTTTATATAATAAGCAAATGATTTTAAATTCTTTCATTTATTATTATTATTTTGATGTTTATTTATTACTTTCATTTATTACTTTATCAAAAATGAAATAATGTGATATTATTTATTAACACTTAGCACAGGGAGAATCCTATTTATGCCGAAGTTACTCAAATTGGCGAGTCAAAAATTATACATTATACATAATTCTGTATGAGCTTTGGTTAAACAAATCATTGCTAAGTTCTGCATGATTTATTGTGCAGATAGAGTGCAATACTCTGGAACTCGAGATTCAATTTTCGAATTTTTTCTGATTTCCATGCAATAAAACTTTCGACTATTGACAATGTTTTCAGTAAAATTTTCAGTTAACCAAAACACTTTTAGAGATTATTTCTCATACGACTAGTTATTAAGCAAATGAAATACTTTCATGCCGAAGCATAAGACAATATCGGACCAAAATTGATTTTTTTTCTATAAATAAATAAAAAATGCTTTGGCTTGAGAATACTTCATTTATTTAATAACTAGTCGCACGAGAAATCTCAAAAGTGTTAGTTATTGTAAATTAATATATATATATTCAACATATAAATGAATTCTTTTTCAAAGTTAAGCAAGTATAAATGTTTATGTCACGATTGAAGTAGGTATAAAAAATAACTTGTCATCATTTAATCAAAGCCGTGACCGTAAAATGGTCTACTAATAAGGTTTTGTCTGACTTAATCACATTAAAAAAAACTACCTCGTCTCATTTTAAAGTTTATTGTATTTATTAACAATAATAGTGAAAATAAAATAAATGCTTTTTAAAAATAATTATTGCTGCAACTATACAATAGTTTTTAACTACACTATAAATAATACAAAACATTTTAGTAAATATAAAAGTAAAATTGTGAGGAAAAATATTTTCTTTCCTATTGTTTTATTTTTTAAAATTAGTCAAATATTAATGTAAGTTTATATATTTCAATTTAATTATTTTGATTGTTGTAAATTTTAACATTAATTTGCGAAACATTAAAACTAAAACTTTTTTTTTATCTTCATTTCGCAGTATTTGTTTGCCTTAAAGTTTAGTTCTATATTCATTTTCGGCCTTTTTTTTTTATTTTAAAAAAACTATTTTGTTTTTTTAGAAACAATTTCTGGGCATTTCTTTTTTCTATATTTTAAAAGTATTTGTCTCGTTTGTTATATTTTTCCTATTTTTTTTATTTACTGTTTATTAGTTTTAATATCGTCAATTTACAAACAGCTGGCCCGGTTTCGATTCCCGGTCAACGCATTTGACATATGAAAAAAAAAATACCCTTTTTCAAAATACATTAAAAAAAAATAACCAAATGGTTTATTGCTCAGAAGTTCATTAGAAGTTTAAGCACCAGGAGTAATAGAAATAAGTCTTGATCCATGGATTTGAAGTTCATGGGTCTGCTATTCTATCACTGCATCTAACCATGCAGGGCAAAAAATAAATGAATCCTTTACTGCTCAGGAGTTAATAAAATTTAAAGCAATTGGGCTGTGATTCACGAACATTGATTTCTAGAGTTTGCCATACCAAACTTACACAGACCGATTACAATGATCATCATATTTTTTTCTGTGGACAAGGTTGATAAGAAAAAAAAAGAGGACCATTCATTCTTTTTTTAAAGACGATTTTATTACTCATCGTAGATGGGAGTAAATCTACAAAGAATTTTTATTTTTCTTAATGTTTACTAAAAACTTTAGAAAGCATTAATTCTGCATTAAAAAATTACAATAATCATTTTAAAAGATGCTTACAAATGCATATTTTTATAGTTTCACATTTAAAAATAAATAAATCTAGAATCCTTGGTTTAAGAAGATAGCATACAATCTGAGCAAATTGGAGTTTAAAGATATCACATAAGCATAGGGATGAATGTTCCATATTTTTCAGTGTTTTTTTTTCTTTCACTTTTTTCTTTAACCCTAGGAGGTTTAATGGATGGGGAAACAATGGACTCTGGGTTAAAGAATCCCCAAATCAAACTTCAACCACTCACACCAAGTGCTTGAAATGTAATCTGATTTTCCCCCAAACAAATCATTCAATTAATATATGAATATATTTTACTTTCTTTTTAAAATTGTTATTCACTTTAAAAATCAAATTTCAATTAATTTTATTTATTTATTTTTATAATTGATTTTCATTTGCTAGATGCCATTATTAATTGCAGGTTATGTACAACTTTTATCTCAAAAACATTTTAATGAGGTCAAGCATTGGTGGTCGAGAGGCCAGCGACAGCTGCTTTACAAGCAGTTGTCCCAGGTTAGCGGGTTCGCTTCCTGGCTGATGCTATGACACATGAGAAAAAAAAACATTTTATTGATGTGCAATTCCAATGGGACAATACAACAGAGTTTATAATGCAATAGAGAGCTACAATTAGGAAAAGTTTTGAGGTTTTTCAGAAAGAAAAGTTTGCTGCCAAAAAAGTTGACAGCATCAAGAAATGTCAAATGAGTAGTTTTGATGGTCTGTATGTATTATATTTAACTGTACTTCATAGATTGGTTTCTCTTCATTGAAAATGCATCTGTAATTTTACCTTTTCTTCCAAGGAGTAAGCTTGTGGTTTAAGACCTGTAGAGGTCCCTACTATCACATTTTATACGCATGTTCTTGAGTCTACAGCCTTAATAAATATTACTTACTTATATAAAAAAAAAAAGCCACACTCATTTACAAATAGCTTCCAATGATGATAATGGCATTGTTTTAATATTAGTTTTTGAAAAAAACATGACTAAATTTATTACACATATATATGTAATTCTGTAGTTAATTATTCAGGAGGATATATGGGAATTGAGTCTCTAAGAAACAATTTCAACATAATAGTTCTATTAAATTGATCTGACTTTGATTTTATTCTGCCTAGCTGAGACTTGATGCAGAGTTTTTTTAATTCATAAGTCCATTACACTAAACAACACATAACAGTATAATAGGTGCATATATATATAAATTAATTTATTAATAATAGCATTTAGCCTTCTATTTTAATATTCTATACTGTAATGGAGTGGGAGAGGAAGATATTTATATGGACTCTTTACATCCTGAAGGGTGATGAACACAGACAGTAATGCAGCTTGAAGGCAAAAGATATATTTTATTGCATACAAACAATATTTAATTTAAATAAATATTTATTATATCTACAATGATTGAATTCAAATTTAGCCTAAAGAGTAATTTTATAAAGTAATTATTAAGTATATCTTATATGTTGTATAAATATTTTTTAAGTATATAAATTTTTTTTAAATAAATATAACACGTATCTTCTTAATGCATGTGCATGTTTAATTTATGATTATAAATTTCATTAGAGTGCTATGGTTAAATAAAATACATCACTTTCATTATATCTTCATTTCAACTAATAACTAAAATAGAGCAGATCTCGAGGTTCAAAATATATATATGTGTGTGACCAAATAAAAAATGTAATTTTAATTAAATAAATAAAAAATGAAATCAAGTTTAATAAATAAAAATTAAATTTTATTAAACAAAGAATGATTATGTGTTATTATAAAGAACAATTATAAAAAAAAGTATTATTATCTGTCTTGCCCTAAAGAAATTAAATTGCTATAAATAAAGCATGTTTTGCGTGTATGTATGCAAATATATAATGTATGACATAAGTGTGGATTTACATTAGTAAAATCTATTTAAATATAATAAAATCAGATTGACTTATTATAAACATATAATTCATTTAAGTTTAGCTAAATGTATAAATTAACTTTAGCATAAATCATTATGTTTGAAAAGTTTGTTTACTGAAATTAATTATCAGTTAACTTAACATCATTAAGTATATAAGCATATAAATTCATAATAAAGTATGTATGTAATTAACTAACTAATTAACTATTAACTGACTGACTTTGAGGAACTTGAATATGATGGCAGCAATCCTTTTGCTTATAATCCATTATTTTTATTAGTGACTTAAAAAAATATAAGAATATTTATCTATGACAACAAAATATATACCAGGGGTCCCCAACCCTATGCCCGTGGGCACCATGGCGCCCGCGGAGCGTTTTACGTGTGCCCGCCGCTATCTGAACACAATAAAACATTATTTATCTGATACAAATAAATTTAATTTTTAAAATTTCTTATAAATTATTGTATTATATTGTAATCAAATTGTAGGGCATACTATACTTTTACAGCATAAAAATATAAACGTTAATTATATATTAAAATTGTATTTTTGAAATATTTTTTTGTACATTATGTGTATTATTAACAATATCCAACTATAAATTTACATTGAAAAAATAAATGGTGCTCGCCACCTAGTTGAAAAAATAAGTGGTGCCCACCACCTCGCAGGTATTATAGAATGTGCTCTTAAGTGCAAAAAGGTTGGGGACCCCTGATATATACCATGAGAGATCTTTTGCCCTAATAATGCAAGACTTCTTAAAATAATAACCATACATTTAAATATTTATAAATATTTATAATATAAATGTCTTTTTAAACCTTTAAAACAATATTCCATATAATAAATATTATTTCAAAATAAATAAATTAATGGGCAAATATATTTCAAATTAACAAGCAATCAAATTTATTAAGTAATATTCATGCATACATTTATTAAAATATGCAGACAAATGTAAATGTATGTGAAAACATGTTTAAAAATATCAATAATAATTCTGGACTAAATATACCTTTGGTTTAATTTGAGATTATCATTTGAAAACTTGAAAGAAAGCTAAAAATCGTATTATTTTTATAACAAAATATTAAAAAACAATTTAAATATATATTTCTTTTACAAAGTGAAAAAAAGAAAACAAAGTCCTTTTCTTCATCATAGTTCTGTTTTTGAAGATGCTGATTTAAAATTTGTAATTTTTTATTGAAGTGAACATTCATTAGCATGTTTATTTTAATTAATTTAACTAAGAAAAGTTATTTTAAAGCATTGTAAATAATTATTATTGTTCTAACAGTTATTGTCATTATTCAAGAGATCTCTGAATTGAAATGTTCACAAACAATTAAAATATTTCCTTTTAAAATTTTAACAGTGACTTTGCAATTTGTTTTCTTTTGACAATTGACTATAGGTTTCTAGAATCAAGTGGATATTTCTTTAGATAATAATTTGTCAAGATTTTGATTGACAAATAAAGTTTGTGAGGTCATCGATGACTTTTTGACAAAGATTGACTCTTATCCCATCATCCTATGCTCTAAAATTAAATGCCCACTAAACAAAAGAAATGAATATAAAAAATGGCATTTCTAAAAATTTTAAATACCTATATGACTTCTGTATTATGTTAGTATAATTAAATATTGATAAACAAATAACCATGGAAAACATCGAATGCAACTTTAAATCATGATTTGATATTCTAGAATACTTTTAAACATTCTTGTGCACATTCTGGTTGTTCTAAAATAACTTTAAATAATAATTATTTAAAATTAAAAAATATTTAATTTTCTTTTAAAATAAATTACATCATTTTACAAATAAATAACTTAATATCAAAGTCATACATGACATGACTCATTTTTAAAGCTTGTAAATAAAAAACAAAGCTCTGCTAATTTGATCTAACAAGTTTTATTGATAAATGCTAGCTAAACAAAGTATTTATGGTTTCATGCATTTGCACTCCTCAGTGAGGTGCTACGATAGTTACAAATACTAGATCTAATTTAAAAGTGAACTATTAAGTAGAAAATCTGAAATTTTTAGATACCTAAATGCCTTCAAACCCAGCTATCTAACTTAAATAGTTGTATGGGCTGAGAGGTCTTCAGCTGAACCATATATTAATAGCCTTAACAATATAACATTACTTAGACTTTAAAGCAAAGACTATAAATAGTCAACAAAAAAAATCAAAATTATATCACATGACTCAGTTTTTAAGCTTGTAAATAAAAAACAAAGAGCTCTGCTAATTTGCTCTAACAAACTATTCATAAATACCAGCTAAACAAAGCATTTAAAAATCTCTATCTTGAAAACCACTCCTTAACCTCAGATCAATGGTTTCATGCTTTGTCACTCTTCAGTGAGGTTCTAGGATAGTTTCAGACATTAGATCTAAAAATATCAAGCCAAAGCCAGCATTTATCTAAAAGTTAAATATTAAGTAGAAAATCTGAAATTTTTAGACACATAAATGTCTTCAAACCCAGCTATCTAACTTAAATAGCTATATGGGGCTGAGAGATCTTCAGCCAAACCATATATTAATAGCCTTAGCAATATAATATTGCTTAAGACTTTAAAGCAAAGACTATAAATAGTCAACAAAAAATCAAAGTCATATCGCATGACTCAATTTTTAAGCTTGGAAATAAAAACAAAGAGCCCTGCTAATTTGCTCTAACAAGCTTTATTGATAAATGCTAGCTAAACAATGCATTAAAAATCTCTATGTTGAAAACCATTCCCTAACCTCAGACCAATGGTTTCATGATTTGGCACTCCTCATGCTTTGTTTAGCTGGCATTTATCAATAAAGCTTCTAAAGCAAATTAGCAGAGCTCTTTGTTTTTTATTTCCAAACTTAAAAATTGAGTCATGTGATATATGACTGAGTTTTTCTTGATTATTTATAGTCTTTGCTTTAAAGTCTTAAGCAATGTTATATTGCTAAGACTATTAATGTATGGGTTGGCTGAAGATCTCTCAGCCCATATAGTTACTTATGTTAGATAACTGGGTTTGAAGATATTTAAGTCTCTAAAAATTTCAGATTTTCTACTTAATAATTAACTTTTAGATAAATGCTGACTTTGGCTTGGTATTTTTAGATCTAGTGTCTGAAACTATCCTAGCACTTCAATGAGGAGTGCCAAAGTGTAAAACCATTAGTCTGAGGTTAGGGAGTGGTTTTCAAGATAGAGATTTTTAAATGCTTTGTTTAGCTGACATTTATCAATAAAGGTTGTTAGAGAAAATTAGCAGAGCTTTTTGGTTTTTAAATAACTTAATATATTTTTAAAATAGTATATTCCTTTTTTCTTGCTTCTACCCACTACTAAATATGTTATTGTTATATAATTTTAAAAATCAAAACAAAATCTATTCAAAAAATAAAATGTTGAATTCATTATTGCTAATTTCAATCTTTAAAATGTAATTTTGAAATATATTACATGGTAATATAGAATTAATTATTCATAAAACATTGTCTTATGCATATGTGTATATTATGCAGAATGTATTTATATCATTGAAATGTATTCTAATAAGAAAAATAATATTCTTAGATTTCATTTCAGCATGAAAAATATTGCTTCTATATTTTAAAATGTCATTTATGATGGATATATATATATATATCACTGATAATGATGCTCCTATAATAAACTACTTCCAATGTAAGAATTTATATATCTTAAATTTCTAAATAAGCTAAATATTTTTAAAAAAAATATATTTTAATACAGACTGGTAATTGATAGCTACATTATAGAAGTGTAATAAAAGAGTTGAGATAAAATTAAAATAATCAGAATTATAATCTGAGTATTTTTCTCCCTTATAAAACAAGTTTTAAAATATTCATATGGAGCATACACATGCTTGTTCTTAGTAATTTATTTTAGATATATAATGATATAATGCTATTTAAAAATTTAAATCTATTAATAGATATTAATAAATTCTATATATAGGTCATGCATATTGCTTAATTCATTTATTATACCTTCTAATTTTGAGCATTCATTAATATTCGATTTTCCCATACCCAATACAACATATTTCTTTTTTAGTGTACTAAAGTGAATTGAGATTCTTTGACTTACAACAGGGGTCCCCAACCTTTTTGCATTTAAGAGCACATTCTATAATACCGGCCAGGTGGCGGGCACCATTTATTTTTTTCAGCCAGGTGGCAAGCACCATTTATTTTTTCAATGTAAATTTATAGTTGGATATTGTTAATAATACACATAATGTACAAAAAAATATTTATTTCAAAAATAAAATTTTAACATATAATTAACGTTTATATTTTTACCCTGTAAAAGTATAGTATGCCCTACAATTTGATTACAATATAATACAATAATTTATCAGAAATTTTAAAAATTAAATTTATTTGTATCAGATAAATAATTTTTTATCGTGTTTGGATCATGGTGGGCACACATAAAATGGTCTGCGTGCGGGCACCATAGGGTTGGGGACCCCTGACTTACAATGTCAAATAATTGACTTTCAATTTTATCACTTAGGGAGTTGCAAACACAAAATATAACAGAATCAATATCTAATGTATAATGTTAATTTTTTCCGAAATTAAAAGCTTTGTATAAAAACCAGTTCAAGAAGGTTTTCTATTATTTTAGTAATGAATGAAAATCTATCCTACATATAATATAAAGGTACTTTGAAATATACAAAAATGATTTATTTATTAAAATATTTTCAAATTCTTCAATTTTATCTTATTTAGTTAATAATCTCACATTGTTTTGTAATTATTTGCTCTTCAGCATAATCATTATTATTATTACTACTGCTATTATTATTATTGCTATTACTACTATTTAGTACTATTTTCATTTTGTCTTTGATCAAATAATTTATATTAAAAATAATGACAAATAAGTAGTTTGAGAAACAGACACATATTGCATGGTTGAATCAATTGCATAGAATGACTTGTTAATTAAAATGTAGAATTTTTTTAGTACAAATTGCAGTTGGGTTTAAAATATTGAGACATAATTGCATATAAAAATCAAAAAATATAATCTTTTCCAGACAATTTTAAATTTTTTTTGTAAGAATATGCTATTTTATATAAGATTAATGGCCATTTTGTATAAATTTTTTATAAATTGTGTCAAATCAGCATTTATTGTGTGGTAAATGTTTTTGTATAAATCTTCTGGTTTTTATACAAATTTATATTTTATATGCATAAAATCCTAGCCATGGTTAATATAAGTCTCAATCCTGACCATAAAAGAAAAGTTCAAATGTAATATAGACTTTATTTCTGGTAAGAAAGATGTCATATTTCTACAGGTGCTATTCTTTTATTATATCATTATAATCAACAATTTTAGCCAATAAAAGTACATTGAAGGGTAAAGCTTTTCCAACAATAGAGTCTCTTTTTAACAATGATCCAACCAATGTTTTATTTCATTATTAAATTTCATTCAATTGTATAAGTTAATGTAAGTTAAGTAAATTTATTTTGCTTTGATTGATTGAGATATGTTTAAATTGCTTTAATATAAATAACAATAATAAGCATTCCTTTATACACCTAATACAATTCCATATCTTTATTAAATTTTCCAATCCAGTTAACAATTTTGACTTTACAACAGTATTCTTCAGAACTATAAATGCACAATATATACAACATAAATTGTCTTTACCTATCAATTATATTTAAAAACTATTAAATTTATTTTATTCAAATGTAATTTTTATATCATTACTTTAATTGTGCTGAACACTTAATATTAATTGAGTATTTTAAATTTAACCCATTTTTGAAAGTCTTATATAACTTGTATCTTCATATATATATACATTTTTAATATATTTATCATACATTAAAATATTATTATAATTTTCATTAAAACATTTTTTAAATGCTGTGTTATATCTTATTGTTCTTATTTGTACATACTATAACGGGATATATATACATTACATTTAAATTTTAGTACTTAAATTTTTTTTGTAAATATCTAATAATGAATTAAAAGCACAGACGTTCAAAATGCATAAATAATGAGTTATTAATATATTAATAAGTTTAATTTAAATATTGAAATAAAATAAGCATAAAAAAATTATAGAATCGAAGCAAAGATTCTAATCTTTAAATAAATATAATAAAAATCTTTTCATCTTAAAAATAACGAAGAGAGTTTTTAACAAAAATAAAATTACAAACAGATCCTTAGGTCAAAATGACCATTAAAAAGATTATTACGAAATAGATGAGTCAAGAAATAGAAACAAAAGGCTTGCTTTTCCCACCCAAAATATATACAGACCACAGAGGAAAATCTACTGAATATGTTTGATAGATCCGCACATTCCTAGATAAGATGCCTCAGGACTATAAAAGGAAAAATTTAAAAGAAGTAATTAATTAGAAGATTAGAATTTTGAACCCATTGTCGTTGCGGAAAAATTTAAAAAGCTATTGTCACTGTTACCAAAAATGCAATCTGTTTTAATCGTGCTTTCCTTGGATTGGTCAGCTGAAGGCAGCCTCTATCTCCACAGATCCCAGGATCGAACCATTGGAACCATCTTCATGAAGCATCACAAGTCTTGCATAAATCGTCTTCGTCCACAAGAAATGGCCCTTACATAAATTCAAATCTTCATCGCAAAGGAATGAGCCCGGAGAAAGGAAGGTATAAATTATAAGTGATAAAAATGAAATATAACCTCTCTTTAATTTAAAATCTTTGAACTTTATTTTCCTTTAAATATGAACTATAGATTTTTTCATGATCAAACCTGAACTTTATTTTTTATAAACTTGACAATTTTAAAATTCTTATCTAAAGTTTAAACGTAATCTTTTAAATAAAAATTTATTCTATTTTTTTATTATTTATGCTTAGTATAAGGTCTGTTTGTAATAGAGCAGGAGTTTGCGATTGCAAACAAATTTAAAGATAAAATCAAACACGCATCAGTCATTATTTGTGCATTATTAGATTTTAAAAATAGGTCAAATCTATTATTTGATGTAAAAATAAGTTGAATATAATGTGCCATTTTAAAATAAGTTAAAAACTTTAAACTAATTTTTTTTTAAAGAATTAAATTATTAAATTGACTTAAATTTAAGTTGAGTGTAGATAGCTGCTTAGACTCGTTTAAGTATATGTTAGTTTAAAGGGGATTTGATTTCGGACTATTTGTTTCGTAGTTGTGTCGATGCTGGTAGAAGGATATATGGGTGTTTATATCAATGTAATGTGAAGTGTGTTAGCATTTAGGGCAATATGCAAACTGAATGCATGACCCCAAAAGGAGTAGTCACGGTGTTGAAATGGACGTGGAGTACTTCCCACGACATTGACCCCCTTTTTAGCTCTATGGATAGGGACAATAAATTGGCAAGATAGATCATTCTCCCATCCATACATAGCATTTTCTTGTTTATTTTATATGCATGTTTCCTTTACTAGACAGACATACATTCCTGTACTGGATGGTCATGTTCTTCAAATAATATCACGCTGTCAGATGCCCATTCCTGTCAGCGTGGTTCTGTGCTAACATGTTCACATTGCATTGGTTGCGGATATATATCTGGAAGTGAGCGTTGGTGCAGCTGAGGATTTTTAGCCTGGAGTCAAATGTCTTGAAAATCTTAAATGCGTCGTCTGGGTGGCTTATCTATGCTCAACATTCTAAGATTAAAATTTAATGTAAAAATAATAATAATGATAATGAAACATAAAACATAATTTTTTTTGTAGTAATTATTTTTCAAGTTTGTATGTTATCACCTATATATATATATTTGAATAAAATCTTTTGTGTTATTAGTACTGGCAGTGATCTAGTTTTTTTTTTTTAATCTTTATTAAAAATAGATTTTAATAAATATGTTTTAAACCTCTGCTATTTCATGAGCTAGTGACTAAGGCTGATGGTCGAAATAAAATATATGGGTAAAAGTTGGATCTTTAACAGCGTGTATCTGCCTATTATATAAATTTTCCAGGTTCAAATAGCCTGGTGGCGCCCTGTATGGAAGATACGGTAAGGCTCTAACTTCCAACCTGATCCACCCCAACCATTATAATATTAATGTTAAAAAATAATAAATAAATAAATAGTTGCTTGTTAGAACATGTGATGTTTAATCACTCAATTGTAGGGTAAGTGTAACATTTTCATTTAACTGACTAAATTGAATTTTTTTTTGTTTTACTCAATTGAAAATCAGCTTGAAACTTAAGTCTTTGAGTTTGTCTTCCTTTACAATTTCAAACTACACAGGGCTTCAGAATAACTATTAAGTCTCCATGAAAAATCCTATTTGAAATATATAATGAATTAACCAAACACTTATGGTGCAATGACATGTGGTAGCAACAAAAACTTACAAAGAGAACAAATAATATAATGAACACTTTCCTCATTAAATTAAGATTTTTACAATAAATGCAAATACATACAATAAATACTAGAATGGCAGCTAACTTTGTCACCTAAGATTAGTTTACTTATCTTTTTCTAACTATAGTTATGAGTAAAGAAGCAATTATTTTATCTAGCGCCATGTTTACAATTATATTACATTCAAATAACAGCCTTTCAAGCTAATTGAGCACGCGCCAAGAGGAAAGTATTCATTTATTTAACACTCTCAAAAGGCGCGTGCTCAATTAGCTTGAAAGGCTGATATTTAAATGTAACTATAGTTATGAAAATATTGTACATTTTTTTAAAAAGTATTCATCTATATACATGTATTATAATAATTTTAGATATGAGCCATTAGAAAAAAATTTGTATAATATTTTCATTACTACTATATTGGTAACCAGGTTATAAACAATTATTTGATGGTGCTTATGATATCATTTCTTTATTGAGATAATGTGTAATGGTAATACTTTATTATTTCAGGTTTAAATCATTACATAATATGTGACAAATATAGAAACATTTATTTATAAATCTATGAATGAAATAAAATTAATTCAGAAGAATAATGACTTTTACCATCAGAATTGCTTTATTATATTTTTTTTTGTTTTGCATTTTTATTTGTTGGAACACTAAGTTGCAAACCTTCTTAAATGAGAATATTTAAAGTTATTTAACCCTTAAACCGCTAATTATATTATTGGTTGTATGAGGTAAAAATCAAATCTTTTAATTGGCCAACTCACAAACTGAAGACAAAGCCTATTGTTAAAACATATTCGCCTATAATATTAAATTCAACTCAGATACGTTTATAAAAAGTATATTACTAATTTTTCAGGTTATGAAAGAGAATGAAAGTTCTTTCAAAAATAAATTGCTATTTATTTATTATAAAATATATTCAATTTCGGCAAATATAAAGCGAATGTCTAAACAAAAAAGTGCTGACGCAAACGTTTTTTTTCAATTTTACGATATCAAAAAGTAAAGATTTCTTTTTGCTAAATCTTAAATATTTTTACTAAAATCTTCAATATTTTTCGAAAATAATTTTGTTTTTTTGGTATATTTTTTAAAAAACTAGTTTAATTTCTCAAATTATATTTTTTTAATACTTAAATTGCATTCGAAATGAAAATCTCAGCATTTTTCTTTATTTTCTTTGATCAGGCGATTTCTTTGTTCTTTCCAGCCAATCAGAATGTCTTTTTCGGCTGAGAGCTCACTGACAACCAATCACTGACAATGTTCTTTCTTTGTTTAGGTTTAAATGCGGTTTTTTTGATTTTTTACTTGTAAAATAATTCGGAAAAGGGCACCATCTTACAGAACTTTTAAAAACCTAATCAATACCTGTCAAACGAATATTTTAGCATAAGAACTGGCAGAGTTAGAGTGATGTCAGATGTCGACGAGAGGCCTCGTAAGAGGCGGGAAAAGGGTTAAATAATATTATTTTCAACTGTTTTTATCACCTTAACCTCCAGACACTTTACTCATTGATGTGCATGTTCTCAGAGTGATAGTGGTGATGGGGGAGGAGTTCTTTCTCAGAATTGTATGTGTGGCCTATATTTTCTTAGCATATTTTATACAATAAAAAAAGGTATAACAATACTTATTTTCAGTATGTATATAAAATGACAAACAAATAGATTAATAAATAATAAAATAATTTATTAATAAAATAAAAGATAGATAAAACATAGTCTTATTTTGTAGATTTCCTCTTGCATAAAATTATCAAGCCAGATATCATAATCAAAAGTTCATCTTTTATTTTCTCTAATTTCTTTATTAAAGTCTCTCTCTCTCATATATATATAAATCATTATTTTATATAGTCTTTATAATAATATTTCATTCATGTGAATTAAAGCATAATTCATTCTTTGAATGTTTTCAATTTAAATATTTTTATTCTTTAATAGTCCAGTATTATTTAAATATAAAAGAAAAAAAAAATATTGAATTTCCTTCCTTCAGAATATCTTACCATTTTAGCCCTTGAATTCTCTCATCTTTTAGATATCTTTTTTCCTCTTAATAATTTTAATATTATTGCTAATCAAGAAAATGTTGAACATAGTTATGCTGGGTGATCCTTCCATTAAATATTTTTTTGGCAATTTACCTGCATAATTCAGTTTCTTTTTTCCCTTTCAGCTTATGATAATTGGTATTAGGCAATATGCTTAGGGCAGGAATCAATGTGCTATTCCCTTTTTCTAGCCCTCCATATCTGAAAAATATCCTAATGTAATAAATATTTTCATAACTTCTTTATGAGCTAGTAAATCTAAATAATTGTGAAACAATACACTCTTTTCTAGTTTAACCTTTTTAAATAATTCCTTTCTCTTCTTCTTCAACAACAAGGGGGTTCAAGAGAAAAAATATATCTTATTTGTATACCACTAGCTTCATTTGCATAGAATTCTTTTTTTATTTCATCTAGAATTTTTAGGGCTGTCACCTAAATGAATTTCTAAATTAATTTATTCTTCTAATAAAGGCGATATTAATTAAGTGAATATATCTGTGCGTATTTACAAAATAAATAATCTTTATTTATATAATAATTTTATATGTATGAATATTTCACTCCTCCTTTCCTTCTCCCATCACATATATACATAAGTGAACACACACATTATTATCAAAATATTATCATGTAGCCTTTACATTGCTATGACAAGGGTTACACTACAGATAAAAAAAGATATTTGAAAGCTTACTAATGTTGACATGAAAAAAAAGTTGAAATGAAAATAAGTGTTAAACATGAAAACCCTAAATTGACAACTGCCATTCACTGTACAGCAAATGTTAGTTTTTGACTTATATAGTAACTTTACATTTTAAAGTAAAGCAACTAATAGCTTTGGCACATTTTGATATTCCATTACCATTCAGTTTATCCGCAATTTGTTCAACTCTTAGTTTTGTTTTGTTTTTTTTTAAATTTTTTCATATGCATACAATTATTAATTTTAATCATGAGCCAAAAAAAGATCAAAAAATTGATAAATGAAACAAACAAACAAAAAAAAAGATCATTTCCAAAAGAGAAAATAGTAGTCATTAGCAATGTAAGTTTTAGTATAGTATTATAATTAAATCAAAAATCTAAATCATTTAAAAAAAATAAGGACGAATTAAAAAGTGTTCAGTTAATGACAACTATATCCACATTTAGCAGTTTGTATTGTAACATTACAAAACAAATAAAAACTTATGCCAATTGAATTAATCAGAAGCATCTGACAAGCGAAAGCATCAATAAGGCAATTATTTATTAAAAGTTCAAACAATTGCTTGAAAATTTTACCGAAAATTTTTTTGCTAAGTCTTCTAATATAAGTGCTGTTTCTGGGAGAAATTTATTGCCAGAAAAATATGATTAATCAGATTCAGGAAAAGAACTTGTAAGGCACAGTGAGACTTCTAGTACTTCTAGAACCAGCGATGAATATTATCTCAAGAAATGTATGAAAAAATCAATTTTCACATGCACACAAAATTGAAGTCCATGATCTACTAAATTTTTATTAGGATATATGCTTGTTTATATTTTCATTTTATGTCTTTAAAAAATAAATTTTTATTTTCATGAAAATTTAATTGCAACATATACAACAATTAATTGACTAAGGATTTTTATATTAATATTTTTGATTTTATATTTCATTTGTTTCAATGATTGTTTTAGATGATATTGGTTAGGCCATAAGCATAGAATGAATTATACCTTAATACACGTATTTTAACATAAGCTGTGATGAATGGCTGATATAATAATTTAGAAACAATTAATATTATACTAGACCTCATTTATACTGATAATGATTTTAAAATTTCTGGATTTATGATAGAGTGAATTTTAAGCATGATATAGTTTCTTTTGCTTCAACTGTCTCATAGTGCAAACAACTTTTATTAAAAGTAGTTTAAATGATATTGCAATTATCACTTGGGTAGATCATTTTAATCTCAGTACAAATTGTCTCTACTCTCCTTTTCCAGATCTTTCTACATTTGTATTTACAGATTTCAATTATCATACAGTATTAATCTTTGGGGATTTGCAAATGAGGATCAAGCAAGATATTGACTTTTAAAATGAATGAATTTAAACAACATGCCCTTATTTTATGATACCAAGTAGTTTGTTTTTCAAAAAATGGTTCACAATTATCTGTCAATTATTATACTGATCATTTCTTTTAAAGCAACATAAACTAAGTCTACTCCTTTTGGAATCCATATTTCCTTATTTTAAAGTTATTCTGATCTTAAGAATAGTAACTGGAGTCTATATACTGGATATTTTGAATGAAATATTAGAACTTCTCCAATTCCCTCTTTTTATAATGGATTCAATAAAGACTCGATCTCACATAGATATTAAAAAATGTTCATTAAAGATTAGAAAAAAACCCAGGAGTACTTTTTGTAGTGAAATTTTTTCTATCAAAGATAAATCCATTGGATTATGTCAGGAAACAGAAAAGTGGAGAGAGATCATGTACAAGCAAAACTTTATAAATCTAGATATAAGTTATGGTTACTTTTATATAAGGTTTGTAGTTATAAAAGCACCTGTAAAGAGTTATTACTATCATTGCCAATGAGATTGCCAATACTTCTAAACCTGAGATTAATAGAATGATAAAAGCATTACTAGAGCAGAATTGCAGGCTTTTCTTTTATAATATTACTCTTACTATCAATTTGATAAAAATAATTAATGATAGTGAGCATGAACTTGCCTTGATTAACTTAAACCAGAAAAACTTCATGAACAAATGACATACATATAGAATTTTAAAAAAAATTAAGACATAAACCAAAACACAATTGATAAAACATTCATACAAAAATTATTACTGAAATTATAAACAAAATTATAGCAATCTTAAAATCAATTAAACCTAACAACAACACCCAATATCATTATCATGTGTGCCCTACAAGCTTTTTGAAAGAATCATAGTAGCATAAATTTTGCTAATAGTTGAAAATCATTAAAGCAACTACTCACAGTAAAAGTTATAAAACTGTTGCTGTCTTTATTGATATAATGTCACCTTATGGTTCTGTTTGGAAAAATAATTTTTTAAGAGTTTCTGAAGTCCTTAAATGCAGAAAGACTATTAATTTACTTGAGAAAATGCTTTCTAATAAAATATAAAATTTTACAAATTGGCTTACCACAGGTTTAAATTCTTTTATCTACTTTATTTAATATATTCATCAGTGATTTTCCAGAAATAGAATGCAGATAATTCATCTATGCTGATGACATTTGCTTTGATTTCACAAAATGAATTCTTTCCTGAAATATAAAAATCTTTTAATAAACATATGAAATGTCTGAAAATCATTTTCAAATATTGCAGTCTTATTTTTAATTCAATTGAGAACCTATGTTCAATTTTTTTACATAATCTGAATCTAACATTTTACAATAATAGACTAAAACTAAATTCTATCCCATTCTATTTAAAATTAATCTTAGTTGTTGTTTAACTTATTTTTCTTATTTATGAAAGACTACATGTAAATTAATTTTTAGGAAACCCTCCTTGGCAAGCTGGATGGACCTACTTTGAGTTGTGACACTACTATTTTAGAAATAAGTTTCTTAGCACTAGCATATTTCATTAGTGAATACTCTGTCTCTATTTAGAGAAAAGTGTCTACATTAAAGTTTTGGATATTCAATTAAATATCACCATGAGAAATATTACTAGTATACTTAAGTTTATTCTTTTGCAATGGTTTCTCTTTTCACATATTCCTCCACCATATACCAGAAGAGAAGTTCCCTTATAGAAAATATATAAAAAGTTATTAAACGGATTGGACTTACCAACACATCAGAAGATAATTTCACTATCTGTGACTCAAATCAAAATCCTCTTTTTGGATATTCAATCAAAAATCTATAACTGAAGAATTATAGTGTAAAAATGAACATTTTATGAAGTTTCAAACAAACGTTTTTTTTTCCCAATCCAACAATAAAGCCAGCTGGATTTAATTTTTTTAGATGTAATTAGAGTCTTACCAGAAAATTCATGAAAACTCATAGCTGTTGCATTCATCAACTTTATAAATGTAATTTAATAGTGACTCAAATCTATGGTTGCAATAGCAAAACTGAAGGTCTTAATATAGCTTCTAATGATGCTGCCACTTGGTTGGAATCTTTACTGATTTCTTTATAATATTTTGTTAATAGTTAAGTTGTTGAAAAAAAACTATGTGCTAATAAATAGTGTTAATTTTTTCTTCTGAAATTTATTGCTATTATAATATGATACATTGATTTATATTATACAATAATGGGGTTCACCCTTTTCAATGGTAGTAGTCACTTGTGTTTCAAAGCAAAAATTTAGACTTAACCGGATACTTTCACACCAATTTAGGCCACAGAACCATTATATTTTGAATTATTTCTTTCATTATAGAGATAAGTTTTTACATCTAAAAAATCTTTTAGTTTTTGTTTCATTGCTACTCTGGCCAATGCCAACCTGCAATAAACCTCTTGGACTACTGAATTACTTGTTATAGATTAATCATTCAATTAGACCAAAATTGCCAACTGTTTTTTATCTTCATTACTGGTTTTGAAGTCCAGTTGTGGACAATATCATCATAGTTTCTGCCTTATTTCTATTTAGCCTAACATATTTTTATTCTATTATTTAATTTTCATAATAAGTTTTAAGATTTTCTTTAGTTTCAGCTATAAATATGACACCATCATTTGAGATTGTTGATATTTCTTCTGACATTTTGAATCCAGATTTGTCTTCATTAATATTTGACTTTCCTATTTTGTATTCAGTGTATAAGATAAATAAGTAGCCTGACAATATACAGTTCTGTCTAACTTATTGGCCAATGTGAAAGCAGTTTATTTTATTATAATAATTATAGCATTTACCTCCATAAGAATATACTCATAAAAATAAAATATTCTAGTACATCAATTTTTTTTTTTTTAAGAACTTCAAATAATTTAGCAGAATAATTGAATCAAAAATTTTGTTGCAATCAATAAAGCATGCACACATATATAATGATATTTTTCTTGACATTTTGGTATGCTGTATTTCAGCAACAGGGTTCAAAGATTGAATAAATTAATAACAATATAGATATAAGTAAATGCTTTCATGTGTTTTTATGACATAATGTATCTTTGAAAGTAATTGGGTATTAGCATTATGACCAAATATTAATATAATTTGTTGGTGCATTTCAAATTTGAATATTATTAAAAGTAATAATACTTTAGTGTTTTCCTGAAGGTTTGGGATGATGGTGTTCTAGCTGTATTTTTATATTGGACTATTTCCATCATCTAATATATGTGTTGAATGTCTTTAAAAACTTTATTTAAATATTCCAATTACATTCAACTGTTAATAATATCACAGCAAACAGGTTAGTATATGCACCAACTGTTAGTAATACAGAAAACAGGTTAGTATATGCACAATATTTCGAGAGGTATTTTTCTCCCCTCTTCTTCAGGTGTTGCTGGCCTGATCAGTAACAGTACTAGCATGGGATTCAAACCTGGGTCCTTAGATTCTTGATTATTGAATTTTAAGGTAATGCTCTAACCAACAGCCAACCTGCCAAAGTTGGTTAGAGCATTACCTTAAAATTCAGTAATCAAGAATCTAAGGACCCAGGTTCGAATCCCATGCTAGTACTGTCACTGGTCAGGCCAGCAACACCCCCCTTGGCAGGATGGCTCAGTTGGTTAGAGCATTACCTTAAAATTCAATAATCCAAAATCTAAGGACCCAGGTTCAAATCCCATGCTAGTACTGTCACTGGTCAGGCCAGCAACAACTGAAGAAGAGGGGAGAAAAATACCTCTTGAAATGTTGTGCATATACTAACCTGTTTGCTGTGATATTACTAACAATTGGTACATATACTAACCTGTTTGTTGTGATATTACTAACAGTTGGTGCATATACTCACCTATTTGCTGTGATATTATTAACAGTTGGTGCATATACTAACCTGTTTGCTGTGATATTACTAATAGTTGAATGTATTTGGAATATTTAAATAAAATTAAATTTTTCTAAAGACATTCAACACACATATTAGATGATGGAAATAGTCCAATATAAAAATACAGCTAATAATACCTTAATTTATGCAGATAAAGTTATCTTTATATAATTATTTTTTCACTGCAATCTACATTTCTTAAGTCTATAGTGATGCTCAAAAAATATATTTTCATCTTATGTATTTTTACCTTGTAATCTTAGTTTATGTGCTTTAGGTATTTTAGTGGTGACAAATATCCTCAAATGTCTATCAGAAATTTTATTTTCATATACATTTGGCTTTTAGAATTTGGTGTGACTTCCTTAGAATTACCTAGGCTTATTTTAAACTTGAAGTTAATTTCATTAATATAACCACAATAATCTTTAAATTGAGTAGTTATATAATTCAACATATCAACATTAGATCAAGAGAATTAAATAAAATATGCACAGAATGAATTTTTGAATTCTTTATTTCATTTTATTAATAAGGTAATTTAAAGCAATTCATAGACTAATTTTCTCAGTAGGAAAAAGAAATTAAGTTTTGATCCTCAGTGAGATTCTTTTTGGAAAGCATTTTACATTCATAAAGTATTTCAGTGAAAAGCAATTTTTTTAAAAAATATAAATACTGCCCACATTTTGAAGTCAATATTGTAGATAATTCTTGTAAATTTTATTTATTTATTAATTAAATGCATAATTTATTTGTATTAAATTATTATATCTGAAACTTCTATGTCATTGGATCATCATCGTCTTCTGTTCAATTTCCTTTATTCAATATCACTATCATCAGTTTTAACGGGGTCTTGTAATATATATACTTTATAACAGTGAATCCAAGATAATTACAAACTGTAAGAAATTCGAACTCAGACTTTCACATGACCCGCAACTCTCCATGCTATTTTATATTGCTGACCCACCTGATCCACACACATGTCGAAAAGATAAATAATCACCAATATACATATTTAATGCTAAAACATCAATCATCAGTTGGTCCAAATTACCATCTCCGCACATATATACAATCAGTGCTTAGCTTTATATTAAGATAGTCAATCTTCATACTTTAATGGACAGGCTTCAATTTATTCCAACCCACAACTCTTCAGCCATCCATTTTATTGAAAATCTGATGATGGAATGTTCAAAGTGAGAATTGAGGGTCGTGTGAAAGTCTGAGTTCGAATCCCTAATATATGACATTTATATGTGCAGGTGTGTGTAAGTCTGTACAGGGTATTAAACTGTAAGAAAGTTTTTGATTAGAATTATCACTTTATTTGGGCTTTTTTATATTGAAAAAAAAAACTACCAAAGTCTTTTTTACATGTTTCTTCATTGATAAGCCATTTTGTATATATTGGAAATTGTCTTATAATTTACACTAGTTGTTTTTAAGAATTTTTAATGCTGATTAATTCATTTTTTGGAATATTTATCTTTTTTGCTTGTGGACGAAATTATACCCCCCCCCTCCATCTCTCACAAAACCGTATTTTCCAAATGTCATATTTGATGAAGAATGAGATTTATATAATATGAAAGAAACATCGCATAAAATAAATAATTGTTTCATTTATTGAAATTAAATGTTTTCTGCAAATAACTCTTTTTACATAATTTCAATTAATGTGAAAATTTTTTGAAAAGTAATAAGAATCAATACTTAGTGTAAAGATTTACACTATTTTTGGTAAAGAATCAAAATCTTTTAAGCAGTAGCTCAGGCTTTATTATTATTTTGAAAATGTTACTTTTATAGTAGTGAATCAAAATAAAAAAGCATTTAAAATTTTGTTTGTATAAACAATTCTCATAAAAACAAAAAAAAAATATGAAAATAATCTGGAAAGAAGAAATTAATTTCAATGGTATCTCGGCATTTTTAAAAATAAAGATGTAATTATGAAAATATTCTAAAAAGTATTTTTTTATTTAAATTTCCAAATTCTTTATATAAAAGGCCTCAAGTCATAATAGTTAACATGTTTACTTGACATGCTCATTCATTGCCTTGTGAGCTCAACCCATACCTGGAGAACTTAAAATATTTTTTCAAGTAGGCTTAAGATATTTTTTTTAGTTAGGTGGTCCAAAGCTAATTATTCCATTTAATTGGCAAATTGACATGTAACTATTATTAGGATAAAGGTCACAGATTTAGATTGGTCAGATGAGAATAGATCAAATGATTATAAACAAAAATATATGCTGTGGTCTTCATAGTAGTGAAATGATAAACAGCTGTCATAGTCTTATGGATTGTAATCTACTTTTTTTTTTAATACAGTTTATTTTTACATTGTTTAACATTATTTAAAGAATCATTATTTGAATACGCCCCCCTCCTTCCCAACAGAAATTTTTATTTTTAAAAAAGACTTCAAAAAAGCTTTTCTAAAGTTCTGATTTCAGGCAAAAAGGCTTTTTTAAAGTTATGATTTCAGGTCTTTTCTTTCTGCATTGTTTCTAGGATGTTCTTTGCAAACCATGCTATTTGCAAATTATAGTTATTATATATTGTATATTTAAATTATGTGAGAGTAAACCAATCTTTCAGGCATGGACTATTGTCAATAAGTGTATAGATAGCTAATATATTAATTACATACATATTTGAATATTTAAACAGTATTAAACTGTTGCACATGCGCTTTGGATTTTAACTATAAAATATGAATACTAACACTTCAAACACACGATAAAGTCTTTGGAAAAGATAGAATGGCCATCTAAAATAATTGACTTATTTACATAAATATTTGAAGAAAATTTAAACCCTGATAGTGATTACAAAATGAGAGTATTAATTGAAACACAGGCTTATTATATATACACCTGTGCATATATATGCAATATATAGGGTATATGAGCACAGACTTTCACACAACCCACCACTCTCCACTCTATCTAATAACACTGATGATTGCTGGTTTAGCATGAAATACGTATATTGGTGATTATTTATCTTTTCAACATATATGTGCTTATGTGTATCAGTATTATTAGATAGAGTGGTGGGTTGTGTGAAAGTCTGTGCTCATATATCCTATATATTAAAATGAGAGTATTAGTATTATATCTAACTTAGATAAATTCTACGCCTTTATAAAACATAATTAAGAATAAAAGGAGTTTGTTATTGAACTAAGTTCCTGCTTAACTTCACGGTTCAAAAAAGTTTTTTAAAAAATGTAGTCAAATAAAGAATCTCGGGTCTAATAATTGAGATTGTTGTTATGCTCCAAAAATGAAAATATAGATACAGACTTAAAAACAAATAACAGACCGATGCAAATAAAGATTAAATTGACTGTATTTTATTATCATGACATATGATAAATAAATTTTCAAGATAGACACCAAATATTGTTCGTTTATATAACCAACTAAATCAATTCACAATGATTCTGAATTGTATTGCATAATCTTTTTAAGCTATCGAATTACTTATTGAAAAAGTTATGACTAACTTTTATTTTTTAGATGAGTTAGCGAATTTAAAACAAGACAGCTTACAACAAATACAATAATCCGATTTGCTATTGCGATTATATATATAGTAACTGGTTTTTAAGTTTGAATAAATTCATAATTATATGCATATAAAAAAGTATTATTTTTTAAAAATATAAAATTTAATAAAAATAAAAGTTTAATATACTAATTTATATACTTCCGCCTATACCGACCAAATTTTCAAGTTTGAATAAATTTATAATCATAGGCATATAAAGAATGAAAATTTATATTTTTTAAAAATGGGAAGTTAAAATAAAAGTTTAATATGCAATATACTTATTTAAATACCTCCGCATATGCAGAGCAATTTATCTAAATAAATTTGACGTGATGTCAGCTGCAATCATTTAGAACAATTTATTATATTCTTGTGCAGTTGTAAAATTCGAATCTTTTGACACGGATTCCCACTGCATTTTTCTTATTGTAGGTTTTCTACCAAGTAGCCTCCTACAAATGCCTACAACATTACCGATTAACGATCCCAAGTTAATCTATTATTTAAAGGAATGTGGTCTTTCTTTTATTGTTTAAATTTCAAACTATTTTTTTTTAAATGTAGAATTACAATTCTGTAGTTTATTTTTAACTTTGATAATTTTCTTTTTTTTTATAACATCTGACCAATAAATAATTTTTTATTCTTAATTATATTTTCTCTTTACCATCAACTTGATTTACCCAACTATTTTTCATTTTCTTGCGTGTATGTGTGTGTGTGTGCGCGTGCGCGCGCACTATTGCATAAGAAAAAGGAATTTTTGTAAAAAAAAACATATTAAAACGAGTTTTACATTTTAAAAGTAATATTTCTGAAATACAAGCACAATTCATATACTTGGAGTTTAAATGTAATACAGGGGATTTGAACACAGACTTTTCAACTCCCTTCAGCTATCCACTCTATCTCATATAGCCAATACGCATGATTACACACATGTGAAAAAGATAAATGATATCCAATATCCGTATTTCGTGCAGAACTAGCACTTTTAGAACTAAGGAAATATTTAATTGGGTAATTTATTAAATGATACTAAGCAAAATAACATTTAAATAGTCCATTTCACAACAAAAGAACAACAATCCTGAAGACCTTAACTTTGCTTTACCAATTTGCCGCGGTGAGAATTTGAATGTTTTCTCGTCCTTGTTTTAGATAAAAAAAAAGTTAGGAATGTATTGACCATTCGATATTGAATAATTAGCTGATAGGGTAATGATTAATTACTGAGGGAAAAAAACATTTTAAATCTGATAACCTGAAAAAAAAAAAAAGTAAAGTTTATATAATAAGGGTTTGAACCAAATAATGTATTTATATTTATTTAATCAAAGAGATCTTCTAAAAAGCAGGTTTTATAATTTTAAAAAAAGTCTCTGCGGTCAAGTGATAAGTTATTGATTATCATCAATAATACCTTGTTACCAATCAAATGCATATATAATTTAATAATTTTTAACGCATATAATTGTTGAAAATATTTTTTAATATTTGTAATATTTTTAGAATTTTTTGTGTTTTTTCTAATAAAATAATAAACTGAATATATCTATACCTGTATAAATTATTATACTTAAGAGATACTAAAGTACACCTGATTTAAAATAGCAAACAATGATTAAGTCTGTGTACATTGGCTAGGTCTTCATAATAAATTTCAGGCAAAGAAGATATAATATTATACACAGTACCAAAAATGATTCTTTTAAGGCAACTAACTATATATGGGGTTATCTGAGTTGGCATCATTAGATGTAATCTTTTTCATTTACTCATATTTTTATACTATACTCAAATTATTAATGAGTTTAATCTCTTTTTCAACAGTCCTTCATAAAGAATATTTATGTATTTATTACATATTAATTTTATCTTCTATTTTGGCTGTCTTCCATTTCTTCTATGATTTATTTTTTCAAAGTCTTATTACTAATGAACAGGATGAAAACTGTTCACATTCGCATTATTAACAAATCCTTTTAGTTCAAGCAGGGAAAAAACTCAATGTGAAAAAAAAAAAGGAGTGGATATTGCTTTAATTGGAAGTTGTTAGTTGAACTTTAAATATTTTGAGAAGTCCCATTTAGAAATACCATTTCTTTTCCTAAGATAAAATAACTGAGAAATTGTTCTAAAATGGCCTATCTAGTTAAGCTGAATTATAGTACTATACCTGATGATTTACTCTTTTGAATGGCAGAAATAGTTGTTCATAGTGGCAGGCAACAAAATAGAGATAAGGATAAAAGATACATATTTCCATTTTCAAAAAATAAATATAGTAGAATGTTAGGAATTTAACATGGACATTTCATAATAGCACTTGCACCCAAAAGGTTATTAAGTTTGGAAAGATTATAAGTCTTGATGTCAACTTTGAAATGGGAATATGTGGCAATGATACTTAATTTTTAAAATTAGTGGAATTATATTGAAATATATGTTATCATGAATTTGTGCCAGCTGATATTAAATGCTTTAATGTTTTGATGTAAAAATAAAGAACATAAAGAAGCCTAGTATTATCATGGGATATCATTATTATTCACTACAAGAAAAATTCGTTCAGGGATTTTGTTGACTACACTGCTTTCAGGGATAAATTATAGCAGTATACATTTTTCTTTTACCACCTCTATGTCACCTATTACAAACTTTAATAACTAATAGATGCTAGATGATAATGCTTAATAAATCCTTATCCTGTGCTCTCCTATTTAATATTCCCAGATGTTTCAAGCTTATGTTGTGATTGGGTAACTTTGGATTCTGAAATAATAAATCTGGATTTTTAGAATTTTAATAAATATTTCTTCTAGCAACTATCATTTATCTGTTTGTTATGCTATCAAACTATCATTCCAAGCTAAAATACACAAATATTTTCAATTTTTGTCAATTTTTTTGCATAGTCATATAGATCTAAAACCAGTCCAATTACTATATAATATGGTGAACTTAGTTTTTTTTTTTTTAACAATTATAGGCACTTTCATCCTGTGGCCAGAATTTGGTAGAGTTATGATGCTTTATTGGTTTATAAATAGTAGTTATAAAAGATTGAGATAATGGAAAACAATATAAATGGTCCTTTTATTGTCAATCAAAAATACAAGAAAAATGTGAGCAAAAGTGTTTTTCATTGGAAAGGCAGATGTAATTTTTATTGTGAAGATTTTATTAAGGATATTTTAAATAAATGCAATATTTATTGCTTTTTACTGAGAGGGCATATATAATATGATAAGAGCTACAATTAGGCAAGACATTGAAGTATTTTTGTAGACTTTTGCTGAAGTTAAAAAGCATCATGTTAAAGTGTGGATGATATTGATTGAAGAATTAACTTGTGATACAGTATTATTATATGTATTGTAACTAAATTATTAAAATGCCATTGTAACTAAAATATATACGCCATTGTACCTAAATTACTAATGTGACTAATATTTAATTTAGACATTGTAACTCAAATATTAATTTGAACAAATTGTCCTTGAAATCAGTGTAACTAAAATAATTAAATGCCATTGTAACTAAAATACATTGTAACCAAAATATTAATTATCAATCAAAAGGCATTGTAACTTAAATTAATTTCTACTTATATATTGTAGCTAAAATATCATGTCCACCTAATATTCTCACAACATATATAATGTCTATGTCTTGAGGGAGAAAAATGATGATTAGAGAGATATAAATCAACTCCAAAATGGCAAAATAATCTCATAATAATAATGATTAGAAACTAGTCATTTCAGTTATCTGGTATCTGGCCTATTTCAAACCCTAGTTAGGCAGTTATTGTATCCTCAATAAACAAGTAGGAACACATTGTAACTTAAATAAACTATTAAAACATTATAACTCCTGAAATGACATCAAGTGGGAGAGTACATTGATAACCCAATAAAAATATTTACTCAATAAATCCAACAGTAAATTTTACCCATGTTTATCTCTTGGTTTTATATTAAGTGAACATCTAAGTGAATAATAAGTGAATATGGTCTCTTAGGGCATCACTAGGTTATCTAAACCTAGACAAAGTTATATTCTATAGCCTTTTCAAGTGTACCAGGTTTAAACCCCTTTGGTACCTTATTTCTAACAAAATGTAGGATTTTTGCTTTTAGATCCATATCACCATATGCACCAATATTAAGATAAACACAAAACATCCTTAAGCTACTGTGGTGTATATAAAATGCATCAGACAAATTATCTCCTAGATTTTAATATGATAAATGCATTTTAATACCTTCATAAGTTTTACTAGCTCGTATTACACTATCAATTTAGGGTGGCAATTCACCCATCCTTGAATGATGTAGATGATGGAATGGTGGTTATTATAATACCATTAAATCATCTATTTATGGCCTTTAAACATTTATCTAGCTCATTAATTGAAAAATGTGATGATGATGATGATGCTGGTACTTCCAGGCATAGCTTTAGAACTAAGTCTAACATGAAATTTAGTTTTTAGAACTTCATAACTATTTGGCTAATTTTAGTATATCAAAATTAGAACTTAAACAGTTAATATTCACCAGTGATGATGAATGATCACCACTAATAAAGAATACTCGATGAAAATATACACCACGTTTAATAAAACAAATTAACATTTATTACTGCATTACTAACATATACATACAATTGAAAGATAAAAATTAAAAATTATATGACTAATAATAATAAGTGATTATATTGAAATCCTAAAATTAATATTAAATTCTTCCCCCTTTCCCGTAATGATAATATTCAACGTTATCATAGTATAATGTATATCAGTTTGGATAACAAATTGCTAAAATTTTCCATCCACAAGAAAAATATTTCATACAAAAAAATAAACACTTTGTGCACACATACTTTTATATCTTTATACATCTAAACTTAACATATAAAGTAGAATGATTAATTAGAAAAAGTGTTAGTCAAATCGAAAAGAAAAAGATTTCCAGAAACAAGTTTTGAATTACTTATCTCCCCCTCTCTAAGCTATTAAAATTGTTACTCATTAACTCAAAAAAGAACATAATCTAATATTTTTAATACTATATGTCTATTTATTCTCCATTCATACACCCTTATATACATAACTACAACCATTAAATGTCTGTATTTTTAAATTATATAATAATAATTCAAACAAATATATTTAACACAGTATTCAAAATTAAATAATATATTCTATACCAGAAGTACTTTCAATTGTTTCACTGACAATCTTTATCAACTGTTAATACAAACGTACAAAACATAAAAACTTGCATTACCCATCATTCAATCTATTCAAATTTCCCACAATTCTGTTGTCTTTATATTAGCCGATTGTTTATTCATCAAACCACCTCTATTCCTAGATATCATCATTGCCTCTTTAATTTTACGTTTTTCACTACACCTTTCAATTTGAATAATTTTTATATCTCTATTATTAAATTTAAAACCATAATTACATGTTTTATTATGATCAAATATAATTGATGGAGTATTCATATTTACTGAAGATATATTTTCTTTCTGTACACGTTTATATAATGTCTTATGATCATTATATCGTTTTTGTAATGTACATTTGGATTCCCCTATATATTTTATTCCACAACCACATTCCAACATATATATAACAGAACTTAATTCAAACTTAGAAATCTTGGCTTTGGAGTTATTTATCATATCATTTATATTATTTGAAGAGAAAAAGAAATTCTACACAAACCACTAAAAAGTATATAAATTAATTTAGCTTGTTGATTAGATATAAAAGGAATAGAAATCCATTTATCACTTTTTAATTTACTTAATATTTTCTTATTATTACTCTTATTTTGATTATATTTTGTAATTGTATTATAAATAATATTCCTTCCATAACCAACATTCAACATATCAGTAATATATACATTAATATTTTCAATTTTATCACTAATAAATTTGCACAAATAATCATTTCTAAATAAAAATGACTTCAAACCAGCTAATTTATGACTCATATGAACTTTAGAATGATATGGAATATAACCCCTAATTTCCACAGGCTTTAAAATCATATTATAATCAAACACATTATTATTTCTTTTAATAAATATATCTAAAAACTTTATAGAATCTTCCTTCTCTTCATTTAACACCCATTTTACATTATTAATCATATTTAACTCATTAAACAAATTAACTATTATTTCATTATGTGCACATATAAATACATCATCAACATATCTACAATATACTTTAATTCCTTTATATTTTATCTGAGACAATATCTTAACCTCATAATTAGAAATAAAAAAATTACAAAGCTGTGATACCACCGGAAGACCCATTGGCCAACCAAAATTCATTTTATAAAAGCAATCATTAAACCTAACATATATATTATCATTCACAAATCTTAATATTTTAACAATAAAATTCCTAATATTATTATCTATAGATTTTAAAAACAAAGCTCTTTCAATAATCTCTATTGATTCAATACGATTAATTGAACCATACATTTCAGATATGTCAAGTGTACACATAACATCATTATCAATTTTTATATTTTTAATCCTATTAATAAAATCAAATGATGATGAAATCGTATAATCTCCAAATCCAAGCACATCTTGCATTATTTTTTCAATATATCTACAAGCATTATAATAAAAAACACCACCAAAATCAACAATTACTCTTAATGGATAACAATTTTTATGCAATTTTATATTTGCAAAGATTCTTGGAAACACTGCAGACGACGGATATAAACTGTAATATGTCTTTGCATCAATAACTTTTTTCTTTTTAGCAGTCATTAAAATGTCATTAATAAATTTCATTCTATATGTATCAATATTATTTAATTCACTTTTTTCAAAACAAAGCTTCTTCATTTGATCCATAATTTTCATATTATATTCATCCTGTTTCATTAGGCACATCTGTAAACCCTTGTCCTCCTTCAAACAAATTAATTTATTACTTTTTAAAAAATTTTTAAATTCATAAATTTGTTTTAACCAAACATTATCATTTTGCTTATCAAATGTTTTATTTTTTATTTCATTAATTATTTTATTCCTATCATTTAAATCACAATTTATAACACCAAACAAATATTCAATCGCCGCATTTAATTCAATACTAGAATCTTTCCAACCTCCACCGACGTATTTAGATCCAAAATTTAAAATATAATGCTGATTAAAATTCAAATCAACTCCAGAGATATTCACATAGTTTTGATCACTAAAATTTCTTGGAAACTTTTTATTATACAAATGTTCAATTTTCCTATTAAATTTATCCATCATTTTTGAATGCAAATTATTAAAACGTATTTGACAAATCTGTTTATATTCATATAAATAATCAATATTATTAACGTAAATAAAATGATTTAATGTTCTTAAATACTTTCTATTATAAAACAGCAAATACTTACATTGGTCAATTATATTACGAAGTATTATATTTTTTAGATCATCCATAGATCTCACACTCAATTTAAATAACTTATTTATTTTAATACAACAACAGTTAGGAAACACTTTAAAAATCCGACAGGAATACAAAAACTTTATTCTGCACTTTAACGTAATAACTTTAACCGTTACTTTCCGCCATTCCTTTAAAAGCCAAATTCCATTTAATTGCTTTAAATCCATTTCATATATAAATAACTACAACCATTAAATGTCTGTATTTTTAAATTATATAATAATAATTCAAACAAATATATTTAACACAGTTTTCAAAATTAAATAATATATTCTTTACCAGAAGTACTTTCAATTATTTCACTGACAATCTTTATCAACTGTTAATACAAACGTACAAAAAATAAAAACTTGCATTACCCATCATTCAATCTATTCAAATTTCCCACAATTCTGTTGTCTTTATATTAGCCGATTGTTTATTCATCAAACCACCTCTATTCCTAGATACGTGTGGCAAGTATTGTTATATTGCCATGTCTGTGTGTGTTTATTCCCATTATAACTAAAATATTATTTAAAAACAATAATACAAAAAAAAATCTTACATATTAACAAACATTTCATACATTTAGATTAATATACAATAATACCCTTTAGAAAATAAAATTCATCAATAAGCGGATATAAGAATTTTAGCATACATAAAATCATTAATCAAGCTTATAACTATTATTACTGAAGAAATTCTTGATTTAACTAGATTTTAGTTCTCAAAGTTCAGACATAAGAAATAAAACTTTATTGTTAAAATTTTTACTAATAGTCCCTGATATCATAAAAGAAAAATATATTACCAGTCCCTTTTCTTTTGTTGAGGCTTCCAGGAGTTCAAACTCAGCTTGTTAAATGTCTACATTTTGCAGCAAACACATACCAATCTGTACCACGGGTATATGACCAATTTCCACGGTTCACTGGAACAGTCTTTCGTTGCTTGACTTGCTTGTAATTCTTTCATGGTGATGATGATGATGTTGTTTGCTTCAGTAGGAACCATTTGGCACTGGAACTGTTTCTTTTCCTGTTCAGCATAATTCTTCTAATAGATGGAGGATATCTGTTGTCATATTTATAATTTTGCTGGGGTTTAAACTCAGTCACTGGAATTGGAACTTGCATGGTTTAATACTTATCAGCAGATTATTTATTTTCATTCAGCTTTTAAATGCAGGTGAATGTTTTCTTCTACTTAAAATATGGATGAGCAGCCAGTCACTTCAATCAATCATAAGGTGTAGAATACTTTTAATTTAGACTTCTTTTTTCTTATATGATGTGTTGGCTGTATGGCAGAATAATAGACAGATGAGATATATAGATAGATTTTAACCTTCCATTTCATTCATATTAATCTTAAAAAAAAAAAATTATATAAAAAAATGATTTCAAATTGATGATCTTGCAGAATTTAAAGCTTTTCTTTTCCCCAGTTTCAATATTTAAACTTTTTCTAATTGACTTTCCAGGCTTTTTTATACATTTCTTTTTTTTATTTTCAGCCAACTCATTTAATTAGACTGACTATGCGATTTTTCTTTAACTGCTGGTAAAAAAAAAAAAAATTCATATTAACATGATTTCTTCTTTTTTCACTATTATGACAAATTTTGCATCATGAAACTCCATCTCTTCTCTTTGAAGATTTCCAGCTGGACCTCTGAATCTTAAGAAATATAGATACAAACAAAAAACTTTTATAGCAACAACCTTTGAGCAAAAAAAAATAATTTAACCAAATTGTCTCTTCTTTTTTTTTCCTTTTCTCAATATGTATATCTGTAGATTTATTTATGCAATACATCCACACACTTTGTCATTCAAATTATTTATAAAAACTGGCCTATTAAAATAATCTGAATGCTTCTTAAAAACTATATTTTTAATATTTAAAATTAAATCCTTAAAACTTTTAAACCCAAATTATAATCATAGAAAAAAAAATAGAAATAGAGAATAAAAATAGCAGAATTTAGCAAGTGTAGATTAATTTTGAAGAAAGTTAATATTTGAAATATGAAAATTACAAACTAAAATAGCTTGTCCACAGACAAAACTGCCTATATGTGTTATAACCTTACTTTTAAGAACTATTGAATAATTAAAAGGTATGTACTACAACAAACAAATAAAGACCATAACTGTTTTCCCCACTCTTCTTCTGTCTTAGGTTTTAGGAACTTGACCCTGTAGGGTTTAAACTTAGGTGCCCTACAGATTCCTTTCCTATATAAAATGTGATGATGATTTTTGATTCCCTATTTCCTTTCATTCACATGACTACAAATTTAGCCACTGGCTAAATTAAAATGGGCACAGTATATGAAGTCAAAATTACCCCAATAGACTCTAAAATACTATCAATGGTTTCACTGCTTCAAGCAGACTTCTCAAGTATAAAGAAGTACAAAATAACATTTAAATTAAATATTACCCACAATTCCACTTCCCATATACCCTTTATATTAAAAGAACTTTTAATTAAGATATTTGCTCCAAAATCATAAATTTTTAATAATAAAGTTCTTTAAGTCTTTTTATTTCTCTCAAAGAAGACAACCTTAGCTTTATCAAAATTAATAGGGTGGTCTGTATCTTTTTCATGAGTATACAAAGTAGAAGTAAGGTTTTTATTTTTCATTCTACTTTTATGTACCTTTGTTTTTTCATTTAAACTCAAATTACTCTGACACTTTAATTTTGATGAAGATAAGGTATTTGAGGGAAATCAAATAAAAAGAAGAATTAAAGAATCTTAATTATTAAAAATTTATGATTCTGAAACAATTATCTTATTTAAAAGTTCTTTCAATATTAAGCATGTATGGGAAGTAGGTGGAATTGTGGGTAATGTTTTGTTTAAATATGTTATTTTGTAGTTTTTTACACTTGAGAAATCTGCTTGCAGCAATGAAACCATTGGTAGTGTTTTAGAATTTATTTTCTTGGCTAGTCTGGTTGAGTTGTGAATTTGGGAAAATTTTGATTATTTATTGATTTAGCTTTATGCTTTTAATGTTTATATAAACATATATGAACCCAGTCTTCAAGCTATGTTTAGTCATCCACTCCACCTTACTAACCAATACATGTGACCACATGCATGTCAAAAAGATAAATAATGTCCATTATACATATTTCATGCTGAACCAGCACTCACCACTTGGTTTGGATCATTTCCAAACACACACACACACACACATATATATATATATATAATCAGTGCTTGGTTTATATTAAGATAGGAAATCTTCAAACTTTAATGGACAAGCTTTAATCTTTTCCACTCTCCAATTCTTTGGCCATCCATACCTTTGAAAATCTGATGATGGCATGTATGTTCAAAGCCCTTGTTTTCCAGTTTTGTCTTTATATCCATGTTGACTGTAATTCATTCTGACCCCTGGATGTATTTGAATGGGGTTAAGGTTCTTCATATGAGGGATCAGAATGACTTACAGACAACATGGATATGACAAAAATATGGCAAACAAGGACTTTGAACATGCTGCCATAGATTTTCAATGTTATAGATGGATGATGAGTTGGAAAGTGGAGAAGACTGAAGCCTATTCATTAAAGTTTGAAAATTTGCTATCTGAATATAAACCGAGCACTGATTATATATATGTATAGGAGATAATGATCCGGATTAACTGATGAGTGGTGGTTCAGTATGAAATACATATATTGAAGATCACTTATTTTTTTCACATGAAGATCTGGGTTCAAATCTCCATTAATTACATTTAGCTTAAAAGTATATATACTATATTTGTATTTAAATATTATATATAATATTTAATATTTTCATGATTATAGAATGTAAATAAAGCCTGATTTGGGTTAAATCATGTTTTATTCTGTTTAAACTCCCAATGTTTCAATGAAATATCATTCATCATTGTCAAGGTTAAGCTCTTAAAAAAAATTGTTTAACCCACAAAAGACTATTTACACACATATATTTATTATATTTAATGTTTTCATGGTTATATAATGTAAATAAAGTATTTTTTGGGCTTACCATGTATTACTTTTGATTACTTTCCAACATTTCAATGAAATAGCATCTGCTATTGCCAAAGTTAAGTTTTTAAAGAAAAACCATCATATCTCAAATAGTTTTTTGAGTGTGAGGTAAAGAATGAGATTGAGTGTGAAGTAATTGAGCATTCAGAATATGTGGATTAGCAAAATGTTTATTTTTTTTCAGTTTTTTCATTAATTGATTTTAAGTTTATATTAGAAGAAAGAGATAAAATAAGTGGTCTCCACAAGGCTGGAATATGTTCTGCATTATTAGCTTTATTTAAACCAGTTGGGTTTTTTTAATATTTCAATAGACTCCCTCATAGTTCTTAAATCATACTTTTTCCAAATTAGCGAGAAGTTTAGCATTATCAAAATCAGATTTGTAACCAATTTCTAAAAAAATGTGAAGTAAAAACTGATGTATTTAACTACTGATTGAAGGCATTTTCATGTTTCCTAATTCTGACATTAATTTGGCTATTACATTGTCTTATATAGATTTTCAAACACTGTAAACATAAAATTTCATAAACACCTTTTTCAAACACTGTAAATATAAAATTTCATAAACACATTGGTATTCCAAAAGTTCTTTGTCTTTAGGTTTATGGTAAAAAATCACCATTTTTTTTTTTTGCTAATGGGAAAAATAGTCTTTATGTTAAATTAGATAGATAATCTTCTATAGTGACTCATTTAATATCAATTTTATTCATTTTTTCTTATTAGTATCAATGCTATGTAAAGCCTTGTATATGATGTTTTTATTGTAACCATTAGAAAATAGGACATTTTTTGTAAGTTCTATTTCTTGAGTAAGATGATCTTTATCAGACAAACTACAAGCTCTTGTCAAAAGATTTTTTGCTACAGAAAATATTTGAACAGGATGATGATAAGAATTAAGATTAAGAATGTTTGTATGGGTAGAAATCTATAAACCGAAGATAGTCATCACTTTAGCTTTTGTTTTTATCTTTCTCGGATAATAATGATGAAAATGAGGCAGTTATGAAAGAATGAGTCAGAAAAAAATTATGAATTAATTTTAATTTCAAAATCTGTTACTTTATTGTGAGATTCCTTTGCAAAGTATATAGCATGTCCTGCTATAAAAATTTTGAATAGTTTATTTGAAGATCCAAGGTGCGATCTATATTTTTAGTTTATCACTTTATTACTGCACTAAATAAACCAGAACACATACTGCTATTGTTTAATGGATTTAAAGTAGTATAGTGATTGTTAAAGGGAAAGACTGCAGTTAAGAAGATGCAAATGCTTTACAGATTTCTGCTAGTAAATTATTATTCATGTTTTGGGAGGGTAAATAATTTTTAAATAAATACATACTTTTTTAATGTTATTTAACTGACTCAACTGCTGGGTACTTCATTTTGCCTCTTGGTAGTTCTTATTTTTTTAAAAAATCAAAAACAAATGGAAGTTAATATGAATTTATATGTATTTATATCCATGTATTAAAACTTTATATTTTCTTTTTATTTTAGATTTCTTATTTGGCAATTCTTACAGTACAAATATGGTGGATTTACTATCAAAATGGTAAATATGTAAAAAATATTTAACACTTTTATTTTATATTAAATTTAACAATGTTATTTTTTTTTTGAATGTTAAGAAAGTAAATTTATATGAAATGTGAATTAAATAATATATATACAATTTCAAAAAAAAAAATCTAATGATAAAAAAACAAATTTAAATCATAGCAGCTAGTCATTGACTTGAAAATATATCTACCCTGAATTTATTTCAAAGTAATTATTCACTCTATTCCAAAGGTATTAAATGTGAGTTTGAATATCAGACTACAATCTTGTATTAATTGAATATTCAGCTTTGCAATATAAATGGCTCTGGAATAAAATGAATGCAAGGAATTACTACTTTTAATATATAAAAGCATTTTAAATAATAAATTTATTTTCTACTTATTTTTTTTTAAACTGACCTAGTAATTTTAGTTTTTTTTTTTTTTTTTTTTATGCATATTGAATTTATTTCTATAATACCCAATATTTAATAGATTGATTAAACCTTAGCAATCTTCCAAATGTCTTCTTTAGAAATGTATAAGCAATCAGCTACAACAATCTATAATTTTATAAAATTTTAAAATTTATTGCATGATTAAAGTCAATGAATTCAGCAATTCCAAAACGTAGGCATTTGCGACTATTTTTTTTTTTTAAACATCCTTTAGTGCAGAATCTTCATCAATGTTTATTTTATTGCAAAGTTGAAATTACTATCTCATTCAAATAAAAATTGAAATATGAAATTGCCCAGATAAAATGTTATTCTAAAACATGCTATTATTGAAATAAAAAACATTTTGAAATTAAAAAATGCCAGGATGTTACTGCATACATTTAGATTTATATGGATAACCTGCTGCATTTCTATTTTCATTTAAAAAATGTAACATATTAAAATGTAATAATAAAATTACTTGTCTGAAAGTTTGTGATGATGGTCTTTTTACTTGTAATTATATATTGGACTATTTCCATCATCTAGAATTAACTATTAAATGTTTTTTAAAAATGCAAACTTCAAACTTTTTATACATATTTAACTGTTAATAATAGAATATAGATTACTTAATAAATAGCATAATATTTTGAGTTGTATTATTCTCTTTTCGGTGACGTGAGCCTGATCAGTGACAATATTAGTATAAAAACTAAACTTGGGATCTTTAGTTCTATGAATATTAATTTTAAGGTAATTGTCTAATCAATTAGACTATTCTGTCAAAAAAACAGTCTAGAAATTTTATTTACATATCTTTGAAGATCCTGATTTCTCCATTTTTTTCTTATAGGCAAAAGTTAATGAGTGGTTTCCAAACATTTTCTTAATTTATGGGATTATTTGACGTTATAATGTGAGAATCTTTTTTCACATTTTCTTTTTACTTTTTCCTCTCTTAAATAGCTTTGTATATTTCTAATCAAACATTATGTTCACTACATACATGGTCTCATACTTTAGATACATCATTTTGTGCTCTTTTAATTTTCCATGTATCACATAATTTCATTGATATATGTTTTTTGATATTTACATGCTAGTTCTAGTTAAGATTTTGTAGAGATTACAATTTTTCATAATGTATTATAGCTTTGGAAAGCTGTTCTGATATTATAATGATTGCAGATTTTCTTTAGTTTGTCTGTTTGACCTACAGTTGAAATCTTAAACTGGATTCCAAAAAAATGTAGAAGATCTAGAAAAAGTCCATGTGGAATAGATGGATGAAATAAAAAAGTTTGTTGGTGTGATGTGGAGATGGGTTAGAGATCAGAGAAACTGGATTAAACTTGGAGGAAACTTCTCTTGCATTGGATTAATAATGACTGATGATGATGATGAATTGTGCATAATAAAAAACAGTAAAGTTCAACTCATGAGTAACAGAAGATACTTAGCAATCATAATAATAAACTCTAAAGGAGAATGCTTATTTTAATAGTCTATTGTCAAATTTTCACATTGGAAAAGCTGATTGATAATCATCTGAAAGATAATTTTTTTTTGACATATGCTTAGGAAGAATCAAATGATCATTACAATATCTTAACCTTATTCAAGAGCATATATATGAGGTATGATAATTTAATTTCTGGAATGGCCATGTGATGTCACCCATGGCCTAATTATATCGAAATCACATGAATATTCATGTTTGAACATTTTTAAGCTATTACGTGTAAATTTTAAGCTGCTAGAGCTAATTGTTAGTTAGCTACTGAGAAGGTAATAAATATTCATGTAGATGCTTTGGCATAAAAAATAGGTGATCAAAATTTTGAGCAACATATTATGTAATACTGAAACATTACAACTGTAGCAAGTGGCATATGGTGAAGATGTTATGAAGAAATAGACTGTGTTTGAGTGACATATACAATTAAAAATTTAAATTTTTTGTTATTTGCAAACTTTAAAAAAATGTTATTATCATTAGAATACATATGTATACAAAATTTCAATTAAACCAAAAATTGGAAATTGGTTAAAATTGAATTCAAGATTTTATCCAGACAGACCAAAAAAAAAAAAGATGCAGAATTAAGTAATTGTAAAATTTATATGATTTTAAAAATCATTCCTATTTATTTTTCTTATTAATTATGATTTTTTTTAACCTTTCCTATAAATGTCTAACCATTTTTTTTGGAAAGATTATTTTTAGTTTATTTATATATTTTCTATTTATTTAAAATATATTTTCTGTTCATTGCCTGTTTATTTATAAATTATGAATACTCTACTAATTTGCATGTCTTGCTATATTTGAATATGTATATCATCTGAATTGCCCAGGATTTTAAATGAATAAGTGAGATGTACTATTAAATCTATGAAAAAAGCAAAAATCCTAGATAATGATAGAATTATAATTGATATTTTAAAAGAAGCAAATGAAGAAATAGAAAAACTGTTGCAAGGATATACCAGATAATTAGAAGAATGCAGTATTAATATTAATATTTAAAAAATATAATAAACAAGATATTAAAAATTAAAGACCTAACAGTCTTTTATCAGTTCTATACAAAAATTTTATCAAAATAATTACAACTTAACTATAGTGAACTTTGGATTTTTAATCAACCAAGAAAAACAAGCTAGATTTAGTAGTGGATCATATCCAAGTATTGAGAGAAGTTATAGAAAGGACCAATGAATATGAGTTGCCATTTATGCTTTAGATTTGTAGATTATAAAAAGGCATTTGATTCCATAAGCATTTCTTTAGTGATTAAAGCATTGGATCATCAAGGTATAGACCCAGGATATTATCATATTCTGAAAAATATTTATAAAAATGGAACAGCAACAATTAGATTTCATCATCATCATCAACAGTATTTTGTCAAATAGATAGGTCCAAAAAGTAGTCACAGCATTAATTCATCCATTTTTCTATTCCATTCTCTTCATTGCCCAGCTCCTCAATTCCATGTAACTCTTCCCATCTTTTACTTTCACTTACCATTCCCAGTAAAACATCTATCATTAAAGTATAATTTCTTTCTAATATATGTTCAATCCAGTTTCTCACTTTCTCTGATTTCCTCAATCAATCTTCTTTTTTCATTTATTTTTTTCAAAACTTCATTTGTCATTTCATTCATCCAACTGATTTTTTCCCATTCTTCTCCATGTCCATGTCTCAAAGTCTTCCAATCTGTTCTTAATTTTTACTGTTCATTGTCCGTGTTTCATAACCATACATTAGTATACTCTACACATTGCATTTAATTAATCTTTTTCTTAATTCTCTTTTCAAAGATCCACAAAATATTTTCTTTCTCCTAATAAATACCTCCTTTGCCAATGATATTTATCTTTTAACTTCATCTGTACTTCTTCCATTCCCACTCAACCAACTACCCAAATATCTATATTCCTTTATTTGTTGAACTATGTTATCATGGATTTCAATTTGCAGTCTTTTTGCATTTCTCCCTATCCATAAACACCTAGTTTTTTGCAACCTTAATCTTCATTCTATATTCCATACATCCTTCTTCCAATTTATTTAACATATTCTCAAGATACTTTTCATTCTCAATAATAAGAGCCATATCATCTGAAAATCGTATGCATTTTATTATTATTATTTTATTATAGATTACATACTGATACTAAAAAGATTAGCATTGAGAAAGGTATTATGATAGGGTGATTCCATATATCCAAAACTTTTTACAGCAGTTTTGCAAGAAGTATTTTGTGGATTAAAATGGGAAGCTAAATGAGTAAAAAGTAAATGGAGATTATTTAAGTTATCTAGATTTGGCAAAGATGTCGTTGTTTTTGCAAATAATGCTTTAGAACTTCAGGAAATGTTGCAAGAATTATCAGATAAAATTAAGAAAATAGGATTAAGGTAAATAATAAAAAGACTAAAGTAATGTTCAATGGATTTTCTCAAAGAAAATAAAATAAAGATTGATAATGATAAATTAGAAAAAGTTAATAACTATAAATATCTTCATCAGATTATTACAACAGATGGAAACAACGTAGAATTAACCTGGTTGGAGTGCTTTTGGTAGAAATAACTTAATATTAAAAGAAATATGCCAATGTGTTTGAAAAGGAAGGTTTTTTAATAAATGTGTATTACTAGTTTTTACTTATGGATTTCATCAGACTTGGACATTTAACAGAAGAGCAATATAGAGATTTCAGACCATTCAACAAAGTAAGGAGAGTTGCATGTTAAGAGTAACAAGAAGAGATCAAAACAAAATATATGGTGAAAGAACAACCAAGTATTACTGACATCATTAAAAAAATTAAGACTGAAGTGGAGTTGTGCTGGATATATTTCTAGAAGAGATGTTAATAGATGGACAGTTGAAATCTTAAACTGGAATCCAAAAGATTGTAAAAGACCTAGAAAGAGAGACCTTATGTGCAATGGATGAATGAAATAAGAAGTGTGCTGGCATGATGTGCAGAAGAGAGACTAGAGATCAAAGAAGATGGATTGAACTTGCAGAGACTTTTATTCTGCAGTGGATTGATAATGCTTGAAAATGATTATTTCTGTTTTTGATTTACTTTTAAAAAGATATAATATATATAATATTTTTGGCATTTTGTCTTTTGTCATTTGAGTTCATGATTCTACTTAATAATAATAAAAAAATTCTATTTAATTTTTATATTTTCTTTAATAAACTTGTTTATTAAAATTGTGTGTGTATTTATATATACTGCCTGTATTCTATATAATTATGTATCTGTGTGTTTTCTAGGACAACTTCCAATACCTGAATTTATTCTAACTGGAGGCTATTGTGTAGTATTTTTGGCCTCACTGTTTATGTTAGCTGGGGTGGCTGCTGTAAGTATATATATCTTTATTTAAATATATTTTTGAAACTAATTTTGTATGTATAATGTTTTCTTTAGGGAACTTGCTTTTATTTAACATATGATTTAAATTTAAAACCCATTAATTATGTGTTTTGTTCTTTCCATGCTTTGGAACGTTTGTTTACCTTACTTGGCATAATAAGAAAAGTTTAGACTGGAGTACTAATAATTAAACTTTGTTATATTTAAAGAGTTTTAAGTGAGGCTCAAGTATTTCTGTACATTTATTTGTGTCTGATTGAATGTAACTTCACTAGGATTTTTGCTTTGCATTTTTTTTTAACTATGTCTGTTGTTATATCTACTTAAAATATGAATATCCTCAAGTCTTATTTATATTTTTTGGTCATGAAAGTAAATAATTCAATTTATATTTGTATGGCTATGCTTTTGAGACTCTTCTGATGTTAAATAAGATTTATGGCTTTTAATAATGTAATGCAATCTTAGAACCTGATATTAATAAGTTTGATGCTTTGAAATTAATAGCATTATTTTTAGATTAACATATTGACTGCACACATAATCTCTTTTTCTACACTTAGTGAATAATTAGAAATAATGTTTGTGCATATGGATAGAAATTTCCAAGGCCACACTTTGTATTGGTTTTATGTTTTTTTGTGATAAAAAGCAAAAATATTTTCAAAATAAATTTTATATTATTATGTATTTTTTTATTTAAATTTCCTTCTACTTTTAATATTTGTGCATCTAACATTTTCTGCAACTTTTAATTCTTCCTCTAATTGGGGAATTTTTCTATTACTTGGGTCATCGATGACATTTTATTCTACTTTAATTGTGTTCATCCATGTTTATACTTTTTACCTTATTTTTTATTCAAAAATATTTATGTCTAATTATTATCATCTTTCCAAGCAAATAATGTAAACTTTTTGATTCTAAAGTTGAATTGATGTGTGTGTTGTGGACTCACCTGAAGCTTACTTTCAGTAATAGATTTGCCCAAACAGTAATGCCTTTTAGATCAGATTCAGTAACAATACAAGTTGACTAATGAAGCAATAATAATGTAAATACGTAGTCAAATATATTATCAAGCTAATCATATATTTATTTACAATAATGTGGAGAAGCTGGCCATAAAAAGGAAATCTGAGAAAGAATCAACAACAAGTCAAAATTTCTGTGGCATATTTATTCAATAATTCACAGCCTGGAATTATTCTGACAATAATAAACATTGACCATTATGTAGGTTTTTAATTTTGGATTAGAAATGTCGAATTATCTTATTATGTTATTCTAAAATTAAAATTTTTTCTTCCAAGTTTCTATCTTTATTTCCTCAGTTATCTAAAATTATTTTTCTTTAAAACATTTATTTATCTATTTCATTATTTGTTTCCAAATTATTGATTTTAATATTTGAAATGTTAATTAAAAAAATATTCAGCTTATTCTAATATTGCTTAAATGGCTTAATCTAATTTATTTTTGCATTTCTCAAATTTATAATGTTTCTTGAATTTTTAGTCAATTGTTTGTATTATCATGAATCTCTGTTTTTATCTTTTTTTTGACAAAAAATTTTAAGGTCAATATTTTTAAGTACACTTGAAATTTTTCACATACACATTAAGTAATTTAAAATTACTCATTCCAAAATCCTTTGTCTATTTATTCAAATCCTAAAAGATATTGTTTAATTAACATTCAAGAATTTTTTAAGCCACTTCAGATAGAAGTATTCATATCTTTCTCTTTTCTCATTTAGCTTTTCTTTCACAAGTTTGAAAATGTGACATATCATTAAAATGTTATTTATAAGCATATCACTTTGTGATTTCTGTTATTTCTGTTATATGATACAGAGCTTTGATAGAGTTATGCCATCTTCACCTGATTTACCTAGTTATAATCTTTTAGTCATTATCTTTTGTGATTAATATACCACCCACCCTCATTCCACTAACATGATATTATCAATCACTGTTTTTGTAATTACTGATATTTCTTAGGAATAAAATGCTTATTTTAAAATTGATTTTTTTTATCTTATTATTGTTTTGTTTATATATATATATATAGTATATTTAGTATTACTATTTTCTTCATACCTTTGATGTTATTTTGGCCCATTTTGAGTTAAAGTAATATTTTCATTTTGAAATCTAAAATTGTAGAATATTGCTATTACAAACTTGTAGTTTATTGCTGTTACAGGCTTAGTAAAAGTCCCTGAATCATATTAACTAAATTGCTGTAAAACACATTTTTGTGTGGATGGCTTACAATCTGGTTCATGCTTATATTTCTTTTATGCCAACCCATAAATAAAGCATGATGCTCATTGTGTGTACCTTTCTTTTAGTACACTTTCAATGCTTGAAGTTAATGTATTTAGCTTGATTTGTAAGAAGGGTCTAATAATCAAGTGATTCCACTCTGGCACAAACTAGTATGTGTGTGTACACACTGCAATGTAATGTGTAAATATCATAAAGAATTATATATTTAAAATAATATAATCCATGTATAGGCCACTATAAAGGCTCATGTATTTGATCTTAATCTCTATATTCAGCTATGTCTATCACATAGATCTCACAAATATTACATGTATGATAGCTATAATGGCAACATAATATTTGAATATATGCATTTATTAGTAAATAAAATGTATTGTAATTAATCACTGGTCTTGTTATTGAGATGAATACAATGACTGATGATAAGAATAAAATCTATTTAGGCCAGTTATTGCCAATAGCAACAAAACTATCCTATTCATCTCATTTCATTTTCAACCATTATTGGAAAAAAAATCTGAAATGGATGGATAAGAATGTTTTCTGAGATAATATGGAAAAGAGAAGCTGAATTGAAGACTGGATTCATCTTTGAGAGGACTTAATATTGCATATTTCACCTCTTTATTTAAAATATTTGACAAATGGTAAACTGTTGTAATTGTAAGGGCTGTTATTTTTGTTCTTTATTACTATATAATTTTTTTCTATATACTTTATGATGTCTTTCTTAATGTGAATAATATTGACATCTTTTTCATTATTCCTTTCAATACCAACATATTTTGTTAAAATTTGAGACTTAACTCTTCTATAACTTTTGTAAGCAATTTATAGTATATTTCTTTATATCATCATTAACACTTTTTACATATGTTTTTACAGATTATTATTTTAAAATATTTTTATTTATTTTTCTTTATAAATTGTTTTATCTCGTTTAAAAGTCTATTGGGGAATTTCTGGCAGTTTTTTATGCAAGCTATTGCTGTAGTTTACATTAATAGAATATTAGTTATCTTTTTATATTGAATTTTTTCCATTCTGAGTAATTACTTCCACAATTTGCAAATTCTAGTTTAAATTTACAGGAATATTTCTGAAAATTAGAAATATCAATTATTAATATTATATTAACAGTTTTTGTTTCTTTAATAATGAATTAAGAAATATCACATTAATTAATAATTATCCTGTCTTGAATGTATTCAGTAGGTTACAATCTTAAAATATACTTTCCATTGGTTGAAATCTAATCCATCTCTACAATTCCTACATTTGAATGATTTTATATCCATTTCTGCTTTGGATTTTTTTCCCCCATGCAAATTCCATGAATCTGTTCCTCTCTCATTTCTCTTTTCATTTCCAGATTTAGTGACAACACGTTCATTTTCCAGTTGTTTTCCAATTCTAACAAGTATAATCTCCCATAACAATTTAAAAATATCAATTTTTTTCCAAAAACTTTCTTACATTCAACTAAAATTTGTGTACTTCATCAGAATGAGAACTTGTTGGGATGTAAAATGAATAGTCTATATTTGGTATCTTCCATTAAGTTGAATAACTAATCTTGCCATTCTCTCTGACATACATCTAATTCCACAATTTTGTTCTTCCAATTTTTTTATTTATATTGAATTCCACTCTACTTTATGTCGAAGAATACACCCACTTTTCAAATCTGTTATCTTTCCATTTCTTTTTCTAATTTCAGGTAAGTTCAACTTTCTCATTTAGTATTAAATAGTTCTTTCTATTCATACATTCTTTCTTTGCTTGAAATAGTCTAAACCCTACAATAATAAAAAAACAACAACAAACAGCTAGTGTTTTGGTTAAAAATTATCTAGCAGCTGAGAAATAAAATTAGCAGATTCTTTATATTGGTTTAATGTGTTGGCAAACAGCCCATGTGAATAATCACAGTAGTAATAATAGTTATTATAAGAAGAATAAATATAGTGGAAATTAGGAATTTTTCTTGCTTAGTTTCTCTAAGGCTTCAGATTTTTTTACAGTCACATTCATGTGTACAAAGCAGTTTAAAATGAGTGTTAGATTAGATTAATATTGTTTTTACAACATTTCTGGTCAACAAAAAAAAAGTCAGGTATCTTTTAAACATGGCTATTAAAAATTAAGCTCCCCACAATTGAAAAAGAAATGGATAATTTATTTCTTTATCCATTAATCATATAACAAATGTAAATTTATCATTAATTACGCCCAATGTTCATTAATAATATTTAATAAATTATTGTCACTCTAGTGTGAGTTTCTGTCTAAAGTAATTGATTGCTATTTTTAAAAATATTTTTCATTCTTTTTTAACGGCGATAAAAGTAATGCAATCTTTGTTTAAAAAGTTGATACAGTTATAGCATACATTTAACTGAATTTGGAAAATTTACCCAATGAATAGTACCATATATAAGAGTCCATAAAATATTAATCTATAAGAAATATATAAAAAAGATAAAATAATAAACAAAATGTATCTATTTTTCTATCCAAAAAAAAAAAAAGGCAAAATTAATTTAATAATAGCGATAAGTTTGCTAAATGTAATTAATATATTATACTGTAATTGTAAATAGAATAATATTTGATTATTTAAAATAAAGAACTAACTTTTTTAATGTTTTTAAAATAGTTATGAATTGTTTACTTAAAAGATTAGCAATAAATTTTTTCTGTTTACTATTGGGAGAAGAATGAGAGATACATCATTTATGAAATAACAAGAGAACCATCTAGAAATTTGTTGCAATTTGTGGGGTTTTATTTGGGGGGGGGGGGTAAAACATATTGCATAAAATGTTTATGGCCATAAAATTTGTATATTATAAAATTGGCCATAAGTTTCATGTAATTTATTGTATTGTAAATAAATTATTTTCATATAAGATCTACATTCAATAATAAATACATACATTTAACTTTTATGAATTATTTTATTTATTGGTTTTATTTAACATTTAATAAATGGAATATCTTTTTAAATTGCTTTGCTTGCCAAAACATAAATTACTTTCATGTTGTTATTTAAAGTGATCATTCCAAACATATTTTTCATATTTTAATAGTTTCACTTCTTTTCCTTTTTTTTTTTTTTATGTTAATAATATTATTCTCGCCAAGTTTTTATCGAATATATTTTATTTTCAATTTTAAAATTAAAGTTTCTGTCCTTGATAAAATTGTAATTCTTATTCTGAAAACATGTGTTCTGCAACTTTTTCAAATAAATTTAATGCTTCTACTCAGTTAGTAGAAAATCCCTTAAATTCAACTCATATCTAAAGCAAATGAATGTGTACTTTTTTTTTTTTAAATGCAAGTAGGTTAATAGCGTACTTGCATTCGATTTTATCTTTTTTTCTAACTATCTTTAAACTAATTCACACTATTTTGAAAATTTTAATAATTAAAACTATTATTTGAATAACAAAATTTATTCTATCTTATAATCAGTCAAAAAATTTTTTTTTTGCTTCTACAACAAACTGTGTCAAAAAAATGAATGACAAGAAGTGATAAACTTCAACCAGTAAAAGTCAAAATGTCTCTGCTTAATCTTAATTTTTGTTTAATTGCTTTTTCTGCTTTTGAATAGAGTGTTATCACAGTTATTTTTTTAAAACTTCAATTTCTGAAAAAAGAATTCCAAAAAATGATGTTTAAATGGATTTAGTTTTTCTATAATTTTATTTTTTTTTAAAGTGGTTAGATCAAATTACTTCATATTAAATATTAGAGTTTTTCAATTTACTAATAACTGAAATTATATTTTTATATTTCCTCACATTTCAAATGATATATATATATTTTAAATCTAAACAATTTCATAGTACTGTATTTGAGGGTATCCTTATTATTTCTGGGAATCCGCATCAATATATTCTCATTAATTCTAAAGCTTTTGTTATGGTGATCAATAGAAATATAATTTGATGAACTCTTTTTTTTGTTATATAATTATGTTTTAACTTTTCATATATTGCACAGGACTGCAATAAATTGTCTTCATTCAATTCAATCTTCTGTTAAATTTAATTCCATGATTTTACAAGTTTTGAAGGATTCTTTATCTACAGTTCTTCTTCATGTTATTCTAGAATTCCATCTATGTTAGCTTGTATATGGTTTTCAATCTTGAACTTTCTTTGTAGGATTTTCTGTTTTTAAAATGAGGCTTTTCCACTTCTATTTTTGATATCTTATTTTCAATTTAGATAGACCTTCTTAATGTTTTTTTAACCCATAATGCACATTATATTAGAATATTCATTAAAATATTTTATCCATGGTTTTCTTTTTTTTGCAAATTTAATTCATTTACACTAATGTTTTAAACCAGTGCTGTGATTAGCTAATTATGTGTTCTATTATGATTGACTGAGAGCTGTGCAGCAGTATGAAAAATTCTGTCTACTTTTCTTCATGTTTAAGTTACTTACTACATTTTGATTTTTTTTTTTTTTTGGTAAAATTTGATCTAGAAATTTTTGCTTCTCTGCAATTATATCAAACATTCAGCCAATGCATGCAATATTTATTTCTACAAGAGAGCGCAGCTCTCTGTACTATAGTAAATCCTGTTTAAGTTTATATTTTTTTGTTTTTATTTATTTTTAATCTTATTTATTGTTCTGCAAAACAGAAGGGCATATTCTTAAGTGTTAAAGGCTCTACATCTAAATTTAAATAATTGGCTGGAACTGTTACAAACAGTCTATTAGTTTTGTTCTATGACCTCCTAAAGATAAAAATTTTTTGTTAAATAAATAGATGTCTATAATACAAAGCTTTCTACATTACTCCCTCATGAGAGTATCAGTGAAAAAGAATGCAATATTTTACTTGGTTTGACAATTGCCAGAGTGCAGTGAAAGTTTGGGCATTTTTTCTTCCTCTAGTTAAGGATAACTAGATAATCATTAACTAGGGTGATGAGATGGGCAGTGGTTTTTTATCCTTATTTTATCTAGTTAAGAATTAGATATGCATTAGCATTTGAGCAGTTTTCTATTTTTGTTTTAACGTTCTATTTTAAGATATCTAGATATTCATTTATTGACTGATGTTAACTTAACTGAGTTGATTATAAGTTTTAAAAAAAGATTCTCTTAGGTCTGGATTTAAACCCCAAGTTTCCTAGGGCTATCACGAGACCATTGCTTATGATAAAATATTGTTATTACATAAACTCAATAGCATTTGTTTTGATATACAGTAATTTGAAAATGGCATTTTAAAGTATATATGTTTTTAAAAAAGTTTGTTAAGATTTATAAAACATTAAAATTAACTAAACTAGTTAAAAATCGTTTTTATTTAGATATTTATATTACTAAAAATCAATGAATTTTTAATAAACTTGTTTTAATTAGTAATTAAATACCGAAAAGGTAAACAACTTTTAATATTGCATTACGAATTGTTTCAAGATATTTTATCTAAATATTTACATAGCTTGAGGATATTAGTAATTCATAACTTTACGGTGAATGGTGGATTAACAATGTAAAAGGCCTGTACTGCTTTCTTAATGATGAGACTACTGTTTATCTAAACTAAATAAATAATTTCAATAAAATTACTGATAAGAGGAATAATTTAAATTTAGGACAAAATAATGTGCAATTTTCTAAAGTTTAACCTAAACAGTCACTGATAAACTTATGTAACACTTACCTAAAAAATACAAGCACACATTTTTTATTGGATATTTTAACCACTATAGATATTTGACACAGTAGCAGCAAATACATACAAGCAGTGAGCATATGCTTTAGTAAGAATCCTTGTTTTTTTTTTTTAAATTCATGGTTTTGAAATCCAGCACAATACTTTTTACAACCTTGTCTAGAACAGTCTGCTTATTAAAATATTTTTAACATACAAAGGTATATTAGGCACTGAAAAAAAGTTAGTTTCAAATTATTGTTAATATAAAATCATCAAACATTACACGATCACCATTTCCTATGGTTATACAAGCTATTATTAGCAGGAGCAAACTCTTCTTACAGTAATGCCACCCATTGCAAGCCTTAGTAATCAATGGATGCAGGATTTGCACTGAGTGATACTACTGTAAGGAGAGTTGCTGCTAATAACAGCTTGTCTAAGCATAGGAAATAATAATCATGTGATATTTTGATGGTTTTATACCATTCCTGCCTACAGGATGATAGTGATTTATAGTTTTTGATAAATTAAGGACATCAAAACATATAGATGCTGAACTAGGTTTAGATCTATATGTCTATGCAGGTGAATGAGCTTGAATTGGAACATTAATGTGTTTTCATCTTGAGCTCCTGGCTTTATAGTTAACCAAATAGGTAAATAGTGGCTGCTGGAGGATTACATTAGTTCCTTAGATGTAGGTGCAGTGCTCTCAGACCCAAAGCTTTTCACTGATGAAAGCCACAAGCTAGAAACTAGTTTAGGGATATTGGATGAATAGGCATTAGATGGGAATTTTATGCACAAACCTTTCTGCATCCATTGATTACTAAGGCTTGCACTGGGTGGCACTACTGTTAGAAGAGTTTATTATTATTTGTATAAAAACATATTTTTAAAAAATTAACATTTATTTAAAGTAAATGTTGCACTATATAAACAAAGATAAGGATGAGTATAAAATTTGTATGTACAAGGAAAAACTCAATATGGAAATTTTTTTAAAATAGTAAAATAAAAAGTCAAAATAAGAGTCATAGATCAATTCATAGATCACATGACCCTATCTTTTAAGCTTGTAAGTTATAAACAGTGAGGATTGCCAATTCCTCTACAAGCTTTATGATAAATGCTTAGACAGAGCCAGCACTTAAAATATCTTTGTCAGGAACTCCTCCCCAAACCTCTTAAAAGTTCCTGACAGAGATATTTTAAGTGCTGGCTCTGGCTAAGCATTTATCATAAAGCGTTTAGTAAAATAAAATGTTCGAAAGTTTAATTGTTCTATCTTGAGAAGTGTTTAAATCATCGTGGAGTTTAAAAATGATTAAAAAATTGATATCAACATTGCATGACTTTCTCACGTTTCCAAAAGTAATTTTTTTCATCTTTTACTAGAGTCATCTATTGTAATTTTTGTAATTAGTGGGCACGAGATCGAATAGTGTTTTAATATCATCATCCCCAATCTGGTTTTTAACTAGAACTAATACATTTATTTATCTAGCAGCTACCTTTTATTCCCATATACTGTTCAAACTAATATCTTGAAGGGAAAAAAAATTCCTAAGGTTTTGAACAAAGGTCTAGTTTTTAATCTTACTCTTTTCTGAGAGAGTTAAAAGTTTGTAGTGGATAAGTTTTAGAATAAAATGGAAAAAAAACCCTGCTCTAATTCTAGTAAATGAACTTTAACAATCCTTAAGGCTTATAAATCAAAGTTGCAATTTTATGTTAATTTATTTATCATCTTGATTATCATTTATATTTTTTTCAAAACGATAAATATCTACGTACTTTTTATATGAAGGTAGATTGGGATCAGTAGGTAGCAAAGTTCTATGGCAATTGATATTAGGTTTTCATTTAGATCTTTCACTTAAGATATGTCTTGGCTATGAATGGAGTTTTTTTTTGTTGGCAAGCCATAACATTATACAACACTAGATTTGACGTCAATCTGTATGTGTACCTTGTATTTGCAAATAATTATCTTAAGCATAATTTATTTATGGCTTTTTACTTGTTCATATTATAAATTTAGTTTATCCTTTTCTCCTCTATATTGATACCATGGGAGGTAACTAACTTTAATGTTTTCAGTATTTTTGAATAAGTTTGAACAAGATGACTATGATCCATCAGTTCAGATAGAATTCTTCTATTGCTTGCAATTATTTATTACTTAAACTATTTTCCTAAAACTATAGTATGTCATTTTACAACTGTCAGATTACTGATTGGTTTATGTTTTTAGTTCATTGCTGTCATTTTTTGAATAGTCATCTGTATTGAAGATTAGAAATTCTCTAACTTGTTCCAATATTATTTAATTTACTAAATCTTTTTTGAGGAATGGATTATATATCCCTCACTCAATAACTGTTGCTTGATTTTATTGATAATCATTTCTTGTAATAATTGTGTGAAGATAACACTTATGTTCTACCCATAGAGGCATTTCTTGGCTAGACTATGGATATTGTACTCTTTAAATATCCTGTTCTTTTTTTATCTATTGCCTATTCTGGAATTGGAAAATGTTATATAAAGTAATTTGTGTGCATTAAAATAATTGTTTAACCTTTTACTAACTCCATCAAAAAGCATATCTTAAATAATTTTTAATTTACACAGATGGTTGGTTATTTCAATTATTTCTTTATCTGTAAAATCCATGTTCTACTATATTGTTTATTAATATAAGTTTTTCAAAATATATTATAATAATCATTCCAATCTTATTTACATCAATTTCATCTATGTTATTTGCTATGGCTGTCTTTTACAATTTTAGTATAGTTAATTGTATGGCTTTATGGAATAATATCATTATGAAACTGTATACATCTACTATTGTTAGGAGAAAGGTTTTCTGCACAGCTTCTCTTCTTTGCATATGCCACTCTGCTGTGTGAATGACTATTCATGTAAGATTTTTTGTAAGTTGTTTTGGGGCACAATGCACTAATCTATTATAATCAAGATGTAGCAAAGTTGCGAAAAAATATTAATCATGTCAAAAATTATTATACATGGCTTAAAGACCAAATTAATTCAGCAGAGATTAATTTATGCTTTCTTGCAAATGTCTACATGATTAATCTAATCAATATCTTAAATATAAATAGAAATTAAGAGATTAAATATTTATTAGTTAATATTTGAGAATACAAAGAGTAAAATATAAATAGACCTGCAAAATATATTATTAAAATAACTTTTAAATGCATTATAAGTAAGAAACTGGTTTTTGTTTACACAATAAGTAAAATGACAAGCAAAAAAAAAATTTTTCCCAATTTTATTTTCTGACTTAACACTGAAAATGCCTCAAGATAAATCTGGAAAATTTTCCAACTGGTAAATATATGCAATTAAAACAATATTGATTACTGGTTATTGTTCTAAATTCATAGAAATTCTTATACCAAAACAATTGCAAAATGTGTTATAGCAGTGTGGACTCCTGAGGTGGTACAGTTATTTGATACACAGATTCCGTGCAAATTGATCTTCAACTGCCTTTTTCAGTCCAGCCTATTTCTAAAAATTTGCATACAATATGATTATTTATTTCATCTGGTCCATGCATTATATACATTGAGTATTTTATAATTTTGAAATAAATTCTATAATTATTTTTAATGCTTAGAGTATATTACTGGTTGCAACATTATTAGTGTTAGGAAAGTGAATCTTTATTTATATATATAAAGAAGTATTGTAATTACTCCCCACTATCATTTTACTATAATTATTAGGATCAATTTTTATATATGATGCTCATAGAAGTAGTTTATTATTAATGATTTTTTATACACAGAATTATTGCTTTCTGCCAAGTAGTTTAATGATTAGCCTTGAAGCTGCATAATCTCTACTTGAATATATTTTCATTGTTTCCTATGTCATTTTTTCCTTATACATTTATAATTTTTGTAAACATTCTCTCTTTTTGTCTCTAAATATTTATTTACATGTTCAATCAGTCTTCATCATTTCTATATTTTTTTTATATATCAGATTTACTATACTAAGTTTGCTGATGGTTCTTGATAAATAAAAACTTGGACTAGGAAAATTAAAAAGTAAAATAATTAACAACGAGATAGTAGTATAAAAGAATGTTGAAAAAAGGGAAGTTGTTTGAACACATAAGAGATGTTGAAAAGATTTACCGTAAAAATCATGTTTTCCAAACATTTTGGAAGAATAAAAAAATATCTTTTTAGAGATAAAAATTTTCTCAGAAATCAATTTAAAAAGTTAATAAAGATTTAAAATATGAATTTTTAAAAGTAAATAATAAAAACTAACAGGTTTATTGATGATAGTTTGAATTATATATTTTTAACTTATTTGCTGTCAGTGAAATATTAACAGCTTTTGTTGATGAAAAAACATTTTGCTCTAATTTGTTAGCTATTACTTATCGACTTATTTCATAAATTGCCTTTTTAACAATTGTTTTAAAGAATTAATCTTTGTTTTGTTGTTATTTATAAAAATGTATGTATATATAAAAATATTTTAAGCTTTATTAAGTTTTAATGTATTTAACATTTTAATCTTTATTAATTTTTAATTGAATTTACCGTCAATTCCAGACGCAATCATATTTTAGAATTTTATAAATATTATTTAAATTTACTAAATTACTAATTAATTACTGTATTTTTTTTTATTTTAGAAAAAAACATCATTCCTTCTCTTATGGCTGGTTGTTATGATCATCTTTTTTGTTCCTGAGTGTGTAATTTGCCTGTATTTATTTATCAACCATATGAATGTTAACAGGGTAATATATATATTTGTACATATAGTCTTTTAACATTTATGATCTAAAGCGCTAATTTGACATGATTGTAATTAATTTCTTTGTTATTCCACAATCTGGAGTTCGAAACTATGGCAGGTTTTTTTTCTTCAGGCCACTAACTCAACTGACCATCGACATTTATCAGTAAATGGATATAAAGGCATTTTTAGTTGTGGCTAAGACCTGTAGAGGTCCCTACCTTCGAATTTTTGTGTGCAGAAAAAAGAGAAGATATGGAAGTTATGTTGAGGACATGTGCAAGGGTGGGTAAAGAGATGGGGATTAAATTTAGTGAAGAAAAATCAAATATAATGATGGTTAATACTGAGGAAAGAGAAGATGTAGAATTTTTATTGGGAGATATTAAGTTAAGTGTGGTGAATAGATATAGTTATTTGGGAATTATTTTAAGTAATCAGAAAAATTATTTGGATGAATGGGAGAAAAAATTGATAAATGAAGCAAAGAAAAGAAAGGGATTGATAAAGAAATTAACAGTATTTTCATATAATAAATATGATGTAGCTAGAATTATATGGAAAGGAGTTGCAGTAGCAGGGTTAACATATGGTAATGATGCATTATATGTTAGTAAAAAGATATTAGATTATTTAGAAAAAGCTCAAAGGGAAGTAGGAAGACATGCATTGGATGCAGAAGTATGGACAGCAAGGGAGGCAATTCAAGGAGAAATGGGATGGTCAAGTTTTCATATGAGAGATGCAAAAATTAAAATGAAAATGTTTGGTAGATTGCAGTTTATGGATAATAAAAGAATAGCTAAAATAGTATTTAATTGGGTTATGAGTAAAGGGCAGGTAACAAGATGGGTGAGAAAGGTAATGCGCTATGCAAAAGATTTGGATAAAGAATTTATATCAGTATATTTGTACAAAAGATGGGATGATTGTGTTAAGAGGATTATTGAGTGTTATAGTAGTAAGGAATGGGATAAAAGAATAAATTTATTAATAAAGACTAGGGAGTTAGTTAGAGAGATGGAAAAATAGTATGGAGAGTAAAAAGAGTTTAAATATATATAGAAATAAACAGAATATTAGGTGTGAGTTAATTTATGATAATAGTAAGGAAAATAGTTTATTGTTTAAGGCTCGAACGGGATCTTTAGCTACAAAAGAATATACATGTAAATGGAAAAATATGGGTGATTTATTTTGTAAATTATGTAAGGAAGGAATTGAAAATATTAGGCATTTGTTAATTGAATGTAAATGTTTGAAAACAGAAAGGGTACATATAATGAAGTTGTGGAAAAATAAATATGAAAAGAGTGATTATACAGAAAGTGAATTATTGGTTTTTATGCTGGGTTTGGGAAAAGATAAGGGGGATTTAGATATAAAGGTTATAGAGTTGACAAAAATTATGTTGTGGAAATGGGATAGAGCAGATTATGGGTAAATTTAGAGTGGGGAATGTAAAAGAAAGTGGCTAACAGGTTTATCTGGGCATAATTGCTGAGATATTCTTGACTTCGTTTAAGGAGAAGCCATAATACATCACATCACATCGCTTATTCATTTATTTATTAGTAAATATTACTTAATATAATAATGTGCGCTTAATAAAATTTATAATTATAAAGAGACTAAGATAAAAACAACTCATTATCATAGTTAAACGGCAATTGACAAGGCAGTTGATTATTATTTTCTCCTTCACTGTCTCTTTATGGGGTGGGGATGGGGAAAATCTTTGCTTAGCAGTGAAATTTAAAATGTTTTCTGATTATATATATATATATGTGTATGACATATGTCAAACTTCAGTGCATAGCATTGTCTCTGGAGTTAATATATAATAATTATATGCCTATGTTTTTATATTGCAAAGATTTTATAGTGCTTGAACTTGGCAATTAGATTTTGATAATAAAAAAAAAGTATTATGTACAGTAATTTCTCTATATGCAATATCATTTTAATATTATGTAAATAAAAGCAGTATCCAAGAAATGTTTTTAAGATCTGAATAGCATATTATTGAGTCAATTTTTTCTTTTTCATGTTTTTATCATTATTAGTTTAGTCATATAAATTTTATTATAGTAAATTAACATTTATGAACTTTATTTATTATTGAGCAGCTTTCTATTCCTTTTCTTTCTTTGCTGTTGATATTATAAATAGATGAAATTTGATTTTTACCATGAGTCTTAAAATATTTGTCTTGGGAGAGGGTGTTGAAATCAACTTTATTAAGAGAGATAATTTAGAATGCTTTTTTTTATAGTTTAAGAGTTTTTTGCACTTGATTTTAGTCATATTCTTCCAAGAACAGTTATCTTCAACCCATTCTAAAGTCATTTTACTCTAAGTTTGAGTAATCATTGGATACCAGATGTTATAGTATTTTTAAGCCCTCCTAAATTGGTTGCTGATGTCTGCCTTTGCCAAGTGCTTTTGAGAGCATATGAGTAACTATATGAGAAGGTCATGTAATATTGTTGATATTAACCTTTCTAATAAAAGATAGAAGAGTCTACAGTTGTCATAGAAAATATATAAAAACAGACCTGATACTGGATTTATATAATTATGCAAATGAGCTAACCTGACTTAAAACTATAGGTTGTTTTTTTTTTTTTTTAGATTTTAGGGAATTATATAATAGAAATAAAAGATGATTTTTAAATGTATATGCTTATTACTTCCAACTTTGAATTTTCATCTTCATTGATAAAAGCAAGCACTGTGCTCATAAGATGACTATTGATAATTAAACTTACAGTAGTTGGTGCTAGAGTGGAGTGAAAATAATTGCTTTGGAAGCATATAAGTAAGCATTGGAACAGGTCAAGTGATATTGATATTCTGTTTTTAATTACAACAACTAATTGATTATTTATTCAAAAAACTTTTTTGTTTGGGTAATCAAACTTTCAAAAGATTGGCATTTGTTGTTAAAAGTTCAATTTAAAATAGAAGGGTTCTTCTATTAGTATGAATCCTGGGTTTGAAAAAATTATTGTAGAATCATGTAATTTGTAACCTGCACAATGTCAACTCTTCAAATAAATATTATTATTGTAGAAAATTGTGAGCAACTGAATTGAAAAACAGAAAATTTCATCAAAAATTTCAATAGAAGATTTCAGTTAATATTTTTTGAAAATTATGCATAATTTTAGTTTTATTAATCTAACATGTGTAGAAAGTTGAAAACTAATAATCACTAAAAGTTTAGTAGGTGAGCTTCTGTGATTTTAAGTTGAGAAAAAAAAAAATGTTTATTTAATATGGTGGAATAAACTTTAATGTCAAAAAGGTATTCTTTTTTTATCTAGTGCCTGATTCTCATCATTCAGAAGTAGTTGTAATTAGAATGATGATTAGAGGGTTGGAATATTATTTTGATATTTTTATTACATTTTATTATTGATGTAATAAGTTTAATTTTTATGCTAGTATTTCTGAAGCTAAGAATGCCTATGTACATATCAATTTCATGATCCTTAGATAAAGTTTTCTTCTTTTTTAAAAAAAAAATTTTTAAAAATATATATCTAATATATTTCAATGAATATATAAAAGACATATTAGATACATTTCACATTTTAATCATTTTTGTTCTTGTTCATTGAAGATGTTTAAGAAGAATTTCATAGTATTAGAAAATAAATATGTCCACTCTAACTGCAAGGAAAAAAAAGCTCTAAAAATTAGTTCTGATGACTATATACACCAATCTGTGGCACATCAATACATACACACCTAGAACACACTGGTCCATTTTTTAAATTTATTTGATATTTTGTGATTCTTCCTTAATTTCTTCAGCAGAAAACTTTTCTTTTTGAAATATTTCAACACTGTGGCCAATGATGGTTTTCTGCCATATGCTCCTAATGGAAACAATCAACAATATATTTCACAGAGGCAAAACTCTTCATATAGTAGCACCATTTAGTGCAAGTCAGAGTAATCAGGCATGAAGAATGGTGATCAAGTGATGTTTGATGGTTTAATAACAATATGTTTCCTTAGAATGTCTTTTGAGATAAAAGATGTAAAAAGAATTTAAATGATCTGTATCATGGTTTTTATTCTATATTTTATGCTTTTTCTATTGGTTTTAAGATAATTAACTGTAAAGAAATATATATAAAAGAATTGATAGTTACAAAAATGAATTATTGTAGATTTTCAGAAAATTCAAAAAGAAAATGGATAAGCAATAAAAGAATAAACATTAAATTAAACACCTATAGTAAATGAAATCAGAATATGATAATTGAAATGGTACAAACATATACAGAGACTATCTCAAGAAAGAATACTGAAACAAATATTAAACTGAACACAATTATGAAAGAGAAAAAGATGTCCAAAATGAATTGGAAAAATTGGTGGAAAGATTTATGGACTGATAGAGAAGCATGGTCATTATAAAATACTATAGATTTTGTAGACTAATAAAAAGGTTTATTTTTTAATTTTATTTATCAAGTAAGTTGAAAGGTGACATCTGCAAGATATCAAATAAATAATCTAAAAGCTAACATATGGATAAATAATGTAAAAGCTAACATGATATGAATGGAGTTATTTAATGTTTATGTGATCAATATACTCATTGTTATACTCATATTTAACTTTTTATTTTGTCTTTTCTATTATGCAGTATTTATTTATAATGGCTAGTAATGAAATGATTATCTTTAAATATAATGGAATCATCCTTTTCTCAATAGTATTCTGTAATCCAGCATTATGGAAAGATTAAAAAAAAACATATTAAAAGCTTTGCTTTCTATTTTATACATTTACTTATCAAGGCCAGTTCCACACTCAGAATAGACAATGATTCAGGATGACAGAGCTTATAGGTATTAAGCTGATTAATCTTTAACTTTTTATTATTTCTTTCTTCACAAATCACTCTAACAATTCCAGGACCAAAACCATTTTGAAACTTCTTTTCATGCCTGTAAAATACAGATGCATTTGTTAATGCAAATCTTTATTGTATATAAATGAATTTGGACATAGTTTTGATCTTGGTATTGTTGAGATGATTTATAAAGAAAGAAATGAATAGAAAGAAAGCAAAAGAGCCAATTGTATCCCAATTAAGCAAAAAATTGATTTTTTAAATTTTTAACTGTAAAACTCAATAGTTTTTTTTTTCTTGAAAACTGTGATTATGATGCTAATGCATCAAAAGTACATTTGGTTTGTTTAAGTTAATTTATTCTTATTTTCTATTAGTCTGTTTTTATAGTATATATACATTTTTCTTATAGATAGTATTTTTTTTTTGCATGTTTTTATTCACAACAATCATTTTACACTAAATACTTAAATGATGTCTAGTTTATTGGAATACATTCTATAAACCATTAGCAATATTTTTCTAATGTGTGTTATGTTTAAAGTAAGGGCGAGTGTTTAGATTGTAAAATTCTTTCTTTTCATATATATATTTGTAATAATGGGATTGTCTAAGAGTTGATTGGTTTTAATGATAATATATATTTGTGTGTACATATATATGTGTATGTAAACATTGGAAAAATATGTTAATGGTTTCTAGAAGTGTGTTTCAGTCAATTCTACATCATTTAGGTTATTATTAAAAAATATTTGTTGTGAATAGGTGCTTTCAAAGACATTATCCAGATGATAAATTTGTAATTAATAAACTTATTAATGCATATAATAAATATCTGTAATCAGTCAAATCTTTAAAATTTGCATTGCACTTGTGCAATCTAAAATTTCCTAAACTTTCTCTCTACATGCATTTCATGAGGATATACTGTATATACATATATTGAAATGATACTTTCATTATCATGTGGTTAAAGATAAGAATAGTAGATAGTCAAAATAAGAGTCATAGATCAATTCATAGATCACACAACCCTATCTCTTAAGCTTGTAAGTTATAAACAGTGAGGATTGCCAATTCCTCTATAAGCTTTATGATAAATGCTTAGCCAGAGCCAGCACTTAAAATATCTCTGTCAGGAACCCCTCCCCAAACCCCTGACCATGATTTCGTGCTTTGGCACTCCTCAGAGGGGTGTCAGGGTAGGCTCAGACACTAGATCTAAAAATACCAACCCAAAGCTAAGCACTTAGCTAAAAGTTATCTATTGAGTGGAAAATCTGAAATTTTCAGAGATCTATGTCTTCAAACCCAGCTATCTAACTCAAATAGCTATATGGGGCTGATAGATCTTCAGCCATACCATATATTAGTAGTCATAGCAATATAAAATTGCATAAGACTATTTCTTGCTATGACTACTAATATATGGTATGGCTGAAGATCTATCAGCCCCATATAGCTATTTGAGTTGGATAGCTGGGTTTGAAGACATGTAGATGTCTGAAAATTTCAGATTTTCCACTCAATAGATAACTTTTAGCTAAGTGCTTAGCTTTGGGTTGGTATTTTTAGATCTAGTGTCTGAGCCTACCCTGACACCTCTCTGAGGAGTGGCACGAAACCATCAGGGGTTTGGGGAGGGGTTCCTGACAGAGATATTTTAAGTGCTGGCTCTGGCTAAGCATTTATCATAAAGCTTGTAGAGGAATTGGCAATCCTCACTGTTTATAAGAATAGTAGATGTTAAGATATAGTTATTTTATCAATTTATAGTCAAAGCACGCATGAATTATCTTGTAATTTCGAAAATCGAAGCATTGAGAAAATAGATTGAAAATGCCTTTTGTATGTGTATATGTGAATGTGTGTGCATAAAAGATAATTGTTTAAATACTATGACAAACAAATGAAAACAATTTATTATAGTTATTGACTACAGTATTTGATATCGCTTCATACACATGTATATATATTCCATGAAATTTAGTAGAATAAATGCTGTTTAATCTTTCTCTCTGCAAATTAAAATAATTAAGAAAATAATTTGGGTTTAAAATAAATAACCTATTCTTAAGTAAAATGGGGGGGGGGGTTTGATATATCGGCGATTATAGGATTAAAAATGATCTGGAGATTAGTACTATTAGATGGAAGTCTGTGAAATAGGTGTGCCTATTATTGACTGAATAGGTAATGTGTTCAATCATTAATTTTTTATGGCATCTATGCTTTCTAAATGCTACAGTTTTTCTAGAAAACGTCATATATATATCAATGTATTTGTGGTTTTTTGAAATTGTCTGTTATCGAAATTTCTAAATATCAAAATCGATTTATTACTTTGAAAATTAATCGCTTTTATTAAATACTTTAGATAATTTGGTTTGTTTACATTTTTCTTGTCAAATTTTCTTAATTTTGCCGCCTTACTTGAAAATGTATTTATTTACAATCTTTTTTAGTTTCCAATTATAATTAAGGTTCGTTGACTCTTTTGCTACAATGGTAATTTAAGTTTGCTGGAACAAAATTTAGTTTTTCCGATTTAAATGTAAACTATTTATTTGGGTTACGGTAAACATGTCAGAACTGTGAAAAAATATTAATTGAAAAAAAAAACTTCTGAAATATTTTTTTCATTGTTTTATTGTTTGTAATAACGGGGGGAGGGGGGGAATCAAGATTCAGTTACAAGTATTTAAAAAAAAAAAAAGAAAAGAAATTGTATAATCATTATTTGAAATTTTATCACCGTTAATCATCTATAACGTATTACAAATAAAAAAAATTTAATTAAAAAAAATCAAAAAGGTTCAATGCATAATAAATAGGTTACGAAAAGTCGTCCAAAATGTAGTTTTTTAGCTGATAATAATCAGGTAGTAATTCATTAACTAATATTTTTTTTGCACAATTATTTAATTTACTTTTGATTATATGCCATTATGCATGGACTTAGAGAGTCGACACACATATTGTTTATAAATCTATACACTACTTAGAAAAATCTGTGGTATAGTAATTAATATACTTATAATATAGGATTGGCCCCTTTGGTTTGGAGCAGTGACAAGATGACAGATTGGAGCTCAAAGACAGTGCTCAAACTTTTTATGAATTTCCAGGCAAGATTAGGATTTCTTTTAGGCAATTTATCTAAAATGGTATCTTGTTATTTTTGGTATTCTGACTAGACTTTTGTCCTTTAGGGATATTTAAATCAGTTTATACATTACATAGTTCTTAAACAAATAAATAAAAAAAAAATTGCTTTAATTAAGTTTAAAGATTTAATAAGCTGGAGAACAATTAAAAAAAAACCCACGAAGCCTAATACAATTGTTAAAAAAATTATGAAACAGACAAGAAATTGGATTGGGCATATTCTTAAAGGCAGAGGAATCATGAAAAATACAGTACATTGGAAGAATAAGAAGGAAAAAAAAAACTGTTAATAATATAAAATAGATAATAGTTATGAGTGATCTTTGGGTCATGGGATTGATGTGAAGAACCTGCCTTTTTTGGCAGATAATTATTGATGTTTGTTTGTTTTGTGTCACATTATGGTTTGTAATGCCTAGCATCTCTTGCTGCTCAACTAAAGTTATATTTTCCTGTTCATTTCTAGTCCTCAATAAAGATAATCATATTTGATTCTCTTTTATGAGTCATTTCATTCTTGCCAATTATAACATTCCTTTGATTGTAATTTTGTTCTGGCTTAATCATGTAATAAGAATTATAACTTTAAGTAGAAATCCATATTAGTTTTTGTAGCAAGTGATTGAAAGCACAAGTATTTGTACTATCATTACAAAATCAATGAATGATAAGTCATTTATGTTTTAAACACTTTGTAATTGAGGAAGTCAGGAAGATACTGTAATTAAAACAAATTATTATTAATAAATGTATACTCTAAATGTTAAGAAAATAGAATTTCTTATTTGCAAATTACTATACTTTTTAAAATAGCATGACAGTAAAATACCAATGATGATGATTAAATATTATCTCTTGATCATAGTTGCCTCCAGATAGAAAACTTAACATACATATAAGTAATACTAAAATCTTTTTAAATCAAAATTCTAAGGTATATTTTTCAAAAGACTATATAAATATATTAATTTAATTTATTAAGTGCAAGCAGATGAAATAATAATAACATGAAAGGCTGAAACCTTTGACAGATGCGCTTAAAATGCTTAAATGATAGCCAATCAAATAGTAATAATGATTGCACAAGGAACTCTCAATTGAAAACACAGCCAGAGATTTAACGAGAAAAAGATGGAACCCACCTTCTTCTCTACTTAAATTTATATATAAATAAACCAGACTCAAGCATTTTGAACTAAGAGCATGAAACTTTAAACACCTTCACATTTAATTCACTAAATATTATATATAAATAAACAATGTGAAGTCTTTCGATTTACTGTGCAGTAAATTTTTCAAATCTAATGAAATAATCATAACAAATGTAAATATATTAATTTATTAAGTGCAAGCAGATGAAATAACAATAATGTGAAAGGCTGAAACCTTTGACAGATGCACCTTAAAAGACTATATAATAAACCACATTCTTATTATTAAATATATCATATACATTACAACAACTTCAAAGCTTTTTTATAATAAAGCAAGCAAGTTACAACAGAAGAATGTACCTATAAGTTTATTTTTCCAACATCTTCTCCTCTTCAAAAATTAGAAGTATATTTAATATTATAGTTCTGCCCAAAATGATTGATAACATTGTCAATCATATTAAAAATAAGTCTCAAAAATTTACATCTAAAAACTGAAGATCCACTTAATAAAAGATCCCCTCACAACTTTTGCTTTCTCTTAAGAATACAACTATTATTAATATTGCTGATAACAAATTTAAAAATATGCAATTATTAAAAATGTAATGATAAACTAATATATTCTTAAAAGTTATTTTTTTTTTTAAAAAAAAGAAATAATTAGTTCATTTTAGTGAATATTTGAAATCTATCAATTATCATACTTCATTCAATGATATTTTGAATTATCTTGTTCTGAAAATATAATAATTGTTCATGAATATTGCCTCAACAAACATTCTGTAAAAAGCAGAAAAGAGCATTACAAGTACTATAATACATATATTTACAAAATAACTGTACATATATATATATATATAATTAATTAATTGAGAGATGATGTGGTGTAATGTAATATTCTGTCTAGTTATATCAGTAAGAATTTGATAGGAAAAAGCAAGAGACCATTATTTGCCAGGTTGAACACAATAATTCTTTTTAATTGTTAAACTAGGTGTATAAAATTATTGACAACAGTATGTGTATGTTGGAGCTTATCATAAGTCATGAATATTCTTTAGATTGCTATACAAATTACAATGTAATGGATCTGTTGTGCTGAAATTAAGCTTTCAACAGATGAGAAATAATGCAGGAACTTTTAACTATTAAGTCTACTGTTTGACCATCATACTAAGCTGAACAAGGCAATGAATCATTTAGAAAATTTAAAAAAAAAAAATTGTATTTTCCAACTTTATTTAACAACACAAATTATAACAATATATATATAAATTTATAACTCTCAATTTTCCTCTCACATTGTCTTTTTCACATGCATTTGTTTTTGTTATTTTTATTCTTTCTTGTGAATTCCAGAATTTATTCTGAAAATATCATTATTAGTTGAATGTTTGTGCTTACTGAAAGCAGTGTCATGCTGCTTTATGTTTTTATTGTTCAAATTTTAATTAATTAATCAACTCTAATAAAAGTATAAGTAAACAAACAAATTACAAAAGTTTATATTTGGTGATAAAAAGATTTGTTATTAAAATAACAATCACTATGGTCATTGATAACAATAAGTAAATTAATCACAGCCTTTCAAAAAATCACAAATATTATTTTAAATTTTTGTACAAATTTTGGTAATAGACTTATGAAGTTTAAAACATAAGATATAAACATGTGCTTAATAAAATCCCTATAAATACTTTTCTAATTGTGTTGATCATAATATGAAAAACATTTATTTGTTTCTGTAATGTTTAAAAGATCACATTGTTATTATCTTTTTGCGTAAATGATGTAAATTCTGGTGACATCATCTTTTTCAACTGAAAATAACTGCAGTGTAAAACAGTCAAACTAGTACATTGTATAAAAATCTATTCACTATTTCTAAGGCATAGTTATTTTCTACTTTACTATTCTTAGTTTTTTTGTATACTAGAACAAATATGCCCAAATTACTGATGACCAAAGACATAGAAAATATAAGATAGCTTATAGCCAGAGGTGGTCAATATCTTGAACTATGTATCTTAATGATACGTAAAGTTTATGATGTAGCTACAAAATTAAATTTAATGCTGAATAAATAATGTTATAAAAATGGCATGAATAGCAAATTATCATTGATGAATAAATGGTATTACTTGATCATATTTTCCTATCATTTACTCTATCTGTCTTTTGGAAGCGAATGTAACATACAAAATATCACTAATCTAAAATTTTGATTTATTATAAATTAAAATTACTTTATTCCAGAATAATTACTTTTTTTTCCAGTATTGTATATCCATAAAATAAAATCATTCAAAAGATATATTGATTTGTAAATTAGGCATATCTTTACTTGCATTGGTAGTCGAGAGGTCAGCATGACTGCCTTGCACTTGCAGGTAGTTGCCCAGGTTGCAGGTTCGCGTCCCGGCCGATGCTATGACACTTAAAAAAAAAAAAGTATATTTAATTAGTTTGTTGTTAATCATATATACTCTTAATAATTTGTGCAGAACAGCATAAATTAACTATACTGAACATAAAGGCAAGTGAAATTATCCAGGCAATAGGATACTCTAATCAATAGTTAAACTCCATTATCATTTGTGGAAGCAGGTCATAACTCATCACCTCTTTGGACAATTTATTGCAGCATTTTAGTTATCAGAATTACATTATACATTTTAATGAATTCTATATATTTATTCACATTATTGTCTTGTACAGTTTAATGCAGTAGTGAAGTGGTTACATCTAAAACTCAAGATCCATGGATCATGGCTACAGCTCCTCATTCATTTCTGGTGCTTGAAGTTCTTATGAGCTCCCAAACGATTAGCTATTCAATTATTTTATTTATTTTATTAAAATACATATAATTGTGTACGTAAATATAATTGGTTCCAGCATTGAAGATTATAAACATATATCTTTTTTAGAGATCTTTTGCATAATACAGCAAAAATTTTAAAATTAAAATTTAATTCTAAGGTGAAGCAATAAAGTATGATCTAGAATAAAATTTTAAATATTCAGTAAAAGAATTCCATCAGCTATTTTTTCTATTATAAGAGATTTATTTACTCTTATCTTTTTTAAAGTCAATATTGAAAAGCTATATTAGTATTTATCCATAGAAATAATTATTTTAAGAAAATTTATAATATTTAAAATAAAAAAGTTCATAAACAAACACAACAATGAGACATTTTGAAAAATAAATAAAATAATACACAATTTCTTTCTAGAAATTTATTTTGAACCAGAATAAATACTTTTTATACATTCATATCTTTATATTTTTAAAGACAAACAAACAAATAAAATTACTTTAGAAAAAATAATAATAATAAAAAATTTTTTTCTATTACAAAATCAATCCCCCTTCCTCCAATTTTATTAACGAAATGCCAATTTTCATTAATTACTGAAGTAAAGAACCAAATTAAGGCAATAATAATTAATAGACATAACTATAATTTATTTATTATTCGGAGACAAAAATATCAAAAGATGATATAAACAAAAAATAATTATTGAATACAATATCACTATCATTCCACTGCAGAATGAAGCTCTTTCCAAATTTAAAGCCAGTTTCTCTGATTTTGTTTCCTACAACCCTGACAATTTTTCTTATTTCATCAATTCATCTCACATGTTGTCTTTTTCAAAGTCTTTTATAATTTCTTAGCATCCAGGTAGAAATTTGAATTATTCATGTATTAACCTCTCTTCTAACAATATGTTCTTCCCAATTTCATTTCAATCCCTTAATTTTTTTATTTGATGTCAACAATATCTTCTCTTACTCATGTATTTCATTTTTTGATTTCTTTTGTTATTCCTAACATTTCTTTATATTTCATTGAATGGTTTAAAATTTCTATACTGTTCTTTTGTTAAATGTCCAACTCTCACATCCATAAATAAAAACTGTAAAATACATTTATTAAAAATCTTCCTTTTAAAAATATATTTTCTTTTAATATAGTTATTTCTATCAAAAGCACTCTATTGAAGTTTCATTTTATGATTAATTTTGTCCATTATATTTTCATTTGTATTAATAATCTGTTCAAGGTATTTCTAGTTTTAATTTCTTTTAATTCGTTATTATTGCTTTTTATTTTCTTGTGAGAAAAAATGTCTTGAACATTACTTTAGTTTTTTTTAGCATTTATCTTTAATTTTATTTTTTTACTTTCATCTGATAACTTCTGCAATATTCTCTAAAGCACTGAAGTATTATTTCTAAAATAATCTTGATAATTTAATTAAATAACTTCCATTTACTTTTATTTCTTTAACTTGCTATTTTAATTCACAAAATATTGTAAAACTGTTGTAAAAAGTTTTGGAGATATGGAATTACTCTATCATATATCTTCTTCAATATTAATATTTTTAGCATCATATAATCTAAATTGTGGTTGCATTGTGATGAATATTCTTTAAAATATGCCAATATCTCTGTTATATATTGTAATGATTAAATGCTTGTAGAATCAAATGCTTTTTCATAATCTGTAAATCCAAAGCATAATGGAACTCATATTTGTTGGCTCTTTTTATTACTTCTCTCAATTCTTGGATGAGATCCATTGTGCTAAAACTCCTTTTAATTCCAGTTTTTTTTTTTCTTAAGTTGATTAATGTCCTAAGTTCATTGTAGATGAGTTATAATTACCTTGATAAAAATTTTTCACATAACAGATAACTGATAGATTTTGTAATTTTTAATATCTTCCATTTGATGACAACCTTTTATTAAGATATTTAAAATTTCAGATTTCTTTTAAGCAAAGGAAGATCGCATGGATTAGAAAATGAATTGTCTAATATTAAAAGATCTACTGTTGGACTTTGTGAAGTTAAAAGAAGATCTGAAGAAACAATTGTAGAGATCAAGCAGATAATTTAGCTTTATGCCCTAATAAGTTCTCATTGTAATGAAATAGAGGATTTTATATGAATGTACAAAATGCTTTTGATCAGATAAAGCAACATTTAAAAATTGTCTTGAAAGACTTTAATGTAAAATTGGTAAATGATTGTGGATGAAAGTGCTGTTTATAAATTTGGTTATAATGAAAGAAGTGAGAGAAGACACAGACTTTGTAGAATTTGCAAAAAATAAAAAATGTATATTATGGATTTTTTCTTTAAGGAAAATACTAAATGGAAATGCACATGGAAGCATCCAAATGAAAATACAGTCAAATTGAATTATATCTTCATTAACAGAAAATATATATTTTAAGATTGCAATGTTTATAATAGATTCAACACAGAAAGTGATCATCAATTAATAAAATGTAGAAGACATATTGATGCAAAACTAGAGAGACAAAAAATATTAAGAAAAACAATATTCATAGTTGATATTCCTAGCATTCAGAAACATTTCAATGAATTTAAATTATAAATTATTTTAAAATATTAACTGATTTTGATGATGGTTAAAATTTCAGTGAAATTAATAGGAAGGTAACTGATACACTATTAAAAACTGCAGCAACAATAGAGATAAAATTTTTTTTATATTAAATACTTTTTATTGACCCTACACTAAAAAGAAAAAGAATAATTGTTTCATTAACCACAATTGGGGTTTTTAGATATAACTTTAAATAAAAGCTGGAGGGGGGGGGGGCAGAAATTAATTAAGTCAATCCTTTGTTATAAAAAATAGAGATTGACTTAATTAATTTCTGGACCCCTTCATGCTTTTATTTCAAGTTTAATCTACAACCCCGATTGTGGTTGAAGAAACAATTTTTTTTTCTTTTAATACACTGTCAATAAAAGCATTTAATATAATTTTTTTTTTTACCTTTCTCTAATAATGTTTTTAGTATTGGTACAGTAAATGCAAGCATAAAACTATATCATACTTTAAGTTGACTGAATACTTATAGTTGATATATATTATACCGGTAACTCAGATGAAAATGACTTAATTTAGCCACACTTTGGGAAGCATTTTTTTTTTTTGTATGGTAACCTTGAAGAATCATCTTTAAATATGAATAAACAAGTGCAGATTTCACAGTTGTATCTGAAGTAGATAATAATGGAGATGATTGAACCTAAAACAGGTTATATTTCTTAAGCAACTCCTAAAAAACAACACTAGTATTTTGAAATAGTTTTTCATTTCACTCAGCAATAATTTAATTTATTTAAATAAAAATAATTCATTTTATTTTTTTATCAGGACGCTATGCTAAATGAATCAATTTCATCAACCAGGATTCCTCAATTTACAAAACATTCCAGCATTTTTGCTCTGTGCTTAAACAGACTTTTTAATTAAAATATATTTTTCTCTTAATTGATAAATATAAAATGACCATTTGGAAATGAAAGTTGCTAATTAAAAAACTTGAATTAAAGCTAACAATTTATTTCACAATTAAAATTAATACACACAAATTGTAATTAATTTTAAAATGCATTTATACAGCAAAGCATATAAAAAATAAATGGGCAATGATGACTACTCAATTAATATATATATAAAATGAATGTTAATCAAAAAATCAAATTGTTCGACAAAGGTCTTTTCAATATAGTTTTTTTTTTTCAATTTTTTTTTTAAAAATAGTCTTACAATGGGATTTTATTTTTGTAATACTTCCATTACTGATCAGAATGCCATCCTTTTAAATGTTTTTTTTTTTTAAAAAATAAAATAATGTCAATTGAAGCACACATTTTTCAAAGACATTTTAAATTGGTCCTGGTTTAGACATTGACATTCGAGTTCAGGAAGATCCAGAAGAAATCTGTATAGTTTATGGTGAGTTAGTACACTTTAGTGCCTAACAAAGTTTATTCTCTGGTTATATCAACAAATGATCCCTGGGTTTCATATTTTTGGCAAGGATGATTTTTGCTTCACAAAATACAGCAGCCATGAAATATTTTTTTAGCCATGTTAAAATTCACAAAAGCTAAAAGAATTTATATTGCCCAACTATTCAGTCCATATCAAATTAAAATAATGAATGAATAATAATCCCCCCAAAATGTGTCCCCTTTATATTTTCTCTCTTATTAAAATTCTTTAGATTTTTTTTTTAAATGTACAAGTATACAATCAATCAGTAATTAAAAGACAGTAATAAATTGAAGACTTCTTATCTCATAGTTACTGTTTGTGGATTTATTTATGTTTTTTATCAGTAAATCTGATCAAATTAAATTTTCTTCAAACCCCCCCAAAAATATAATTACTTCAATTTTTTTTTAATTTAAACCATCTTACATGGATTTAAGATTTTTATTGAAATTCATTTTACTAAATGATATATTTATTTATCCAAGTAAAATGTTTTTATATATTTCACCTCTGCACATACATACATGCATAAAGTTCTTAATAATATTTTTAATCTAAAAGAACTTTAAATAATTTTTAACAATTGAGTATGTACATATTTGCTATCCTAGATGGACCATTATATATATTACTAAATATTTCTGTTATAAGTTAAAATTTATATTTCTTATGTATATATCATATTTACTATGTGTACATAATAATATATGTGTAAGTAAGTGATTAAAAATATGAAATATTCTTTTAAATGAAAAGTGTTTAACATTTTTACTTTGATTGGAATTTTTTTTTAAAATGTTTCACTTAATATATATAAATATATTTAAAATTAAATTTACACATCTAGTATACACACACATATATATATATATCACTATAATTCTGTAGTAAGTTAATATGTATATATATATCATATTTAGTATGTGTACATAATTATATATGTATAAGAAACCATTTTCTCTTTTTATTTAAAATGTTAAAAAAATGTTATTAAATTGGAAGTAAAACATCTTTATAGCACCCACTCATGATTTAACAAATAAATAAACAAACTGATTTTTCAACTTCAATAAAACATTTTAAAAAAGTAGTGATTTACTCATAAATCGTTTACTTAGATAAGACAATGTATGAAGAAAAATATTCATTAAGAAACAGTGAATATCTAGAATTTTGCAAAATAGTATGAAAAAAGATTAACTAACAATATAAAAAATATATAATTGGGAATTAATAAGGAAAGCTACAGAAGAAAGTAAAAGTCTTGAAAGTGTAAAACAGTATCTTGGTATTGGTAGGAAACTTATTTCTGCACTAAGGAGAAAAGACTAATTATAATTAAAAAGAGATTTATCACATTTTCTGATTTTCCCATCATTTTAAATGAAGTAAGACATGCAATTACATTTATGAAGACTGGAAAATTTAAAGAAATCATGGAATTATGATCGATGTTTTAAAAGAAGTAGGCGAAGAAATAGAAAATTTATTGTCAAAGTTACATATCAAATGCCTAAATTATAAAGATATTGATATTTACCAAAAGTAATAAAGATATTTATAATATATTAGCCAGTAATTAACTTACAAAGTAATATATATATATAAAATGATTTTTCTAATTTTTTCATATGTCGTAGCATCGTCTGGGATGCGAACCCACAACTGTCTGCAACCAACTACTTGCTTGCATGGCAGCTGCGATACCTCTCGGCTAACAACGCAAGACGATTTTTCTAATTTTAATTGCTAAAAAATGAATTCTCATTATATCCTTGAATCAAAAAATATATATATTTTTTCTTGTGTGTCATAGCATCAGCCGGGAAGTGAACCCGCTAACCCAGCACAACTGCTTGTAAAACAGCTGTCACTGACCTCTCAACCACCAATGCTTGACAATCAAAAAATATTTATTTATATATTTTACATCAAAACTTCAGATTGATCAAATTGCATCAAGAGCAAAAAAATACTTTCAAAAAAGTATTCATATAGGTAAACTAAATATTTAAAACATGTATAAATTCCCAAAATATAATGCTTAGCTTGTCAAGTATAGAGAGATCTGATTTACTAAAGAGGGGTTTTATTTCTTAAATCTTAAAAGTATTTTTTTTTTAAAAATTTATTAAGTAGTAATTTTTTTTTCTTTTGCAGAAAGATCCTAGATCCTTAGGAGTTTTAGTATTTTATATTTGCAGAGCTGTGATGAATGTAAGTATAAAACATTATTGTTATTACTATATCATTGTTAGTATTTGAATGAAACCAGATTCCATTTTTAAAAAAGAAAACATTTTAATTATTTTAAAATTGAATTAAAAATTTTTCTATGAAGATTAATACCAATTCATTTTTCTCGATTAGTTTAGAAAATAATGACTTTCTAAATGATGTTGAAATGGTTTTTACTCTTCTGTGTACTTTTTCAAGACTGTTTTACTTTTAATATATAAATAAAATAGAAAAAATGTCTAAACAATCATTAATATTTTAATGAGATTGTGAGTGCTTTAATGTTTAGTTTTTATTATATTAATAAAAATAATAATCATTCACATAGTGTTTGTATTGCTGTCAAAAGTAATTTAATTATATTGATATCCATGTTTTCAAATCACTGTTCATCTATTGCTATTTAGATTAACATTCACACATACTCATACATCTCTAAACATTCATATACAAATTATAATGATTCATTTATCACAAATCTATTCTTGAAAAACAATCTAGTAGTTTTTCTGTACTTTTTACATCACAAATGACTGGCTATTAAAGATACATTCTATGGTTTGTTTGTTTATGCAAAGCTTATAACTTCATTTTATTAATAACAATACTACCATTAACCACAGTAGTTTTAAAAGTTTCAGAAATTTGTCCATATTCATAAATAATAGAAATGTATTTATATATATTTAAGAATAAAAGTACTTCACAGAACAATACCTTATTAGAACAAATTGCAAAGCAGAGTCTAAAGAACCATTTTAAAATAAAATTGCAAATATAAACCCTTTTGAATATCAATGCCAATTCATTTTGTCTAATAAAATGAATGGGTATTGGTATATGAAAAGGTTTGTATTTGCAAGTTTATTTAAAAATCGTTCTTTAGAATCTGCTTGCAATTTCTCCCAGTAATGTATTCAGATATAATTATTCCCTGAAGTATTTATATAAATATTACATATTTTATCAGTAGTAAAAGTCATTTATGTGGGATTAAAATTATTAGTATATATTGAGAAATGTTTGTTTTGCAATGATTCAATAAATGGTTTATGATGAAATATAAAATGGTTTATTGCAATGAAAATTGCTATTGTTTGTTATTAAAGATTAATAAGTGATATGATATAAGTTGATTATTATTTTAGGTTTGTTTTTTTTTTCCATTTTTCCAATGTAATCTTTAGGAATTCTAACTCTATATACATTCTTCTGTATATTTTATATCCTTAACATTATGTAAATTTTAATCTCATTTTCTCTCAAAATTTCATCTCTTGTAGTCTTCTTTCAATATTCCAGTTTCTATGGTTTCTCTCAAAAATTATGTATTCCAAAATAATATTTCATCTTTTCCATTTCACCATTGTACAATCTACATTTTAAATGACTTATGTTTTCATTTGCTTATTCTTGTTTTTAATGACTAAATATGTCATTATTATTTTTGCAGATATTTGCTATGATGATTATTCATTCTCTTTATTCAAGTTGGAAAGAAGAGAAAAAACAATTGCAGCGATTAGATAACCTGGCACTTGTGGTAAGTAAATTTTATGTATTTTTAAGTGTCAACATTTAGTTAGTTGATGAATTCAAAATTAAGCAAGAATTTATCCATTCTAATAATTAAAAAAGAATGAACAGAAAATGTAATTAAAACAGAACATCTATAAAAACTTTCACCCTAAAGTTTATAATGTGCTTATGTATGTCTAGTTGCCAGCAGTCATAGGAAGGAACTCTTGAGGTAAAGTTTGGCCTAATGATTTTAATTGCAGGTGATTCACCCTATTTAAATTTATTATTTCCAATGTTGTTATCTCCAAGTGTTTTCCTATTCTCAACTTATCCTTCGCAAATTGGATTTCTCAGTATTGTGCTTCTAAAATGATACTCATCTTTAAACTGTAGATTTTACAAATAATTCCTAATTGTAACATTCATTTGTCTTTAATGGTTAAAACACACCCTTTCCACATCCCTTTCCCTTTTCATATGTATCCTCCCCCTTTCATCATGTTGCTTCTGAATTTCATTTTTACCATTCTTTGTAAACCTCTTATTTAACTGTATTTGTACCTTTTTTCTGATGAATAAACTTTCATCACTGAGAGAAAGCATATGACTTTTTTTTAGACCACTGTATATATATATATAGAGAGAGAGAGAGAGAGATTTAATAATCATTAACTATGTTATTCATGGTGACAATGCCTATTCCATTTATAAAATAGTTGAGTGTAATAACCATCAGTTATTTGAATCTATGAATGGAATTGCAATAACGTCTAGGAAAATCAAATCCAGCTGGATTTACTGATGAACTGGAACAAGAAATTTGTTTTAAATTTGATATGAAGTCCATTATTATGCTACAATTTATTGGTCATTATATTCAGGCTGAATATTCTGAAAAGGAATCTCAATTTGAGATCAATCATAAAAGACAAAAATAGGTCTGATTTGCATAATAGCTTTGTATACATTTTTGTGAAGCAATTTTTTCTCTTTTGATATTATATCTGGCAGAGGAATATTTGAAGGAATAGAAAATCACTTAAAAATAGCAAACTTGAGTAGACAGAAGTTTATTGTGGGCATATTTTCTCCAAACAAAGAATCTTGTATTTGATAATAGGCTATTTTAGTGCTAAGAAAATCATAAAGTACTTGCATCACAACATCAAGTAGTACCATGCAGCTCTCCAAAAAGATTATTTCTAGAAATTATTTTAGATGCACTTTATATAAATGAAAAACTAGCATGGAATAGTATTGTGGCCTAGTCTATTGTTGGAAAAAAATTATATTCAAATTAAGACATTTCCATATGCTTTGTGAAAAGTTGAGAATATTGTATTTGTTGGATAAAGATTAAGATCTCAATCTTTGAAAAAGATTTTTAGTCTTTTCATATCCTCATTGAGAGATTTTATTTTAAAAAGAAACATTCTGGTGAAGTCAAAGCAATGCCATCAACAGATGAATTTTCTGCTTTCTGTATCTGAAGACTCATCAATGAATATATTAAATAAAGTGAGAGAACTAAACTCTGTGATAGATTCTGTAAAAACTTTATTTGCTGTGAGTATCATTTGGTATTACTTGAATTGTTTTATTGGAGAGCATCTTTTAGGTAAATTATTGATTATTTTTTTTTGCATTTAAGAATTTTGTATGAAGATCATTTCTTCATACAGAGTCATAAAGTGGGTTTGCATCAAAATCTTTTTCAATGTGAGTTGCTAAAACTTTGTTCACAGCAGCTTCTTCCTGGCTTAAACATAAGCTGCTCTACAAATATATGTCTCTTAACTATTAACAAAATGCTTACTAATATGATTGTTTCAAATAGTTTATAGCAAGCATATTGTTGAGATTTATTTGATTCTAAGATTGCTATAGTTTTGCTTTTATGCCAAATTTTTTAATTAATTTTTATTTGAATAATGATATTGAATAGTTTTGGCAATCATATTTTGATTTTAGGGTCTAAATTTTTTGTAAACTTTAGAAATATATTGTCTATTCCTGGGATCATTTAAATATCTATTGGTTTTACTATATTGATATTAGAGAACCAGTGTGAAGGAGAAGCTTGCAGTTTTGTTGTTTTCCTTCTATTAGGTCTAGAAATCGAATAAAAAAATTTGGCAATCTCATTAGAAGTACTTTTATGACAGCTAATCTTATGTAAAAGTGATCAAATCTTTTGACTAGATTTTATAAAGTTTTGTTTTTTCATAGTTTATTTCCACTTTCCTTTTTAGTATCATATAGTTATTTAATAAGTTTAACAATAATTTTGGATTTTTTGCAGACAAATATTATTTATAAAAAGTTTTGATTTTGTTCCAACCAGAAATAAATTGCTTTTGATATCTTCAAGGGATATATCTTGTGGCAACTGTTGCTTTAAGTTTTATAAATCTTGCATAATAACAAGATATTGGGAAGATTCTATTAATATTTTTTTCTTAAATTTCATCTCAGAACAAGATAACTTTCAACTATAATAACTGTGAATTCCAAATGTAATTAGTCTTAATTTATGTTGGCTCAGGGAAAATAATCCAATATCAGGAAATCAATAAAAAAATCTGCTTGATTCTCATTTGCATATTTTCAAAATTATGAAAATTGAAATCTATAAATATAGACTATAGAAAAATTGGGAAGATAGGAATAGAACCAGTTTGCATTGGAAGATTTGTAAATATTACATGTATTAAAATGATCTATTCAGATGGTGATTGCAATATTGTTTGAAAAATCTCCAATAGAAGTTGTTTGCATTATAAAATGATTTGAAGCAAAAATGTTCATATATTTAAAATACATTCTTTCAAGAATCAATATAAATCCAGAATTTTTTTTTTAAAAAAGCATTATTAGATGAATGTTGAATCCCCTGAAGTGCAATAATGTCAACTTTGTGCGGAACAGTTGCTTCATAAAGGATCTTTATTTTTGATTTTGATATGCCACCAGTGTTAAGTTGAAGTAATTTTATTTTGCTTTTAACTGAAAGAAGACCAATTTGTAGAGAATATACTAGGCATATGAGGTGTTCAATGTTCAGTGTGTAGTTGTTTTTTATTTTGTTATGGTATCGTTAATACTCATAACATTATGAGAGTCTACATTAACAGCTTTTCTAAGAATTTTAATAATTTGCTGCCTTTAACTAGGCATTGATCAAGATTAAAATCTGGTTTTCACATTGAGACAATTTGTTTCTAATATTTATGTGTGCTACTTACAGAGGGAATCATAGACGATAGTGTAATTGAGCGTTTAATGTTAAATTACTATTATTTGGAAATATATTATGATAAAATGAACTGCAGCTATTACGTATGACCATATATTATTATTTTTAAATTATTAGATATAAATGAGTGTTGTTTTTTTATTCAAAAGCATTCAAAAATATATGTATCTGAAAGTTTGATACAGGCTGTGATCCAAATAACAAAGAAAGAGGTTTGTCAATTATTAAAAAAAAAAAAAAATTACCTAATTTATATTATTGTTAGAAACATTAAAAATTGCAACAAATTTTTAACACTGTAAAATTGGTAAAAAAAAAATGTAAGTTTGAAAGAGAATGATTTTTAATTTAAATTATATCTTTGCTATATTTTGCAGAAAAAGTATATAAGCTTTAGTAACTCAATAGTTATAAGTTATAAAGTCAAGTTTACTCCAGAGAAAAATAATAATGAAGTGTAAATACATACCTAAGTTTTAAAAGCAATAAAAAGAAATGTAAATGTAAATAGATATGTAAGTTTAAAAAGTAATGAAAAATAGATTCTGTAAAAATAAAGGAAACTTTATTTTAGATAATTTTAGTTTAAGTTTAATAGCAACGAAGAAAGATTGTTTGCAGATAAATTAAACTTATTGTAGGTTTAAAAACATTTTACAAAAGATTCCTGTAAGATAAATCAAATTGTTAATTATAAGGCTAAATATAACTGATGGTTTTAAGAGACTGAGAAAACTGCATACTATTTAAAATAAACATTAAACTAATTTTAGGAGCAACCAAACGGATAAAATATTTGAAGCTAACTACTAAGGAATGTGAACGGATGTAATTAAAATCTGGATCCTAATCATCATCGTAGAGATACATTCATTAGTGAAATGGAAGTGCAATTACATTGGAATGCTAGGAACTTATAAATGATATCAAGCAAAGAAAAGGAGTATAAATAGTGCACACTAAAAGAGGAGGGTCATCAGCACTCATCGTAAGCTGTTGTTGTTGCTGTGATATGGATATGAGAAGGACTTGTTTCTTTGAAGGTGGAAGATAACCGATTAGGGAAAATGTTAATAGACCGCACCAGTCTCTTATTATTTATGTACACCTGAAAAGGCTCAAATAGGATTGTGTTTTATGTGAAATAACCATGAGTATAAACTTTGATCTTTCAAAAACCAAATTTATTGTACATTTAGACCATAGAAATACAGACCAAAAAGTAAAAAAAAACAAGTAAATGATTATGAAATAGCATGCAAATAAAAAAAGGATATATTTGAGTTAATGTTTGCACAGGAAACTTTTGTGACTTGTTTGTTGTTCCAAAAATAGACCATAGAAACCCAATTTGTCTAAAGTTCATAGCAGGGAAGATTAAAATGAGATGCTGTTAGTAGGTAGTATTAATATCCGTGTTTGAGTTTTATGAAATGATGAAAAGCAACAGCCACCCAATAAACAGCAAAGTTGCGGGGAGCTCTATCCAATTGCAATGGAGTCCCAGGTTTGTGCAGCTGTGAAGGGGTCAGCAGTGCGCATATCTCTATCCCTTTCCTTTAGTATTTGGCAAAATGCTGTGAATATATTATTCAAGGTCTCAGCCTGGAACACCAGCTTACAGCGCAATGCCCAGATGGAAAAGTTAATTATGGCCGAAAGCCGGATCTCAGAGAATATGCATGCCCTTTTCAATTGCTGTCTTGAGGTTCATTTCAATTTGATTTCTTGTCATGTTTTGTTGAAAATGAGTTCTTAAATTGTTCAAAGTTATGCATTCGAAGAGGAAGTGATCGGTAGTCTCTTCCTGTCTTTGACACAATGTGCAATTAGGGTCAATATCTTGCCCCCTTTTATAGTGGAGGAAGGCATTTGTTGGGAGGGCATGCAGGTTCAATTTCAATAGGAAGTCCACGATTTTTGGTGGCAACTTCCAGAGCTTGGTCATCCTTATCATTCGAGGGATGTTGATTGAAAGGCAGCTGGGGATCCTCTGTTTTTGATGGTCAAGAAGATCAAACACTTCCCAATACGCAAGTTTTCTTTGAAATAGGGTTGATGTTGGTTTGATGTTATCAAAGATAAAGTTGATCTGCTGTTGAAGGAGATATTCGCTTAATGTTACCACTAGTATAGTGGCAGAATTTGTTACTCAGTGTGATAAGGGCAGTGCAGTTAGAACGTTAAATCAATGACTATTCGTGATATGTGTAAATAAAATAAATATGATTGCTACTCAGTTAAATCTTAATTTATGTGTCGTGTATGTATATATGGTAATTTATGTGTATATATTATAAATAAATATATTTAATCGTTATTAATAATGTTTTGGGAATTTATAATTTTGTGGTAATTGTTGGTAGTCAGCTTCATAGACAACACACAGCAATCTTTATACTTTTCTTTTTAAAAATTTTAAAACAGATAAAAATTGGCAATAAATTATTTTTAGAATATAGTAAATAATTTATATAGAGAAAACAAAAGAAAACAAATTTAAATAGATAATAAGTGGTTGTTTTTTTATCACTACGAAAACAGGTACTTCTAATTAAGTTATTTATAATTATTGGATTAGAGCAGATGAATGTAATTAGATATTTATGGCATTGATGTTTAGCTTTATTGATCCTATAAGATGAGAAATTACTTAAACCAAGTTTTAAAATTGTTCCTTCTCTTTAAAGTTGTATATCAAAATCACAGGCTATGTTGCTAAAAAAGATTCAGTGGCCAAAAAGTTTTATCCAATAGTTTAAAAGATAATAGTTAAATATAAAATCATGATTATCTTTAGATAAAATTTAAACTATATTGTATCAGCACACTATAGAAAAACTTCAATTGATTGGGATATTCTCTGAAATAAAAGGCTAATTTTCCAGAGTGTACCAGTTACAGTAAATTAAATTGAGATGTAACATTGTAACTCCAGTTGTTTTGATCCTGACTGCCTCTCTTATGATAATATTAATGATATATTAAAGATCTAATGAAGATATATATATATATAAAGATGTAATAAATTGTCCAAGTAATCAAAGTCATGACAGGGACCGGGAAAAAATCATTGGCATTAAAATAATTTATTAAGTTGAACAATCCAGAATATTCATTCTAAGATACTGTGATCTATCAAAGTAAATCTGAGAAGTGAAAGTAGAACTCAAATTATGAAAATCTTGAGATGTTCCTATTGTTTGTTATTTATTATTTTTTTATATAGTTCAAATTTTTATATTTATTATTCATGACTTAATTTTAATAAAGCTCATATTTATAAATGTTATATATAAAACGCACAAAACAAGCTCTTAACAAGCTTTGAGAATATTCTCAACCCCAAACTGGTTTCTGCTTCTGGCATCGTCAGTGAGGTGTCAGTGAGGCTATTTGAGTTAGATAGCTGGATTTTTAGACATATGGATGTCTGAAAATTTCAGATTTTCTTCTCAATAGTTATACATTAGATAAAGTGCTGGGCTTGTCCTAGTATTACCTGACACCTCACGGATGATGCCAGAAGCAGAAAATGGTCTGGGATTGAGGATATTCTCAAAGCTTGTTAAGAACTTGTTTTGCGAGCTCTATATATAACATTTTACAATACATATATGTTTTAACTCTAACACAAAATAATTATATTATTTTTTTCTTTTGTGAAATGAAAGTGCTCTGTTTCCATCCCATTTGGCTAAATTTTATGTTAGCTAAATTAATTTGTTTAATGTTCAATGTTTGTTTTTAATATTTCTTTATTCTCAATGTTATACATTGTTTGACTTATATTACATATAGTGTGAAATGTGTTTAATTGATAAGGGGTATATAAGGCTTTAAATTTTTTTTAATAATTAATTTGCATATGGTAATCAATTACCATCTCTGAAAAAACTGAAATTTGAATTCTAAGTGAATTATGTGATGGTCACAGCTCCATAATTTAGTTTATAGGTGGCTTCCAACTGATATGAGTAACTAAAAAACATAAGGTATTAACATTGCATTATTCCTAGGGTGACCAATAAAGAGACATTGTAGTAACTCAATTTATTCCTATTACACAAGAAAATATTTATGTGTCTAATCTTTTTATTTAGCTGATCTATTCCATTACAATATATAAAGCTGAAACTGCTATTCTAGAATGATTAGAAAGTGTTGAAATCCATCTGTTACTTAATTATTTATATTCTACTTGCATAGAAGTGTGTATTTATATAACTAATTAAACACTATATAAATATGTAATTGTATTGAATGTTAATTCATTTTGTTCCATCTATAAAAAGAGTATAATCTATTATCTATCTTTGATTAAAAAATCTACTCGTCTCTGCTGAATTAACAGATTAAAAATTTTTTTTTTTATCAAAGATGGCCATTTAAAAAAAGGTCATAAAATTTTGATAGATAGTGTAAAATAACATTTTTCATATGTAAGGTTTAATTAATTATTTTCATATTAAAGTGTTGATTGAAAAAAGAATGGTTAATTATAAAATGAATTTGGTTTATGAGCTCTTCCTTGTCAATTAATATTAAGCTGAACAAAGGGAATTTATAGTTAAATTATAATAAATTACACTTGAACTTTAATACTAAATTGAATATAGTGATAATGTTTAAGAAGAAATTGAGAGGTTTTGTTTAATGGGATATCAGCTGGTTTCCAGGCTAGTGATGATATTAATTATAATAGAACTACAAATTTTGCAGAGATTACTTGATTTTTTTCTAGTCAACTAAAGCTTTCAAAAATGTAGGGGATTCCACTTTTATTGTTAAAAGGAGGTTGCCTTGACAACTGGTTAAAATTGTTTATTATTATTGATATTTGGATTGTCTAAGTGTTGCCTGGTTTTAATGATTATATATATAAAAAACAAACTGAAATAATATCAACTCTTCAACTTATGTACAATGCCACAATATGTTCATACATATATGTATATATAAATAGATATATTTGTGTAGTTTTGTTGATTAAATTTAATGCAAGTAATTTTTAGATTGTAATAATTTTTTAATACTGTCTGCAATATAATTTTTTTTTTTTTTCAGTTTCCTCCTCCTAATGTAATGAATAGAAGTAGTGGACATCGTAAATATGAATTTCATGATAATCCTGCTTTTAATCATTTGGATAAACGTTATTCATATGATTACAATAAAATGAAAGATCCAGTTAGATATGAAAACAATACTTATTCTAAAGAGACTTCAAATCTAGGACTTACAAAATCTCAAGAAATTACAGAATATCAAAAGAACTGGAAAAATCCGTATCACTATAAAAATGAACTAAATATTTCTAACAAAAAATGGGACTCTATGGGAGCTCTTAATTTGAATTATCAAAATAATAATCCCACTAATTTTTACAATAAGCAAATAATAACAGAAAATAATTATCCTAGACAAACAGATTCGTATGAAGAATCTAATGAATTTCAGTGTTATGTTCCTCGATCATTGCGTAATTTAAATGAAACAGATTTTTACAAACTTCGTCCAGCATCTGTTTGTAATTCAAAAGCACTTTATGAATATAATTATAAAGTATCTTCACCATATTATCAGTCACCTATTGGACTCCAAATAAAATCTAAATCAGTTGATGCCATCACAAGTTTAGAATATGAAGATGTAACTTTAGAACCAATTCAACGAAAACCTTTTGATTATTTACATAGGAGTGGTATATTAGATAAAGATTTTGAAGAAAATAATACTCTGAAAGATATTGCATTGTAAAAATTAAATACTATTTAAAAGTATAGATCCGATGTCATATTAGCTTTAAAGTTATCTTTATATTTAGCCCTTTAAATAGAATCATTTTTGTAATGTATAGAATTAGTATTCAAAAACAAGTTTAAGGTTTTAACAATAGATTACAATGACCAAGCAATAACATTTGATAATTATTGATGGGTTACCATTTTTTGACATATTCTTAGACATGTTTCAAATTTCATTGTCTAAAGCAGATCTTATCAACATTTTGGATAGTAAAATATTGCATTATTTTTTGATACACTATATATTTATTTATGCAATGTTAAGTTTTTTAATCTGATAATATATTAAGTATTGGCGATTATTATTTCTAAAGGTTTATTATTATTTACCATCTCTCTAACAAACTTTTAATATTTTTTTTTTAAAGCTATGTTGGAAGACTGATGAATTCCAATATTTAGCAGCTATGTTAGCAAATCTAGCACTGATATTTTGACGGTATCTTATTCTAGCATTATCTGTGTAGTGTGGATTGCTCAGTAGCCATTTTGAGATATTCTAGCAATAGTTTATGAATTTCTATCAATAGATAATTATAGAGCATTCATATGACAAGATAAAAGCAGTTGAAATCCAATCAGAATTTCATACTATAATAGGCAATAATAACAGTAAACACATATGGATGAATCCAAAAATTGTGCATATATTTACATATATTTAAAAAAAAACTAAGATTTAATGGGATATCATTTATATAGTTAAATATTAAATAATATTAAAAATTATACTTTCCAAATTCTTAATCCTAATTATTGAAAGCAAAAACTGAAACATAAACATACAGAACCATGGTTTTAGAGATTTCCAATTCATTTTCCATGTGAATTATTTTTACATATGAATTGAATAATGAATTCTTTTTTTTTATTTGTTAAAAAAAGTATCAGTCTTAGCTGATTAAAATGCAAATTTTTTTTTAAAGCTATGATTAGACATTTATTTTTTATTATTTAATAATTAATTAGATTATAGAATTATATATATATGCTCATTTTGAAAGATGATAATTTAATAAGTAACCTGACATTAACACTTGATATTATTGAGGATAATTTGTTATAGATTGCCATCTGATCTTTTTAACATAACCGAGTTAAGTAGATCTGTTTTTAAGACATAATTATAAATTTTAATTAGGCCTTACATCATTAAGTCGAATTATATATATGTATTTGTGTACAATTTACTTAGATATTTTTCAGAATCATTCAATTTAATTTATAAGCATATATCTCAACTAATTTATTCAGAAAACTGAATTTTTCTAAAATATAATATACAGATTCTTTCTCATAAATAAGTAATATGCTGTATTTAAATGCCTTTTTAAAGAATATAATTATTATCATAAACGGTTATCAAATATGATGATGTTAATAGTAAAATCAATGATATGCCATTAAACTCAATATTTATTTAATTATTACATAATATTAAATGGATTTCGAAAAAAATCATTACTGTTTATTATCCTAATTTCTTTCAATGTTTAAATGTGACTTTATTATCTATCTTAATAATTTACCTGATAAAGGGAAGTTATTAAAGTAATTTGTTTTAGAGGCAGAATGTAAGATATTAGTAAATTCCCAAGGGCTGATTATCAAATTAACTTTTACTCCAATGTTATCATAAATGTAGAAAATGATAATCACATATGAACAATGCAAATTTGTAAGTATTATTCGTGTATGTTAATTTTACTAGCCAAAGATCTGTTGCTATAAAGTGCCATAATTAATTGGTTTGTAGTTTAAATGTTATACTTTATTTACTGTTATAAATATAATGATGTGACTGTTTACAAGCACTATACTTTATATTAATTATTAATTATAAAAAATTATTTTAAATTTGATATTAAATAATTTTTAAGACAAAATTACATGTATAGAGAAGTTATAAAATAAAGTAGAAAAATTGTCAAAAAAGGGGGGAGGGGATTTTGCAGCCAGATAATTAATTTAAAACATTTCAACTTGATTACCTTTTTCATCCAATCTTTTTTTTTATTCCTCGTTTTGTCTTATAAACATGAATGCTTTTAAATTTAAAGTGAAATATCAACTCTCAGGTTATTTTTTATATTAAGTTCAGGCAGTAAAAATAATTATCCATATAGATTTTGAAATACTGAAGATTTTTTTTTTCTCTTAAGAAATATCGGTTTAATTTACTTCTTTCTTAACCTATAAACTTTTTAAAAGTAATTAATACTTTGAAAAGTTAAAATATTGACTTAATACTGATGACAAAATTTTCAATATAAAAAGTTATAATTTTTTTAATGCAATATGTATGTAATGGTATTCTAGACAATACAATTATCCCTTTATATATATACAAATAAGATTAAAGTTATTAAAGATTTACTTTTATTATTGGAGGATTCTATGTATTTTACTTATGCTGGTAAGGAAGAGTAGATAATATGTTATATTATTTCTCCTTTAATTTGTTCAGTTTATATTAACTATTTGGAAGAGAAAATTATTATTAAGAAGGATTGTTTATATTTAAAGTTATTTGTTAGATATGTTGATGATTGTTTGTTTGTAGTTGAGAATGATAAATTGAAAGAGTTGGTAAATGAGTTTAATTGTTTTGATCCTTCTATAAAATATGTTGTAGAAGGAAGGGAATTAGATTTTATTAAATTAAAATTTTTAGATCTATTGATTAGAAATGTCATTATGTTAAGAGTAAAGAATTAAGGTCTATAATTAAACATGGTATCCATCAATCTGTATCTCATAAAGAAGCTGCTTTAAGAAATTATTGTTATAGAAATAAGAGATTAAATAATTGTAATGAGGTAGTTTTGTTTCAAAAAGGTCAATTTTATAAAGATTATTTGAGTGTTGGCTACTCTGATAAATTTGTTAAAAATATTTTATTAAATAGTAATAATATTTGTAATGATGAAAATCAGATAAAAACATATGATTTATTTGTTTGGCATTTAAATTCTTATAAAATTGTATGTAAGACTAGTAATTTTTTTGAAAATAAGAAAATTGCTTGGGAAAAGGGTATTACTTTGAATAATTTATTAAATAGTACAAAGAAAATTTTTGATAGATTATCCCTTGATTTTATAAGAAAATATATATAGATCACAGTAGTTTGAGCTTAAATGAAAGAATAAAGGGACATAAATGTATGGTTAAAAATAAATATCTTAGTTCTGCTTTATATATCCACATTATTAATTTTGATGAAGCTAAGTTGTCTTCTTTAAGAGAAATGAAATAAAAAGAATTAAAGAATCTTTATTATTAAAAATTTATGATTCTGAAACAGTTAACTTATTATTTTGTAGTTCTTTACACTTGAGTTTGTAGCAGTAAAACTACTGGTTGTGTTTTAGACTATTTTTTGGCTAGTCTGGTTGAGCTGTGAATTTGGAGTAATTTTGATTTTATATATATGAGTCTTGTGATGTAATAGTTAGAACATCCAACTGCAATATCATAATCCTGAAATTGTAATCTGGATACAACTTGAAGAATTTTTTTTTAATGTTTCAAGCAAGTTTAGGATTTATTCTGTAGAATGCCATAGTCAGTCTTATTATGCATCTGGGAATTGGTTACTAAATGGATATCTAGCTATTTTTAATGAAAGAGTAAAACAAAAAAAGCTACAAACTCTCATCATATTAGCATTTAATTTGCTTTTTGAGTAATATCTTCACTATTTCATTATAGAGAGATTGTAAGAGCTTTATTCTACAGTAAAATATTCAATGCTTTACTATATATATATAGTAATGGTAAATAATGCTGGGAAGCTGGTTCTTCTTGTATTCCACATATCCAGATAGCAAAACTGTACTGTATATATAAAGATAATGGAAAATGAGGTTGGCTTTTCTTATTTAATATTCTCTATAAATTGAGCAAACCAAAAGCTGTAACTATAAATAATAAATCATTAATAATAAATTTCTCACTTCTGACTAGTTAAACTTATGAAAGATAAAATGTATTTATATCTAAGACTCTTCTGCTACATATGTGCATATTTCAAATAGACATACATCGACATCAAAGGTGTATTTTATTGATTCCGAAATATATTTAGAGTAAGTAAACAAATAATCCTAAAGTTTCTTTTAATATAAATACCATCCTTTTCCTTTTTATATTACAAGTTTATAATATCTAATAGTGATTTAATATGGCTAGGCAAAAGAAAATATTAGTATATGCATACTCAGGGTAAATATCAAAATGCCAAGTGAATCTAATACATGTTCCCATACACACAAAAAACACAAATTTAGTAAAAATTATATACATTTTATTGACATTTAAGTGATTTCATATTATCATTAATAATAAACATATTTATGAAGTGAATATAGCTTTTCAAATATTAAAGAAAAGTAAAATAAAAAACAAAGTGAAATGGTGCTATTTATATTCAGTGATTTTTTTATAAGTTGAAAAAGAATAATATCTTAACCAGGGTTATATAAAAGAATATAATTATTTACTGAGAAAATAACTAATTTGGAATATAGTTTTATATCTATTTTGCAGAGAAAAGTTTTTTTTCTAAAAGTACATCGAATTTATCTACTTATAATATATAGGAAACTTCTGAACAAACTAACATAGAATCACAAATAATGGCATGTTTAATGAAGTGACAAAAGTAAAATAAACATATGGCTACATATATTCATGTACATTTTCATTTAACAAATAAAAGGAATTTTATCAGCTCTTACATAAAATGAAATAGCTACACAATAAGAGAAATTTGCATCTCTCAGATAAGACAATTTGTCATAAGAGGAATTCATCATTTCTTATACAAATAAGAAAAATATATATATTACTGTGTATGACAATGCCAAGAATACAAAGGCCACTATTCAAATTATTTGCTTAACAAACTGAGTTTACCGATACCTTACTTTTACTATTTGTATTCGTTACAACTGACTAAATATCAACACAATTCCTTTTACCCTGAAATAACATATTTATAAGATTTAGAGTTTAGAATGAATACATTTCAATAATCATTATATAACCCCTAATCAGTGTAAACGGTCACACCAAAAATAATTATATGTGATGTTTGCAAACATATATTTATATATAAAGCAAAAAAAAAATTTTTTTAAATATTACCTTTGTTGTTTAAAATAACATTTCTTTGTGAGATCTAAGAGAGAAAAAATATGCATAGCAACAATTCATAATAAAATTATTATTACTGGAAATAATGCCTTTATTTCTTTTTTTTTAAATCTAAAGTCCTAAATTTAAAGTTCACTTTCAATCTGATTTTCAGTAAGTTTTCCAGGTGATATTTGTTGATGAAATAAGAAGTGAAGATTACTAAAGAAGGTTCAATCTTGTTAAATTTTATAAGTTCTCTATAAAAGTCTACTGTTCATGAAACTTGTTTAGATACTTGCAGGTGGATATAAAAATTTAAGAATTCTTGGCAATGTTGATAAACTATCAATTGGTCCATGCAGTAGTAACATTCTCCCTTCAGATATCTTTAAAATGTGACTTCTTCATTGCTTAGGTTTAGAAAAGATAAATTTTCTTTTTGTTAGTTAGGCTTTTATTTTAGGCTTTTGTTTTATTTTAACATTATACCATGGAGACTTGGAAAAATGTAGGCAACTTAAATAGAGGCATCATAAGCCTTGTCAGACTACCTTTATTTAGCCATCTATCATGGCTAATAACTTAAATACTATTACCATTTTTAAAAGCTGTAATCAAAGAAAACAATCTAGTTGGATCAAAAGTTTATTATCAAGAACCAAGGGGGGTTTTCCATTAAAGGTAAACAATCCCTCTTACTGTAAAATTAATGATGTCCAAAATTACTATGGTTATCTAGAAATTATATGATACTAAAATTTTCCACTATTTACTTTGCGTATCTGCACACACACCTTGAATATTTGCTTTTGAACATCTTGCATTCAACTATGTCTAAAATTAACTTTAATATTAACAAAACATAATTAAAATATAACTTAAATAATTAAAAATTTTATATAATTTTATTAAATTTAAATCTTTTATCTTCCTTCTTTTAAATACATATCAGCACACAAATATTCTTTGACAAATATTAAAACTAAATTGCCTATAACATTTCAATCTTTTTTAAATTTAAAATAACCTTTCACTTAAACATGAATAAAAGATTTTGATCTAAACAACTTTCTAAAAAAAAAAATAAACAGTTTAAAATGAAAAACAATTTTACACATGAAACAAATAGACATGACAGATGTTTATTTTTAAGGACAGATTTTTGAGCAACTATATATAATTAAAATTGAAATCTTTATTTTTTTAAAGATATTTCTTTTTATTTACAGCAAGGGCTAACTACCACTGTACATATATATGACCATAATTTGATTATTGTCAAACTTTTTGCAGTCACAATATTAACAACGACCATTTTAATAGTGCTGATTTAGATGAAATATATCTTAGAGATTATTATCTATGTTTCAGGTGGTGAAATAGATATCTTAAGTACAGTATATATACATTGTGTGTTTATATATATATTGATTCAACTGATTTTTTTTAATATTTTGAAAAATGTTTTTTAAGTAAAATTCAGTTAGAAATCTATATATATAAAAAAGGGAAAATATAAACAAAATCTACTTATGTTTAAAGTTTAATTTTTTTATTTAAGCAATAATAAAAAACGGATTTCAGATCTATTTTATGAAATATTTTTTAATATCCAATAATATAAAATCATTTGCAAATTTTTATATATTTTATTTTTAATATTTGTTTGTAACCAGTTAATTAAATTCATCAACCTAATTATGACACTTATGATAACTATTTCTAAAACTGACACTCAAACTAATCTTTTGAATTTTAAATAAATTTCCTTTAAATATAATAATTAATTTTATTATGGCCAACAAATTCTGATAAGTTGAGATGTTTGGTGAGCAGTTTAACTTTTTGGGAATATTTTTGACAGTTTTGTTTATTTAAGCGTTTATAAAGTTCCTATTGTGCTGAATTCTCAGGCTGTATATAAAATTATAATTTTTATTAGTTTATTAGTCTGGGTTTTTTATTTCATTTAAAAATTAAAGTTACTGGCTGCAAAGTTATAATTTTATTTAATGTAAGTGTATTTGTGTGTACATGTATATTATTACATATAGATTATTTATTTAGGTAAAAAAGATTGCAAAATATATACCAATATTATAAGTCTAACATCTTTCTATCTACATCTATGTTTATATTATATAAATACATAAAAATGTAAAAAAAATGTATGTGTTTAGTGGCTCTGAAGCAGATGGCTGCAAAAGATAATTATAGGGTAAGTTGTTTAAAGATCACATGACAACTGAATAATCTAGTGCCAGGATGAGTATAACAGTTATATATTTATTTATTTAACTGAGAATTTCCTTTAACTATTAAATCTGCCTCTGTATACAGAGCTAAACTATATACGAAAATATCTAGGATATATCTTTTTTTTTTTACAATTTATGTATTCTGAATTTTATCTTAAGATGATTATAATCTCTATATTAAATGGATGTATGTATTTTAAATGTAAAATCTCAAATATTTAGCACCTGCTTTTTTTTTTTTTAAGTAAAGTACAAACAAAAAAAAAATAAACAATTCCTTTTCAAAAGAATTAATTATAAAAAATATATAAGTTGATTATTTTATCTCAGTTATTTTGAAGATTATATCCTACGTAAAAATATTTACCGTACTAATGTTTTTTTTAAAAAACATTAATCTCTTTATATATATATGGTTTTCAATAAACTTCATTAGAATTGTTTGTAATAAACATATTACTGTTTTGATTCATTGAATTGAAGATAAAAAAAGTAACAAAAAGTATCATTATTTTTTAATTTTAAAAATAACTTTTTAAATATATTTGGAATTAAATTTTGTACTCTTTTTGTATTCATTTTTATAAAATGATAATCATAAATATAAATTGATAATGTAAATGTTATATTTATATATCTATCTTTGTGTATTTAAATAAAATTTATTTTTTAAAATATGATTGAATTGTCAATAATTTAATAGAACTATAATCGCAAATTACAACATTATACTCCAAATATAAAATTTACTGCTTTAGTTTGTATGTATAAAAATTAATAAAAATGATTAATTATCATTTATGACTTTATTGAACAGTAATTGTTATGAATAAATGCTTGCTAAAAATAAAACGTGGAATTTAGTGGGCTATGTGAAAATTGGACAGAATTTCTAGTATCATGTAAGGTGTTTGTGATAAAGATTTTAGTATTTCTTTCATAATTTTATTGAGAAAAAAGACAATGATTAAAATCGGATGGGAAATTTTGACTATTTTTAATATATTTTTTATAAAATACAAATACAGTCACACATAACCTATATTTTATAAAATAGTAAATGTATAGTATAAAGTTAAATAATTATAAATTTTACAGACCATACTTACATCAAGTCCTTTTTAAGAATACTACCAATTTATGATAATTTTCCCAATGCTTTCTGTGCAGACTTTTTTTTTTTTTATCAATATGTTTAATAGTATTTTTGATTTTATCACTGGCATTTGAGATAAATATGTGTAATTTTTTATTTATACAAATGTAAAAAACAGATGTATCAAACTGTTGGGTGGAATCATTTGTATATTGATATTTCTTATCCTTGAGAATTAGATTACATTTTCACCAACACCATAAATGCAAGCACAATAATAAAATTTATTCACAATCAGTACTTTAATAAGAAAGATAAGATGGCTACAAACAAAGCTTTAATTAAAAGAATTAATGCATGAATGTCAGAAAAGTTTGCTCTATATGTTGGTTAAAAGCTAAATTAGCAAAACATCACATGATCACCATTTCTTATGCTTGCTCATAACTTATTAAAACAAGCAAAACTCTCAATACAGTAGAGCTACAAGCTAGAAACTAGTCTTGGGGATATTGGATGTGTAGGCACTAGATAGAGATTTTATGCATAAGCTTTTTGGCACCCATTGATTACTCTGGCTTGCACTGAGTGGCACTACTGTATGGAGAGTTTTGCCTGTTTTAATGAAACTTATGAACAGGCATAAGAAATGGTGATCATGTGATGTTTAGTGGTTTAATACCAATTCTGCCTAATAAGATAGTGATGGCTATGGTTATTAAAGAACTAAAGGCATCAAAATGTATGGGTACTGAACTGAGTTCAGACCTATATAATTATATAAGCGAATGAGCTTGGATTGAAAATTTTGTGCTTTCAATTTTAGTTTTGTAGTTAAGTAGAGATAAAAGGTGGCTGCTGGAGGGTTGTGTTGGAGCCTAAGATCTAGGTGCAGTGCTGTCGGATCCAAAGCTCCTCACTGACAAAAGCTAGAAACTAGTCTGGAGATATTGGATGAGTAGGCACTAAATAGGGGTTTTATGCACGAGCCTTCTGGCATCTATTGATTACTCTGGCTTGCACTGAGTGGCACTACTGTATGGAGAGTTTTGCCTGTTTTAAATTAGTAAAACTGAGAAAATTTATATTTTTTTTATTAACATCATTTTAGAAAGTGTATTAACATTTAATTTTCTTAGTTATTATTTTACAATGTTCTCAACAATAAATGATTAAAATTATATCTAAAGGATAAAAGATAATTTTTAGGAATGTAATTATATAATCAATTTACTGTGATATTTAAATTGATTATTGCAGTTGTTCCCCTAATTCATTCTTATATATAGTACTATCTATGCTAGTGAGTATTCAGTTATAAAAACATAAGAGGATTTTAATGATGTAAATTTGCATAATAGAAAATTTGAATCATTTTTGAATTAATATCCAACATTAATTAACTTACTATACCCCTTCCCTCTTATAGCAACTTTGTGTCTGATTGCTTGGGTCAGGCCAGGAATTGGCATCCTTGAAAAGACTCGATTGGTCAAAATAGTTTTAGGAGTTATTAGCATTTATTTTCAATATCTTCAACAGTGTGTTTGAAATGTGTAAAGATTTTTCTGGTTATAATATATAGATGATATATTTAACATTACATTTATTTTGAATTTTATTTAATAGGTAATATTTATAAAAGTGCTTCGTATAAGTAAAAGTATCATAGTTATACAGAAATCATAAAAACATTTTTTTTTTTTAGAAATAGAAAAATGTAAAATAACTCGTTAAAATTGTATCATTAATTATTAAAAAAATTTCAAGTAGTTTTTTTTTTAAAAAGCAAAATATTTGATAACCTTTAATAAGTATCTTAGAGTACAAATTTTTATTTTTTAAAATATATATATACATTTTATTTTATTAAATGCAAAAAATTAATATTCATTTATAGTATATCTTTAAATTCTAGTTCAGAGAAACTTGTATTTTTACTTTTTTTGTGTGAATGTATGTGAGATAGATAAATATGAACCAGTTGAAAAATAAAAAACAAACATTACGATTATTTAAAATAGTATCTTACTGACATATTTCCTTATCATTTTTTGTTTTGTGCCTCCAGAAATGAATAACTTTTATTGACTTCATTTTTTATATTTAAATACTAGGTTATTTTATTTCTAGATCTAATAATATTATGAGTCATTCGTTTTTTCTTAAAGATTTTATTTGATTTGCGTATCATTTTCAATATGTAGACGTATTAAAACCTGTTATTTTATTTTACATCATTTATGTTTTCCCTCTAGTTCTTCCACACACACTTCTATTTAATACTAACACATAACTATTAACCTTGACCATTTTTAGAAATATCTATATTTTTTGTTTTAAAAAGTAAAGATTGACATTGAACTTTTTTTTTTTTGAATATCATTTGAAATTTTTTAAAAATTTTCTTAATATATTAATAATCCGTTTTAATTGCTAACTAATATAAATAATATCGATAATATTTTTAAGATATTAATTAAAAAGAATTAAAAATTAATATATAAAAAATTATGAGTTGTATATTTTAAAAAAGAGTTTATCCCTAAAAAAAAATGACTAGAAAGGACTTTGATGTTAAATGAAAGGAGACCCATTGATTCCTCTTGGAGGCTTTAAAGAAATCAAATAGTGCAAATTCCTAATGTCCACTCCATATGTTGTTAGTATTGCAGGTGTTATTACTATGTGATTATTCATATAATATACAAACATGGATGGGCTGCTCACCAACATGTATTAACCAGAATTGTGAGTTTATTGGCTTTTTATCTCTGAGTTTTCAAGAAATACTAGTCTTTTTTCTCAATTGTGTGTGTGAATGAAATTTTTTTTCTAACAGACATATATGATCATGATAGTCAAAAATAAATCATGGTCCTTATTTCCAGGAGGGTGTAAGGTCACCAACCAAGTCAGCAATTGGTGGCTGAAGGTGGAGGGTGCTAAAAACCCCAGATTGCAGACCCAGGCTGCCATTTAATGATGACTTTATTTAAGTACTTACAACTTCAGATCACTTTCAAGCGAAGGAAGATTTCAAGAATTGGAAAAACTCTCACATTAAATGGGACATTATTGGACTTTGTGAAGTTAGAAGAAAAGTTGAAGAGGTAATTGATTTAAAAAGTAGACACACACTCTACTACTAAGGCACACATATTGGAAGTATAAGTGGAATAGAATTCATTATAAATAAAACAGTGGAAGAACAATTTTATGGAGATTGATGGTGTACTGGAAAGAGTTGCAAGAGTAGTTATTCAACTTAATAGCAGATACCAAATGTAGATAATTCAAGTTTATGCCCCAACAAGTTCTCATAGTGATGAAGTAGTTGAAAACTTTTATATGGATGTACAAAAGACTTTATCAGACTAAACATTTTAAAATTATTACGGAAGACTTTAGTTCTAAAATTGGTAAACAAATGAAAGTGCTACAGATAAATTTAGTTATGGTAATAGAAATAAGAAAGGACATAGACTTGTGGATTTTGTAAAAAAAGAAAAAAATATGAATTCTTTTTTTTAGCAAATGTTAAAAGGAAATGGACACGGAGCAACCAAATGAAGGTATAGCAAAATTGGATTATATTTTGACTAACAGAAAATACATATTTCAAGATTGCAATGTCCTTAATAAATTCAACATAGAACATGACCAATATGTAAGATTCATCTTAATGCAAAACTAGAGAGACAAATTATTAAGAAAAACAATATTTACAGTTGATATGGCTAATTATTAGAAATATTCTAATGAAATTAAATTAGAACTTGCAAATCATTTTCAAGTTTAGTAGATTTTGAACAAGATTCAGATTTGAATAAAATAGAAAAATAACTGATACACTTTTAAAAACTGTAACAAAGATAGATGGTAGAAAAAAGCAGCTATTTACCAATAAAATTTCTACTGAGACTAGGGAATTTATAATGAAAAGAAATATGAAGATATATAAAAATGATGCATTAAGAAGAATTGAATATCTCAAATTTTGTAGAAAATGGTGTGAAAAAGAGTTGATAATGATATAAGAAAGTATAGCTGTGAACTAGCAAAGAAAGCTGTAGAAGAGAATAAAAATCTCGAGTGTAAAACATTTTGGTATTGGTAGGAAATTTATATCTGCAATAAGATAAAAAAATGGAACTATTATTAAAAAGAGAGAGAACATCATGAAATGAGAAGAGTTCTATCAAGAATTATATAATAATAAAGAACAAGTACTTCCTACATGTATTATATTTTCTGAATTGCCTAGGATTTTAAATGAAGAAGTGAGACATGCAATTAAATTTATGAGGCAGAATTGAAAAGCTCCAGGTAATGATGGAGTTATAATCAATATATTAAAAGAAGCAGATGAAGAAATATAATTTTTTTTGGCAAAGTTATATACTAAATGATAAAGATGTACCAGATGATTAGAAGATTGCAGTATTAATATTTAAAAAAGATGTTAAAAATATATTAGAAATCAGTTTTATACAAAATTTTTAGCAAGATAATCACAACTCATCTACAAAAAACATTGGATTTTAACCAACCAAAAAAAAAAACAAGGTGGATTTTAAAGTAGTTTTAGTTCAGTATATTATACCCAAGTATTAAAAAAAGTTATAGAAAGAACCAATGAATACGAGTTACCATTATGCTTTGGATTTGTTGATTATGAAAAGACATTTGGTTATCTAAGCATTTCAAAGATTAAACCATTGGATCATCAAAATATAGACCCCAAATATTATCATATTCTGAAGAATATAAAAATGCAACAGCAATAATTAAATTACATAATGATAATAGGAATATTAACATTGAGAAGGGTATAAGGCAGAGTGACTCTATATCCAAAACTTTTTACATCAGTGCTGTAAGAAGTATTTTGTGAATTAAAATGGAAAGCTAAAGGAATAAAAGTAAATGGAGATTATTTAAGCCATTTAGACTTTGCAGATGATGTAGTTGTTTTTGCAAATAATGCTTCAGAGCTTCAGGAAATGTTGCAAGAGTTATCAGATGAAAATAGGGCTAAAGGTAAATGTTAAAAAGATTAAAGTAATAATGTTCAATGGATTTTCTCAAAAGATGAAATTAACAATTGATTATGATGAGTTAGAAGTTATCAACTACAAATATCTTGGTCAGATTATTACTATAGATTAAAACAATTGATGAAATTAATACAATTAAACTTGGTTGGAATGCTTTTAGTAGAAATAATTTAATATAAAAGGAAATATGCCAATGTGTTTGAGAAGGAAGGTTTTTAATAAATATATTTTATCAGTTATTACTTATGGATCTGAGACTTGGACATTTAATAGAAAATAAAAAAGAGACTTCAGACCACTTAAAGAAATATGAAGAGAAGTATGTTAGGAGTAAAAAGAAGAGATCGAAAATGCAATACATAGGTAAAAGAACAAATGGACATTTACTGACATCATTGAAAGAATTAAAATACTGAAGTGGAGTTAGGTTGGTTATATTGCTAAAAGAAATGATAATAAATCGCCAATTGGAATCTTAAATTAGATACCAAGAAGATTGTAAAAAACCCAGAAAAAGACCACATGTGAGATGGATGGATGAAATAAGAAAGTGTGCAGGGGTGATGAGAAGAAGAGAGGCTAGAGATTGAAGAAGATATATTGAACTTGGAGAGACCATCCTGCAGTGGACTGATAGTGTTTGATGATGATGACCCCTAAAAATATGTTTGATGCTATTTTTCATTTTACAGACACATACTAAAAAATATAAAAACTCCATCAGTTTGACTCAATTTTTATCTCATTTTGAAAAGAAAAAGATAACTATAAAAATTACATATACTAATGAGATTATTGCAATGTGGTCTGGCTAAAAGAACTATGCCATAGGAGGCCGAATGCCAGCTCTTCACACCATAGAATTGTTATGACATGGAATACCTATCTTATTAAATACTGGTCAAGAATGATGATCTTCAATGGATCTTCTGTGCTTTCTTTCAAGGAAACAACTGGAAAGGGCAGATAACTTACAATCCTGGAATGAGTGTGTGTCTACTAAACCTACAGGCAGTACACTGCCTGAGGAAATCTATCACCAGGAATAAGATACTGTGAACATAATGGATAATGTTTGCCAGTCTTAGGAATTTATTTTATTAATCCAATTGATTTGTATTTTTTTAATTTGTTATTTATCATCTTATTTTTCTTTTTTTTTCTTTTTGTTTTTACATTTGAAAGCTTATGCTTCAGAAAATGGAAGAATTTATTTTAAGCAGAAAGGGGGAAGGATTAGATTGAGTAAATGTTGCCTGAATGTGAAATAAGGTAAGATTTTGATGATGTTGTATATTAAGAGCATACTATAGTGACAGAAAAAAGGTTTTGTTATTTGTTGAATGTTTTATTAAAATTTGTTATATATTTGTTTTTCTGTGTATATGATTAAATTTCTAGAGTGGATGATCTTTCCTATCAACTTTAAGGAATTACACATAGGGTATAGGGGGGAAGGATGACCATAATTATCAAAAATCAGACAGCAAGTATTACTCTATGATGCAACTGTAAATAAAATAATTAGCAAGTCAGACTCATGATCTAAAATCTTTTTATATCATTTTAAGTTTTTGTAAATAAAGATTTCCAGGATATGGACTTCTATCACAGGATTTATCTTTTAAGTTACCATCCTTGACTCATGCAATCATATATGTTAATGTTGTTAAAATAGATTTGTTATTTAATAAATGTTAAGTTATTTCAGTCAATTTTCTCTCTGCTTTGTCATCATCATCATGCATTTCCACCAATAAATATATATGTGCCAAACATTAATATTCACACATCTCTTTTTATATCTGTACTGATATTAGAAATATTATAAGAGAGTGCTTTAATTGATCCTTGCTTATATAGAGGTGCAGTAGTTGTTAACCTGAGTAAGCCCATCCCTGAAGAAAGCTGAGTGTGAATTCTCATGGAGTTTGGATACTGAGGCATAATGGAGTCAAAAAGGGTAAGATGTTGATGAACTAGTTCAAATTACATCTAGATTTAATGAGTAAATATAGAGCTAGCCCATTGAAGGTAGATGTGATCATAGACTAAGCATTTCATCATGCCATCAGCATCCTACCCAAAGACCTCAGGTCCAACCATAGTTAAATTTGCTTCCCCTTTCTTGTGAAACTACCGGCCATTACAATATATAAACTGTAATGCTTTGTCTTCCCATTAGATCAAGAGTGGTGATCAAAAAAAAAAAAGAATCTCTTGATTGCATTAGTAATGACAATTTTTACTTTTTCTTTGCTTAGGAAAGTTAACCTTGATTGCTATTGTCTTAGCAAGAGCTTTCAAATTAAATAATTATAAATAAAAAACTTCACACACTAAAATATTTCTATCCGAACATATGTTAAATATAATATATATATAGAGAATGTGCGTGTGAACAAGATAACAGTTTTAAATAGAACTGCAAAAAAAAATGCTTTTTTCAGATTCAACAACTAAAGAGCTGGTAATGAGTATTTGTATAGTCTCTAAATATAAATGGCTAAATGCCTATTTATTAAACAATAATTCACAACTCTGTAAAAGCAATGCCAAAGTTTGAATGACATTCATGCTCAAGTCATGGTCATAGTAAATTAAAATTCTAACTGTTGTATTATAGTGACATTTTATGCAAAATTAATTTATGCAAATAACATAATTGATCTTCATTATTATCTAGTTTATATTTCAGTTTTTAAAATGTTTTAAATTAAAGAAGGATAAATTACTCTTTTTTCTTACCATAATTCACTCTAATATTTAGTATATAGAGTTTTAAATTGTAAATATGTATTCAGTTTAATGTGATTTTTTCCCAGTACTTTTTAATTGTTACAATTTTATTCTCAATTGTCAAATCGACTTTGATACCAACCACTAATGATTATTACATTATCTCTAGCCCAGATATAATTTTAACCCCACGTTCAATTCAGAACATAATTGCTTAACATAATATAGAATCAGTATATACACATGTGAAATGAGATTACTGAGAATGACTACCATGATATAACTTAAATAAAATATCAGTCATTTAGTTACATACTCTCAATTGATTTTACCCAAAAAAAATCAACTAGAACAATAAATTTACTGAATATCATATAAATATTAAAGATTAAAAATTAAACATAAGTATTTACACATCTAATCAATGTATTTCTATATTTTGTGGTACTTTAAAAGATTTGTTAATGGACAATATCTGTTCAAACATAAAAACAATACAAAGTTTTAAAAAATTACAGTAAAAAAATTGTCAGTGTTTAATAAATACATGTTATATCATTATTTTATTAAAGCCTTCTATATATGTGCATACAGATCAATAAATATTTAAGTATTTTTACTGATCAGAATTCTTATGATATCTCTGTTGGTTTATTTGAAGATTAAGCTTTTTGAATTTTCTTCAACTTGCTACCTGATTGTTCATTGCATATATAAGGTTGACAAGGAAAGCTGATCAGAAGGCAAAGGGTTTTATCCCATACTGTCAGGGCTTTCTTTTGGTGATATTCTGAATCAAGGAAGCCTACATGGTAAGTTGTTGTTATCATATCATGGGGTGCACTTAACATACCATGCTTATCCTTTTTTAAAGTAAGATTGACATTCTAATTGGCTAGTTAAATGTCTGTACTGAAAAGTACTATAACATTGATTTGAAGTAAGCCACACTTATTCTGTAGCTGAAACTGAATTTAATTTATATAACACTGGCAATGGGTATCTTAAGCTCTTCACATGTGTTGTCTATATATATATTTTTCTTCCTTATATATATATATTCTAATTATTAGTGTTTTGTCGCCCATCTCTTGTTTTTCCTTATCTTTTAAGCTCTGTTTTCATTTTTTTTAAATTTCATTGTTTATGTTTAATTATGATTTTCATTAAATTTATGAGGAATTAAATCTTGTCAGAAATAATTTAATTAATTATTTTTTTTATAGTTTTCTTTTTTTTAAAAAAACAACAGATTGTACTATTAATTAAATTATTAATTAGATTTATAGACTTCAATTTCTATTTTATTTTATTATTTAGCATAAAAACATTAAAAATATGCAAAGTTTTACAAACTTTATTATTTTTTTAATACATTAGTATTTTATGCTCATTGTTACTCACATAGACATTGATGTTATGCAAACAGATATATAAAATCACTTGAGAGACTTTTATTACATTAATTTTAATTTATTTAAATTTTTTCAGAAATAGTTTAAATTTCTCCATTCTAAACTTATTCATTTTAAGGAGCTTGTAATACTCACTTTGCAGCCAGTTGCTATTCTTAATGTTTACATTATTGTTGATGCAATATCATCCCAGACCACTGGCTAATTGCATACACAACTGTGACATAATATATTCCTACAAGCAATCTACTATGTATAAGAATTGAGAATCAGTGATACAGTACTAACATGTACATTTAATACTACAATACAAGAAACAAATGGATTATTGTTTTAAACTGGATTATTGTTTTAAACTGGGTCTTTTGTCACAGATGTAACTCCAACTAATAAATACTACCAGGAATGCTTGATTGGTATACAGATAGCCCCAGAAAATTTCAACTGAGATTTTGTCTAAGATAAACATGGTCATCCCTCCATATAAAAACATAATAAATAATAGGCCAGTATAAATAATAAAGTATGCACATCTGATTGCTCAATTCCCTACAGATACTCAAAAAATGCACCATCTACAATCATCTTCCAGATGATCACAGAGGTTGGTACACCAACCAACTACTTTGTTCAATTTTTTTATATGTCACTAAAGAATGACTTCAACATTCTGACCTTAAAAAAAGATTTAATAGTTTATCTTTATTTTTAGGTAATTTACTTTTATTATTATTCAAAGGGAATAGACAGAGATCATATTAGCATATCTCATCCTTCCAATATGCATTGAGATTCTTACCCTCAGAATGCTACAATTCATTTCAATTTTTATTAATGTCAGCTCATGACTGGAATCATAGTCTTTGGACTATTTTATTGTTTCAATAATTTATTGATTATCTCTTATATAGCAAGCTAGAATTATTTTATGTCGATACTTGGTTATCAATTTCAGTGTATGAATCTATTTTAATTTTTCACTCATAATTAATTTAGGATTTTGTAAAATTATTTTATCTTACAACAGATCCATGGTCACCAACATAATAGGAAATCCTTATTGCCAATCTAAATGTCATCTTTTCTCTGTGTCTTGAAAACATTCTTGGTGATTTAGAGTATTTTCTGCTAGTTCTGTAATCACTATTTATTTCCTCATTCTGAATTTGATTTAGTTTCTCTCATTTTCTGGCTCTACTTCCATCTTTACCTTTCCCAGTACATGTACAGGAATAAGGAGATCCATCTGTAAATGTCTGAAGTGTTTTGTTTCCTTGGATAACTTTGTGAAAACCTCATTATTGATGTTTTTTCCATCATACTCATACTTTTTCTTCTTTTTTCTATTTTTCCTATATAGACAGAATCTGTAGGTATTATTTATGTCTATGTACCCAATGTTAGTTTCATTTCCTTTATTATTTAATAGCCCCATCTGTTAGTAAAATATACCTTTCTTACAATGGAAATATTCTGCTGGCTGACTGCTTAGATCAAGTGTATTGAGCAGTTCAGATACTTGCCTAATAAATCAGCAATTAATGCCAATGAGCAATTGTTCAACCTTATGAGGTAAATTGCTTTCTGAAAATAGTATATGTTTCTCCAGATATATATATTTCCTGTGAAACTTGGTACACTTGGTACATTATACCTTCTTGATATTCTTCAATCCCATAACTGGCCAATAATGCCGCCTTATAATTTTGGAAAGTACTATGCTTGGGGAATAAAAATTTTCATTATGCCTGAGATACTTCCTGCATACTATCACCATCTTACTTTTCTCTGATATCATGTTTAAATAAAAATACTTTTCTAATTTGCTTAAATGTTCACTGGATGCTTTAACAAAGTGGCCACTAAATGTTCTGATCTTTAACAATTGGATTTTCTAAACTATTCACTTCATTATTATTTGGAACAGACTCAAGCTTGCCTCTCCATTTATGATCTTCTTCAATGGAATTCGACATTATTTGAATCTCTTTTATTAATTCCAATTCCTTTAAATTTTTTGACTTTTTATTGTTTTTTATTAATTCATTTTATTCAAACTCTCTTTTCCAGATGACAATAATTTCTTCATGTCTTCTGACTCAACTCCCTTATATTTTTTATTTTTGTGTTAGTTTCATGCTAAACCTTTTTGACTATTTCTTCATTCCTTTTTTCACTTGCACTTTGTATCTCATTCACTTGTACTACAATTTCCTTTATATTCTCCTGCATATTTAGTATAGCTTCTTCATTTGACTTAATATTTTGTTTATTATGTGCTGTTCTTTCAAAAATTTGTCCAGCTTTTCTTTTTGATATATATATATATATATATATATATATATATATATATATATATATATATATATATATATATATTGTGATGGCTGCAGAAAGGAGTTTGCTATTAACTGAAAGGAGACCCTTTGATTCCTCTTGGAGGCTTTAAAGGAACTGAGCAGGGCAAATTCCTAATGTCCATTCCATACATTCTTGTCATTACAGCTGTTATTACTATGTGATTGTTCATATAGTATACGAATGGGCTGCTCACCAACATGCATTATCCAGCGTGGTGAGTTTATTGGCTTTTTACCTCCAAGTTTAAGAATATTTTTTCAATATATCCAATCATGACAGACAAAATTAAATTATGGCCCTTATTTCCAGGAGGCTGTAAAGTCACCACCAAGGCAGCGGTTGGTGGCCGAAGACAGAGGGTGCTAAGAATCCCCTGATTGCGGACTCAGGCTGCCATTTGATGATGACTTTTTATTTAGGTACTTACAATTGCAGATCATTTTCAAGTGAAGGAAGATTGCAAGAGTTAGAAGAACTATCTTATATTAAATGGGACATTATTGGACTTTGTGAAGTTAGAAGAAAAGGCGAAGAAACAATTGATTTAAAAAGTGTACTCTACTATAAAGGCACAAATATTAGAAATACAGGTGGAGTAGGATTCATTTATAAATAAAAAATGGAAGAATAACATTGTGGAGATTGATGGTGTATCAGACAGGGTGGCAAAATTAGTTTTACAACTTAATAGCAGATACCAAATGCAGATAATTCAGGTTTATGCCCCAACAAGTTCTCATAGTGATGAAGTAGTAGAAGATTTTTATATGGATGTACAAAAGGCTTTTGATCAGAGTAAACAACATTTTAAAATTGTTATGGGAGACTTTAAGGCTAGAATTGGTAAACAAATGAAAGACGAAAATGCTGTAGGTAATTTTGGTTATGGTAATAGAAATGAGAGAGGACATAGACTTGTGGAGTTTGCAGAAAAAGAAAAACTTTATATTATGAATTCTTTTTTTGAGAAAAAGGTTAAAAGGAAATGGACATGGAAGCATCCAAATGAAGGTACAGCAGAATTGGATTATATTTTGACTAACAGAAGATACATATTTCAAGATTGTAATGTTCTTAATAAATTTAACACAGGAAGTGATCATCGATTAGTAAGATGTGAGATACATGTTAATGCAAAACTAGAGAGACAAAAATTATTAAGAAAAACAATATTTATAATTGATATTCCTAATCTTCAGAATGATTCTAATGAATTTAAATTAGAACTTACAAATCAGTTTCAAATATTAGTAGATTTTGAACATGATTCAGATTTGAATGAAATTAATAGGAAAATAACTGATACACTTTTAAAAACTGCAAGAAAGATAGCTGGTAGAAAAAAGAAGCAATTGACCAATAAAATTTCTACTGAGACTAGAGAATTTATGAAGAAAAGAAGGAATATGAAGATATACAAAAATGATGCATTAAAAAGGATTGAATATCTCAAATTTTGTAAAATGGTGCAGAAAAGAGTTGAAAATGATATAAGAAAGTATAATTGTGAACTAGCTAGGAAAGCTGTAGAAGAGAATAAAAGTCTAAAGAGTGTAAAACAACATTTTGGTATTGGTAGGAAATTTATATCTGCAATAGAAAAAAAGATGGCATTATTACTAAAAAGAGAGATGACATCATGAAATGTGTAGAATACTTCTATCAAGAATTATATAGTAATAAAAAACAAATACCTCCTATACCTATTATATGTTCTGAATTGCCCAGAATTTTGAATGAGGAAGTGAGACATGCAATTAAATTTATGAAGAAAGGGAAGGCTCCAGGTAATGATGGAATTATAATTGATATATTAAAAGAAGCAAGTGAAGAAATATAATTTTTTTTAGCAAAGTTATATTCCAAATGCCTAAATGATAAAGATGTACCAGATGATTGGAAGAATGCAGTATTAATATTAATATTTAAAAAAGATGATAAAGAAGATATTAGAAATTACAGACCTATCAGCCTTTTATCAGTTTTATACAAACTTTTTACTAAGATAATTACAACTCATCTACAGAGAACACTGGACTTCCACCAACCAAGAGAACAAGCTGGATTTAAAAGTGGTTTTAGTACAGTAGATCATATCCAGGTATTGAGAGAAGTTATAGAAAGGACAAATGAATATGAGTTGCCATTATGCTTAGGATTTGTAGATTATGAGAAAGCATTTGATTCTACAAACATTTCTTCAGTGATTACAAGCATTGGATCATCAAGGTATAGATCCAGGATATTGTTATATTTTAAAGAACATTTATAAAAATGCAACAGCAATAATTAGATTACACAATGATATTAGAAAGGTTAACATTGAGAAGGGTGTAAGATAGGGTAACTCTATATCTCCAAAACGTTTTACAGCAGTGCTGCAAGAAATATTTTGTGGATTAAAATGGGAAGCTAAAGGAGTGAAAGTAAATGGAGATTATTTAAGTCATTTAGATTTTGCAGATGATGTAGTTGTTTTTGCAAATAATGCTTCAGAGTTACAGGAAATGTTGCAGGAGTTATCAGATGAAAGTAGGACTAAAGATAAATGTTAAAAAGACTAAAGTAATGTTTAATAGATTTTCTCAAAATATAAAAATAAAGATTGATTATGATGAATTAGAAGAAGTTAACAGTTACAAATACCTTGGTCAGAATATTAATACAGATGGAAACATAATGGATGAAATTAATAATAGAATTAAACTTGGTTGGAGTCCTTTTGGTAGAAATAACTTGATACTAAAAGGAAATATGCCTATGTGTTTGAAAAGGAAGGTTTTTAATAAATGTGTTTTGCCAGTTCTTACTTATGGATCTCAGACATGGACACTTAATAGAAGAGCAATACAGAAACTTCAAACCACTAAAAGAAGTATGAAGAGATGCATGTTGGGAGTAACAAGAAGAGATCAAAAACACAAATTTATGGGTAAGAGAACAAACAGGTGTTACTGATCTCCTTGAAAAAATTAAAAAACTGAAGTGGAGTTGGGCTGGACATATTGCTAGAAGAGATGATAACACATGAATAATTGAAATGTTAAACTGGATTCCAAGAGATTGTAAAAGACCCAGAAAGAGACCACATGTGAGATGGATGGATGAAATAAGAAAGTGTGCAGGGGAGATGTGGAGAAGAGAAGCTAAAGATTGGAAAAGATGGATTGAACTTGGAGAGACCTTCATCCTGCAGTGTATTGATAATGGTTGATGATGATGATATTGTGATTTGAATAAATCTACCTTCCCAGGTTTTAGTCATGCCTTCTAATATTGTTTGGGTTTCAATCTTTATTTCTTCTTTCATTTTTTTTTGTGCTGTCAACATTTTTTTTTTTTTGTCATTTTGTCTACATTTTCACTATTTTTCTGTTTTCATTTATTCTTATCTCCATTTCTTTTTGATTTTGTCTATTTAATCTCATTATTTTCTGACTTTATCTATTTTCTTTTAACATTTTGTGTACATTTCATTTGTCATTTTCTCCATTACTTGCTGACTTTATGTGCTTTCATATCTTTCACTATTGCCTCTATCATTTTCACCAGCATTTATATATTAAAACCAGCATTTGGATTATTCATTTCTTTATGTTCTGTGTCTTGCATATTTCTTTAATCATCATCATTGCATTTTATACTACTATTATAACTATCATCAATAAAACAGGCATTTATTTTCAATAACATTTGTTTTATTCAAATTGGCATTAGTTTCTATCTCTTGCTTATCTTTCCCTTGTTGGTTAGTAACTTGTATTGTTTCTTGGGCAATAGATTCATTTTCTGTTATTTCTTTCTCTATTTTTTGGTTAGTCTTATTTTCTTACTTCTAGACTTTGTTATCATTAATTCTATTATTCTATTTCTAGTATGAGTATACTTTCTATTATAACATTTTTATTTACATTAAGTGGCATACCAGCCTCACCCTCACAATGTATCTTATCAACCTCAAACTATGCCTATGGCCATTACTAAAATTACTTATCACATTATATATATATATATATATAATGTCCATTAATTAAAAAACTATTGTAATAACAGTAATTCAATCTGCAGAAGTACTTTCAGTTAATTCCTTAACGCTTATCAACTGCCGTTAAATTTAGGAGGATTAAAGTCTATATACAATAGTTAATTACCATATATATATATTATTAAACTCTGCCCTTCCTATATGCTCTCTAACTATATCTACTTTAATTCCCTTGTAAAGTAATTATGATACTTCTATTTATTTTATATTTCATGCCAATCTCAAATCTCAATCCATGCTATGTATTTGCTTTGAATTCATTAGCATACTGAATTATATTTTATCAATTCAGGCCAATTATTGATTAATTTATTATATATTTAAATAAGTTTTTGCAAAGTGTACTCTATATGTCTGTTTTTATTGAGCCACCTTTTGGGCAGCCATTTTTGTTCTTGGAACCCCTTAACTGATGATGAAGATACTTATATTGACCAGCAACAAATTTCTACAAATGCAAACAATGCTTTGAGAGTATATATGCATTTTTAAAAAAAATTAATGTCTTGTCAATGTATCTGTAAACTCATAAAATCAAATTTGAAAATGATAATCAAACCTATATCCCTTATGTAAATAGTCATATAAGGCACCTTGGTTATATTTCCTGATCACTATACATCAAATCCTATCTTAGAGGGCTTCATTGAGTATTTATTTATCAGAGTTTTATTATTACCAAATTTAAACATAGTTACCTGCAATCAGGCACCACTTTTTCTTAAAAAAAACCATTGATGAATATTGTGCTTTGTGGCATCACCATCGGAATTATCTCAGTAACAATTCCACATTTCTCAGCTCAGAACATAATTGCTTAACATAATAGAGATGAGATTACTGAGAAACTGATTATCATGGTATAAGTTAAATAAAATATCAATCATTTTGTTACACTCAATCGATTTCATCAAAAAAATTAAATAGAATAATAAATTTACTGAATATCAAGCAAATGTTAAACACTAAACATTATTAAACATTAATTATAACTATACATATATTCAATCAATGTATATGTATATTTTACAGTATATTAAAAGATTCATTAATGAATAATATACATTCAAACATAAAAATGATAATAATTAAAAAGCAATTACGATAATATTAATAAAAAACTATCAATGGTTAATAAATACATGTTATATCATTATTTTACTAAGACTTTCTATATATATGCAAATCAATAAAATATTTAAGTATTCTTATTACCTTGGATTATTCCTGATCAGAATTCTTGTAATGTCTCTGTTGATTTATTTGAAGAGTAAGTTTTCTTCAACTTGCCACTGGTCTGTGCATACCATACATGAGGATAACTAAGAAAGCAGATCAGAAGGTTGCACCTCAAACTGTTTCTATTTCAGGGCTTTTTCTACGTGATGCTCTGAAGCTGGGAAAGTTCCATAAGTTCTGGTTGGTATAATACAGAGTGTACTTAACAATCCATGCTTGTCCTTTTCCCCATAAGTAAAATAGACATCTTAGCTGGCTAGTTAAGTATGAGTATTTTAAAGTATTATAACATCGATCTGAAGTAAGAGAGAATTATCCTGCAGCTTCAACTAAATTTAATTGATATAATGATGGCAATGTGTTTCTTCACAGATATTGTCTATCTATATTTTTTCTCCCTCTTTTATATATACTTTTTCTATCAGAATCATTAGTGAAATTTTTTCCAGTTCACCTCTGATTGTTTTTCCTTATCTTTTAAACCCTGTTTTTATTATTTTTCTTAAATCTATTGACTATGTTTAATTATGATTCTGATTAAATTTACCTGGAATTAAATTTTATCAGAAATAACTTAATTACCTAGTCAAAATAAAAGTCATAGATCAATTCATAGATCACATGACCCTATCTCTTAAGCTTGTAAGTGAGAAACAGTGAGGATTGCCAATTCCTCTACAAGCTTTATGATAAATGCTTAACCAGAGCCAGCACTTAAAATATCTCTGTCAGGAACCCCTCCCCAAACCCCTGACCATGGTTTCGTGCTTTGGCACTCCTCAGAGAGGTGTCAGGGTAGGTTCAGACACTAGATCTAAAAATACCAACCCAAAGCTAAGCACTTAGCTAAAATTTCAGATTTTCCACTCAATAGATAACTTTTAGCTAAGTGCTTAGCTTTGGGTTGGTATTTTTAGATCTAGTGTCTGAACCTACCTTGACACCTCTCTGAGGAGTGCCAAAGCACGAAACCATGGTCAGGGGTTTGGGGAGGGGTTCCTGACAGAGATATTTTAAGTGCTGGCTCTGGCTAAGCATTTATCATAAAGCTTGTAGAGGAATTGGCAATCCTCACTGTTTCTAACTTACAAGCTTAAGAGATAGGGTCATGTGATCTATGAATTGATCTATGACTTTTATTTTGACTATTTATAGTCTCTGCCAAAAAGTCTTATGCAATTTTATATTGCTATGACTACTACTATATGGCATGGCTGAAGATCTATCAGCCCCATATAGCTATTTGAGTTGGATAGATGGGTTTGAAGACATGTACATGTCTGAAAATTTCAGATTTTCCACTCAATAGATAACTTTTAGCTAAGTGCTTAGCTTTGGGTTGGTATTTTTAGATCTAGTGTCTGAACCTACCCTGACACCTCTCTGAGGAGTGCCAAAGCACGAAACCATGGTCAGGGGTTTGGGGAGGGTTCCTGACAGAGATATTTTAAGTGCTGGCTCTGGCTAAGCATTTATCATAAAGCTTGTAGAGGAATTGGCAATCCTCACTGTTTCTAACTTAATTACCTGTTTCTTTTTTAATTTTCTTTTCTTTTTTTTTTTTTTTTAAAAAAAAAAAGAAAACAGGTTATAGTTAATTAAATCATTAATTAGATTTATAGATTATACAATTTCTATTTTATTTTATTATTTAGTGTATTAAAAGTATGATTTTTTTATCGTAAAATATTAAAAATATGAAAACTTTTACAAACTTTACCAATTTTTTTGATACATTATTATTTTATACTAACTATACAATTATTCACATGTAAATTGAAGTTATACAAACAAATATATAAAATCATTTGAAAGAAACTTTATTATTACATTAGATTCAACTTATTTTATTAGGAAATATCAGCTTAAATTCTCTATTCTAAATTTATTTAAGAACTTGTAATACTTGCCTTTGGCTTAAAGTAGCCCAAAACATTATATATATATTGTAATGATATAAAGTAGGCCAGGGGTCCCCAAACTTATGCCCGCGGGCACCATGGCGCCCGCAGACCGTTTTACATGTGCCCGCCGCTATACGAACACAATAAAAAATTATTTATCTGATACAAATACATTTATTTTTTAAATTTTTTTATAAATTATTGTATTATATTGTAATCAAATTATAGGGCATACTACACTTTTACAGCGAAGTGTGGTCTTTCTCTGCACTAGCACAGAATAAGTAAAGTTATTACAGACACCAATCTCTCTGCTTTGTGTATGTTTATAAATTGTATCTGCGCATATAAGTTCGCCATTTTGAAATTGACTTTATATCATTTGTTGTCAGTCTTCAATTATTTCAAAACCAATTTGAAAAACGATTTCAACAGTTTAATATCATTGAGCCAATGGTCACCTTTTTTATCAATCCTTTTACTTGTCAAGTAAATGTAACTGAAATAGCCTTGTTCAAGTTAGGGCAGAAAAACTAGAGTTAGAAATTTTGAATCTTCAGAACGACATTGTCCTAAAATCCAATGTATCTGATGAAAACTTCTGGAATATAGTTGACGGAAATAAATTTCTATTCTTAAAAAGAGCATCATACAAAATAAAATCATTTTTTGGTTCCACATATTTGTGTGAATCATTGTTTTCAACCATAAATATCATAAAATCAAAATACAGATCTTGACTGAGTGAGGAACATCTTGATGATTGCTTATGAGCAGGAATATCATCATACTCTCCTAATTATAAAGCAATTGCCAATGAAGTGCAGTGCCAAAGATCACATTGACTTGTAATATTATATATAATTTAGTATTTTACATAAAAATATAAATGTTAATTATATGTTAAAATTTTATTTTTGATATAAATATTTTTTTTGTACATTATGTGTATTATTAACAATATCCAACTATAAATTTACATTGAAAAAATAAATGATGCCCGCCATCTGGCTGGAATTATAGAATGTGCTCTTAAGTGCAAAAAAGTTGGGGACCTCTGAAGTAGGCTATAGCAAAACGTTATGGGAATTATCATCATCCCAAGGATCATTATCAATAAACATGAGCAAAAAAGAAAAAAAAAACAGTATTGGAAGTAAATATAAATAATTATAATAAACATAATATGGCATTATCAACAATAATCATTAATATTCAAAAGTTAACAGTCATGTCTGTGTGACTGGGTTTCAAAATAACATAATACAAAATCTTAAGCTAATCATCATTAGTTAATGCCATATTATAGAAACAATCATTAGTATTTCATATATATGTACATACGTAAGTGCTAAAATTATAATAATACATAATTCTATATGAAAACATGCTGACATCATTATATCAATGCTGATCATTATCAATGATCTGGGCATCCAGGTACATTGAGTTTACTGGCCATCGGTAATTAATAATCACCCTAAAACACTTAAATAAAATGAAATATGTGAACTTTAAAGATAGTATTTACCCCCTTATCATCCAGATGATTCACACATATATATTGAAAATACCTTTGTGCTTGAACTAGCTTGAGATTGCAAGGAGACTAGGACTGTGTCTGAGATTATGAACAAAATATAATACACATATATGATACTTAATCTATTTTAACCTTAAATATCTTCATTGAAATAGCCTAAAGTACAAGTCTATAATGAAATTAATCATATTCCGATTAGTAATTGACAGAACAGATAGCTAAAAAAAATATTGATATCAAAAAAAGTTCAGAAATTATTTTTTAAACAATTGTTTAATAATGTTGGCTAATAAATAAAAAATGTAAAAAAATTGATTGATTATGTGACAAACCCAAAGTTTTGCACAATTTCATATAATACACATGATTTCATGTAAGGATAGTTATTATTCCTTCTGATTTTTTAAAATAATCTGTTTAATCTAAAGGGATTATTCCCTTACAATAATCACAACCTAAAATTATACAATAAAGAAAAATCATTTGAATCTTTTTCTTCATTTTATTTTCAAAATTAGGATGTACTACATATTTTTATTCTAATGAAAAGAAAGTTCAATGACACAACTAAAAAGTATTCAGTTTTCAACATTACTTTCATTGTAAAGTAAAATTTGTAAATGAAGGTGTGCACACATCAATAATACCTTGTATTATTATGGATTTTTATTTAGATCTTTTTTTGTGGTTGGTTAGCTAAATTTCTCTTGTAAATTTTGCAGGAAGTTAGATTAGTCTTCTCACTTCAGGCTTTTTGTTGTAGTTTTCTTTTCTTTCATTTTGTAGCTCCAAATTTTCAGTTTAATAATTATTTTCATTTCAGTTCTTTCATTTATATATATATATATTTTTTGTAGATCCAGGTTTTAGTTTATTAAATATTTTCATTTCATGTTAGGCTTTTCTTCTTATAGCTTTGAGCTTCCAGTTTAAAATTATTTCCATGTGAGGTTAAGATAAGTTTAGACAATCATGATTTTGAATGGATCATTATGTAAGGCTATTGAAAGTTTCTGCAAGAGTATTTTCAATCTCCTACATTTCTTTTAGTGAAATTGGTTACTTAGTCAGAGCACCAGTGCTCAACTTTTAGCAAAAATTTAGTATATGGCTCTATTAACCATCATATTAATGCATGCATATTAATAAAACATTTTAAAACTAAGAATGAGATTATATTAATTTCAGATTACTAAGATGAATTGTTATGACTAATCACCTCACCACTGCTGTTCTGTTGCTGAATTTTACTGCCTGCAATATTTTTTGCTTTCTATAAACAACCTTGATATCAATCTTTCATCCAATCACATGTCACAGAAATCACTGCATTAAGTCTTGACCAATAGATTTTCTTTTTACAAAAAAGATTATCTCTCTTATCAAAAATATTTTATTTATATACTAATTTAAAAATAATCTTTAGAAATTCCAATTCTTTTGTTGATTTTTTAATTATTTGAAAAACAAAACAATATATTTATTCATTAACAACATAAAATCCTGAGTCATATCATGCCCTCTCAGTATGCCAAAAAAGGCTCCTCAGCACTCACGGCAATTGGTGAAACCAAAATACTCTTGGATTACATCAGAACCAACAGAAAATCCAAGCCCATTGCCATACAACTTGACATATCCAAGGCATTTGACTCAGTCAATATCAGAACACTGCTGAATATTTGGGAGGGCCTTGGTGTTCCCTCCCAGATAATTCAGATATTGGACAATTTACTACACAATAGGGAAATTCACATATCACTCAATGGAGTATATACAAACAGTTTTACTCTGAATACTTCAATTCCACAAGGTTTGCCTGCTACATCAATCCACTTCTTAAAGACATTGAAGATAACCTACCTGGAGTACATATACCCAGACTGAAAAGAGCGATCAAAGCAATCGCTTACATGGATGATGTCTTGATCATTCTGCCAACTCAGAAATATCTAAACACACTATATGAAATATTGGACAAATATACAAATCTATCAGACCTAAAAATAAATACAGGAAAATCCACAGCTTGGTCTATCCTATCTGGAAAAAAAATCAAATCGCGCTTCCAAGCTGAACCACAGAAATTTCTGGGATTTAATATTTCAAAATCGCAATCAGCAATGTCTAAAGAACTTCAGGCAAAAATCCTCCAGTCCACAGACCAGATCACTAAGACCCTCTCAAAGGTATACCTTTCCCTCTATAGTAAGGTTTCACTGCTAAATATAAAGATTTACAGCAAAATTGCGTACTACCTGCCAATGATGAATGCAAATAAAATATTTATCAAGAAAATTGAGCAATATTGCTCAAGATTACTATGGAAAGGACAAACTGTTTCCATCAGCATGAGAAACATGCAGGAAAACAAAAGATTAAATGGACTGTCACTACATTCCATTACTTCAATTAACTATCAGAAATCACCCACTCTGATATATAATCTAGTCCAAAAGTATGGCCATGACCAGATCACTGAATCCATAATTCCTACCGACACCCCACCCCCCAAAAAATTAAGCTGGCTTGACCATCTAATCCTGTCAACAATGCAACAAAATACAAATGCCCATAACAACTATCAAAGCAAGATCAAGCTATGGGATGCCCATCGCATCCTAAAACAAAATAATCAAATCTCTACTACAAGATTAGGAATAACTAATCACAAGCTGATTACCCTATTCAAGTATTGGGCTCTAGAACCAAAATATTTAGATTACTTACTTAAAATTAATCTGGATGCCATGCCGGTCAACTGGTTCCTCAGATATAAAAGATCTATCACCAAAGTCCAATCAATTTGCCACAGCTGTGGCAGGGATGAGGAAACATTTGACCACATAATTAAAACATGCATGGGTCTAGGTAATATTAAAACAATAATATTTAACAATTCAAAGATAGACTACTACAAAATACTTAATATAAAAGAATGCATTCGTGGAAGAGATATTCCTACAATCAGGCTGTCAATTTTCATCACCTATGCCATTTGGATTGTAAGGTGCAAGGCACAATACCAACAACCCAAGCCAGATGAAAACTCTATTTATTCAGAGCATAGAGAAAATTAAACAAAGAGACAAAACTCATGCCACAACATTCATTTTTCAAGAGACATGGAAGCTATATCAGACTCTCTAATAAAGTTAACAAAGAACTTAACCACTAAATACCTAACCCTGTTTAACTCAATAATGTTAGTTCCATAACTCATCTCCATATTTGTAATATATCATCCATATTAATTAGTTTAATAAATGTTTTGAGAAAAAACTTGGAAAACATACTTCATTTCTTCAACAATAAAGATAGTAACCCCTTTTAATTAATTGATAGGCAATTTTTAAAAAGTTTAATACATTTGGTTTTATTTTAATTAATTGATAAAAAGCTTTTAAAGATTTTAATTCCTTTTTTTATTTTTTTTTGTTTTTCAAAAATAAAAAATACATAAACGAAACTATAGAAAAAAGACCCCATTATCCCTCACTTTATTCTTTCACAATTACACTCAATAAAAAGGTAAATATTTATTTTATTACAATATCTTAAATTTGCCACATGTTCATTTCATGTATGTAAGCCTTTTAATAATTTTAATCTACTTTATTCCTATTTAACAACTAGGCTATCCTGTGGCTAACATAAAGAGAAATAATTTTTTTCAATATATATATTATTTTAATGATCATGGAAATAATTTTATGACTTATCAAATATGTACATATAAAGCTATTTCATGAAACAAACAAGTCTGAATATGTTACTATGACTGTTTAACAAGAATCCCATAGAGTCATTTAAACAAATCTATAAATAATGCTCATCTTTTGTTATATCAAAGTCAATTTATCTCATCTGATAAAAGGTAACCACTTTTACTGATTTGAATTTTATTATTTGTAATAAATCAAGCATTGATACTTTGAAAAAGCAAAACTTTTTATCAGCTGCAATTTTTTTTTTTTTTTTTCTGTGAAATAGGTTTATATTTTTAGCATTATATATTTGGTAAGTTGTAAAATTATTTAGGTGATCATTAAAATAATGGTGTTTTCTAAATTAATATTTGAATTCATAATCTGGCTTGATTTATATTAAAACAAAAATCAGCCCAATCAAACGTTTCAATCTTTTTCATGTATTAATGCTTGATTTATTATTGTGTAATAAATTGAAGATCAGATAAAAGTGGCCATTTTTAATCTGACAAAATAGATTGACATTGATATAATGAAATATTGTGTTATGTATAGATTTATTTAAATGATTCTTTGAGAATTTGGCTTATAAATTATTTCCGAATGTTTGTTTTATAAAAGAATATATTTTTAATGTTATATATTTGGAAACGGTAAAATTATTTATGTTCTTATTAAAAATAATTAGCATTTCATCTAAATTAATGTTTGAAGCTGTAATCTGTCTTGATTTGTTATTAAAACAAAAATTGCAACAAATAAAAAGTTTTAGCCTTTTTCAAATATCATTACTTTATTTATTATTGTGTATATAAACTTAGAATGTAAATCATGTGACATTTTGAACTAATGTAACATCTTGACAAGGTTCAATTTATGATTAAAATATATAATTGTATATTAAATTGATTGTTTACATATTCGATTCAGTGAGAAAGTACAATTAAATATTTATTAAGCTTTTTAACAACGACAAAAGCCATAAAAACTCTTAACTATTTAAAAGTATTTTCCTCCTGCTTTTAATAATAAAATGCACATTGACCAAAAAAAATGTTTTCCAAAATTTGCAAGTTAATTTTTCCATCTGGTCAGGGTATTGTTGATAAAGATCTTATTATTGATAAACATTTTAATGGGATTTATTAAAATTAATTCATTATTTCATCAAAACAACATATTGTTTGTTTGAAAGATTTGTTTATTTATGCTTAACAGTTGATTTTATAAAATATTTTAAGTAGGCATATGTGTAATATAACTTTTAATAATTAAAAATACCATTTGTGGTTTTTAATCTATATGTATTTGAAAATACATAATTCTATAAACTAAATTATATTTTATATAATGAATTTCTTATTACTTATAAATAATCCATTACCCCCATCTGTAATCAAACTACTATATTTTTGGATTAACAATATGTATGAGAATACATTTTAAAAAAGAATGAAGATACTATATATTTTTTTAAAATAAATTTCATATAACCATGACTGGTTTATTTTAAATACATGATTATATACAGTAACAACACATATAGTTCAGATTTTTAAAAAAATATACAGTGTAATATATAATATCCTGTGATATAATTTTATTTAAAAATTATACACATCAATGCAATATTATAATAAATTAAAATAGAGACATATATATATATCAACACAATTCTAAATTGTTTCTAATTGATAAGATTATGTATATACATAATTATGTTTAGTTGATCATTCTCAAAAAAAGAAAAAACAGCAATTTAGGTTTTATTTTTTTTCATTCTTTTTATGCTAAAAATTGATCATGAAATGCAAAAATTACAATGTTTACATGATGTTCAATTTATAGCTGTCAAAGGTATACATTACACATGCAGCAGCAGTCATTTTTAAAGTAAAGTTTTACAATTCCAGTGGCAATGGCTTGCATTGTTCAGGGCAGTGGTAAAGTGGCAGACTTAAGGTCCATGAATCATGCCCATTTCTGTTGCTTCCAGTGATAGAACTTTTTATGAACACCTAAGCAATAAACTAATTAATTATTTTTGTTATTTGATTATTCATAGTGACAGAATTCATAGTGACAGAATTTGGATGATGTCAAGCATTAGTGGTCTAGTGTAGCTGCCTTTCAAGCTGCTGGTGTGGGTTTGCTTCCTGGTCAATGCTTTGACATATGTATATATATATATATATAAAGAATTTGGATGATGAATTAGAAAATTAAAAGTTAATTGAAAATGTCTTCAAAGCACAAAATCAATAGAGACATGTTAAGCTGAAAAGGTACCATTAAGTGCTTTGTTTTTAAAATCAAACTAATTTTTGAATCTATACAATGATCTCTTTCTTGAAGTAAATAACTTTTTAGTGGATTCTTTGTTAAAAATCTTCAAAAAGAATCAACATATGGTTTCAAAATATGAAAAAAAAATAGATTAGAAAAATAATGTTTAATTAAGTTACAAGGAGAGAACAAGAAACATATGGAAAAAGAAAGAATATGCAAAATTAATACATAGACAATTTATTTCAATGTACTGTTAGAGGAGAAAAATTAAAGTTGTGAAATATAAATATAATTAAAAAAATAGTTTGGTTACATATAATAATAAAATTTATATAAAATGTAAAAAAAATGTATAATAATAATAAAAGAGTTTACTGAAATTTAATGCAAGGCAAGATGTTTAGACACTAGAGAAATAAAACAAAAATGGAATAAGGATGTGGATTGTAGATCTAATTTATAAGATGAGAGATGGACATATATTTTTGAAGTATTGAATATTGGAAGATAATCAGATAAATTATATGAATGAAAATAATTAAAAAATAAAAACTATGAAAGAAGTAGAGATTTTACAATTTTTTGTTTTATAATTTTATAACAAAATGGGGGAATTTGGGGCAGGATGGTAGAATTATCAAAACAGAGTTATTACAATGGAATAGGAAAAAAAAATATATATATATTCAGGTCAGATAAATAATTAGATAATAAGGAATAAAAAAATAGATATGTTTATTATTGTAATGTGCAATGGGTTTTGGAAAATGTTTAACCCAGTCAATAGAATTGGTGGCGTATATCATATTCACAGAAATCCTGAATTAATTTAAGAAAAAGCCATTTTATATCCCAACACATAGATGATTTTTTAATTTTATTTTAATATGGATTACAACTATTGGCCACATTAGAATAACTGTTTTTTTAATTTTTGAATGTAATTTCATAAAGCAATTTTTTTTCTATTTTTGAAGTTTGAGATATCGACATTCAGTATTATCACTAAAAACAAAGAAGCAAATATACAAAATTTATATTATTTGAAAATGTTTTAAAATTATTTTTTATTTTATATTCAAAAAAAAAAAAAAATTCATAAAAACATAATAAAAATCCATTTTTTTAACAAATACATTAAAAATTTAGATCAATATATCTATTTTCAAATGTAGTCAAAACATTTCTTTTTTTCACATCAGTATTGTTTAGCAACAACACATGCTTAAAGAGTTAGTATTATTGACTGATCAAAAATAATAAAACTAATGAACTATATTAAATTATGTCCATGCATTTTACCACAGTATCAAAAATTTAATAATCTTACAACTCAATTCAAACTTTCGTTTGCTAAATGATTATTTTAGGAAATGTTTTGCCCTAACATCAATTATTTGTTTAACCTACATTACCTCTTTAATCTCTAGCTAATTATCTTACAGAAGAAGAGAAAATGATCTGAACTAAAGAGTATAATCTAATATCAACAAATATGTGTAAATAATTTTTATTAAAATAAAATAAAGGCATGAGAAAAAAAAGCTAATCACATATTTATGTATCTATTTTCAAGTGCTATTAACATACTTGTTCTAAGACAATTTTATTTTACATGTAGTAGGTGGGGAATATAGTGTCATAATGTAATGACAAATTCTGTTTCAAAAATAATGATATTACCAAAATTAATACATTTTGTAGTAATGGTTTGCAACTCAAGGGACAGGCAAATTTTACAGTTTATCCCTTATATCATAAAACTTTAAAAAAGTCCATTGATAGCAATTTGATTTTGAAATGAAAAAAATTCACTCAAATACAACAAATAATAAAAATCTTACCTTGATACATACTGACAATTCATTAATAGAAAGTAAAGACCTTAAAAGTTCCAAAAGATAATGCATAATTTAAATATATTGTCAATAAAGGTTTTTGGCTTTAAGCTCTTATCAATGAGCAATTTAAATACGTAATTTATAAATTTTCATCTCAATGACTTGTAGTGATTAATACTTAGATTATCTTTTTTCATTTCTCTAAACTATTTTAAAATTCTTAACTATGATCACACATAAATAAAGTTAGCATTTATCTACCAAGAAAATGATAAAATTAATAATGCAAAAATAAAAACTCTTATTAACATTTAGTGTAATACAATTGTGATCTCTTTTATCTACTTACCTAAGCAATTTCATTTTATAGCAATCTGTTCAGAAACTGGAGAGCTAAAATCCATAGATAGGAGTTTGTTGCGATCACATCTGGTTCTTAAACACCATATAATTTCTATACTCTCTGAGCCACAAATTTTAATTACTTATTTATTTAATAAAGCTAAGAGAAACTGTTGTATACTTTTGGTACAATTATTTTCTATGGCTATTTTAATTGCATTTACAATAGACTATCTATTGTACTTCAAATTAAAAGTATTCATCTAGCTATCTAACACATTATTATTTTCACATAGAACCATTGGTAGACATGGATCCATATTAATTAAGTTATTCTTTTTATCAGTTTCTATTATGCTATTTTGATATTCAATTTGCGAAGACTTAATTTATCCTTAACTAAATGATCTATTCTCAGTAACTTTAAGTTGACAATTGATAATATCACTAAAGTCTGTGCTCATATACCCTATATATTGCATATATTGATACAAGTATATAATAAGCCTGTATTTCACTTATTACATAGTAGAGATATCTGCCCATCCCTTGTATATGTATTAAATGGATTATGTCCTGTACATGAGTCAGATTGACTTTAGGTCAACATGGGTGTGACAAGAATCTCGATCTCAGGATGGCCTTTGAGCGTTCCATCATCAGATTTTCAATTGGATGGATGGCTGAAGAGTTGGAGTGTGGAGTGGATTGAAGCCTTTCCATTGAAGTATGAAGATTGGGTATCTTAATATATATCTGAGCACTTATTGCATATATGTGTGGAGATGATTATCTGGACCAACTGATGATTGCTGGTTTAGCATGAAATATGTATATTGGTGATTATTTATATTTTCGATATATATGTGTTCAAGTGTATCAGTGTTATGAGATAGATTGGAGAGTGGTGGTTAGTGCGAAAGTCTGTGCTCATATACCCTATATAATAAAACATTAGTTTTTTTTAAAAAAAAATATCCATCGTTTGTCATAGTCGTGAAAAAAATAAACGGAATTGTGGGATGGATGGATGTACATTAGATAGATAGACTAAAATTAATCAGTTCTATATTTCAAAAGTTTTTTATGATAACTGCAATATTATAACTCATCTTTTCAATGCCAAGAGATTTTGAAATTGTTTTTTAAGTATTGTATTAAGAATTTTTTAGGCCATGATATATAATAATATGTAAATTTATGTGGTCAATCATTCGGAAGAAAGTAGATTTTGTGAAACTGGATATCAAAATGACAGAATGAGCACACTTCATTCAATCGATCCGAAACAAACAAGATTTTCATTTGGAATTTGATCCAAAAACTCATAGCTTTTATTTCTCTCTCAATGCTGGTTGAAATGCTTAAAGCTAAATTTACTCATCTTTTTTTCTTTTCAGTATTTAAAATTAATATTCGCCATATAGTTTGTATTAAAATTTAGTTCAAAGTAACTTGAATTTTTCTTTTTTTTTTCTTTTTTGCGTGTTGATTATAAATAAAACAATTAGATAACTTTTAATTAGATTAATATTTTTTTTTAAAAAAAAAAACATAATTCAGTGCCGGATTTATTTACTTTTGCACGCGTGATTCAGAACTGAATAATTTATTGATTTTATTTTTTTAAAAGATAAAAATATTTGATTAGCATTGACTGTACGTATGTGTACAAAATAAGAGTTACATCAATTTTCTGATAAAATTTTAGTTGATTTTATAATTTTAAAGTACATATTTTAATATGACGAATTGATTTTATAGAAAATTAATTGCGAATTAATTTTTAATATATATAATTCTTTTTCCCAACAAATTAAAAAAAAAATCGAATAGTTTATTACTTGGAACTTTACAACAACTTTGAGCATCTGAAGTGACGAAGTTGGAACCGCGACTCACGGACTTTCAGCTCGAATGTCCACCATGCTGTCACAGCACTAAACTATTGACTTTGCTTATATTTGATAATAAATAATCTACAGGTGTTTTTTTTAAAGTTATAAATATACATTAAAGTAAACATTGATTGCATTATTCTAAAAGGGTGATGACACTCTCGGTTAGTGCTGAAGACCCATCTTACTAAATCAAATCACTCTTGTGGTTAACTCAGATTAATGAGGGATCTTTAATCTAGTTAGATTTTCATTTGCCAAATAATATTCACATGATAAGCGGCTGATCTGGACTGGTTATAGATCAGACTATCTAAAAAAAAATTCCCACCAGACTCAATCCCTTCCTCCTCGTCGCATGAAAGACAAATGTTTCTCTGCATTGTGATTTTTAAAAAACAAATAAACAATTTTAAAAAGTTTATTTAGGTTTGTAAAACCATTATTATTTGATAATTCATTTTGTTTACAAATGCATACAAAAGTACTCATTAACACAACAATTTACTCAGCAGAGCGATTAATTATTTTCTATTTTCGATAAAAAGACTTTTATGATTATTTAAATCATAATTTATTTTGTGTCCTTTTACAATTTGCTTTAGAATAAACATTTGAAAAGTTATGTTTTATGATAGAAGTATAATTAAATTGAAGATTTAATTAGAATTATGAAAATAAATTGCCATTACCTTTTTTTTTGTTGTATATTATATAATAATGCCAATACTGATTCAGAAATGAAGAAAATATTGAAAACATTAAGTATCACCTTTAACACATTTCTATGCTGAGTACCCTTGTCAAAAAACAACCATTATATTCAAAATACAACCGGAAATATATATTAAAGTTTATATTGAATGTTCTCAATATTGCTCTAAGTAAGAAACAATATTAGAAGTATCTTTAAGTTATTACATTTCAATGACAGAGTTATCATAGTTTTTTTAAATAAACATATACATATATATGTGTGCATTTAGTGTATAGAGCTCATTTATTTAATAATGAACACCGTATATTAGTAAAAGTATAATTGTATTTGAGTCGAGTCTTGTCCCGATTAGGTCAGGTAAATCGAAAGAAATCAAAGAATTAGATACAGGAATGATATTCACTATGAGGCCAACAGTAAAGACAGTGATGAGGAAGGGGTCTAAAAGCTGTTAGGGTTAAAGCCAGTTAGGTATTATAGAGATAATTTACATGAAGCAACAATGGAATGCATCATCAATTAATGCAGATCTCTGAAAAACTCGTTGGAGATCTTGTTAAATCTACAGATAACGATGTGACTAGTTTGCAAGAAGGTTTCTTTGATGGGGACTATAAAACTGTAGAATGATCAGTGTTCAGTGTTTAAGAAAACAAACTCAATGAAGTCAAGTTGAACCAATGAACCTTGAAGAGAATGGACATTCTATAAGACAATATCTTAGAGACTTTGCAAGATGTCAAGATTACTATTCTTTAAACCAATGTACCCATTAATATGTATTTTATTTTCCTTAATAAAAAAAAAAAAGTACATAAATTAATACACAGACAAATTGTGACGTAATAAATACAAAAGCAAAGTGCAATAAAAATAATTATATGATTACTTTTTGGATTTTCAACTAATATTTTTGTTTTAATTAAAGTTAATTTTGTATTTTAAACCTGTGAACAGGAAGATAGAATGCCCATCATTATTATTTTCTACCATTATCAATCCATTCTAGTTTAATCAAATTTCTTCAATTCATAGCTTATTTTTTTCTCATCACTTTAGCAATCCTTTTAATGTTATCAATTCATTTTATTAGTGTTCTTTTTCTAGATCTTTTATAATACCTTAGAATCTAGTTCAGAATTTCCATTGCCATCTTTTTTGTAAAATATTCATTGGGGCTTAAATTACATCTCTTAACTCTTTCAGTGATATCAGTGATACCAGCGTGTTCTCCCTGTTATGTATTTTGATAACTTCCATCTCTCTATATTTTACTATACTAAATGCAATCCACTCTTTTGCTTTCTACTAAGTATCCAAGTATTAGATCCATAAATAAGCTTAGGAGAAAAGTATCAATTAAACACAAATATATATTCACTTTAATATTATTATTCTTTTTATTAAAAAACAACATTCCATCAGAATTTTATTCTATGATTAATTTCATCCATTATGTTTGTATGTGCATTGGTAATTTATCCAAGTTATTTGCTACTATTTACTTTTAATAATTTATCACTATTAAATCTATATTTTCTTTTGGAAAAAGCATTGAATATTGCTTTAATTTTTTTTAGAACTTATTTTTATTCCAGATTTATTGCATTTATTTAATATATTTTGAATACTTCTTATAATTGAAACAATATTTATAAAAACAATCACACCATTCATTTCACTTTATAAAATACAATTGAAAATTGCAGTAACTTTTTTTGAAAAGAATCATCCTGTCAGGATATGATTGTCAATAATAACTCTTTTGAGATCGTTTAGTCAAATCATTGCTATTGATTTTGATGACAACTTTTTCTAGATATTAGACATAATATCTTAAAAACTTGATCTTAGGAAAAATATGTATAGAATTATACATTTTTTCTTATTTTATGCCAAATAGCAAATCATATTTATAGGTCATCCTATAAATTCCATTTAATACTTGATGTGATGAACTATCTTATAATACTTTCAAATTGAGCTCATTCTATTAACTACTTTGAGATCAAAAGTTTTCTCTAAATGATATATAATAATCATAGTCAGTACATTATTATACGATTGATAGCCTTACAACTTCTAATATCTTTGTTTCAGTTTTGTTTAACTTTTAATATTTTTGTTTCAGCCTTTATTTAAATATTAATATCACTATTATATTTTTTCATTCCTCATAAATTTAATTTCATGTTTAATTTTTTTATTTAGAGCTAATAGTTTAAATGATATCATAACTTTATGTTCACTTTGTTTTCCTATTGCTATTACTTACATTAACCCAAACATTCGATGTCATCTCTAGTTGTTAGCATTAGTGCCAAATTTTCTCTTATTATTAAAATCACTTTCTAATATGAAGATGTCATTTTATATCTTTAATATATATTTTGGTATTAATTATGTAAATGGGCTTGGTTACTTGATGGTATTGTTGCCAGTCAAAAACAGTACAATGCAACATTACCGGGCCGCAATTTTTAATATATGGTGACCTTTTTTTTTGGCTTTAATTGTATTATGCATTTTCTATTTAGCGATTTTTAAAAACAACTTTTACTATTAATTAAATTTTTTGATCCTTTTACTTTTTTCTACTATGTCAAATTTTTTATTTTTAGAGTTTTTTTTGTTTACTAACAAATTACTATAATAATAAAAATTATACATAAACACATCTTTACTGCTGATATAGTAAAACTCTTATTTTTAAAACCAATTTCTATTATCTTTTTTTAAAAATAAAAACAAACCAAAAATAACTTTTGTCTCACCAAAAATTAAAAATAAGATCAAAACTTTTGACTTTTTGAACTTTCGTTTTTTTTTTGTACTGACTTATATCATAGAATCACAAGCTTTTGTTTTGGAAACATGTGTGAATCAAATACCTTGCCAAAGTGCACCATTTTATTTGTTTCGTATATTTTCTCATGAAAGCGTGAGTTTTTATGTAAGCTCAGCTGAATCCTGTTCATCCCTACTCTTTGCCAATGTTTTGAACATTCCATGTTCTGTAGCAAAGGGCGGGGATGGTGTGACAATTCATAGTGAGTCACCCTGTATGATTTAAGTAGAAATGAAATTACTCTGCTATGGAAATTTCAAAAGTTGTGGCCACTTGAAATCCAGTGGTAGCCAACTATGAATTGTGCGAATTTGCATAAAGTGTTGCAAAGCACAAATTAAGCATTAATATTTCTGTGTAATGCCATCAAGTGGCCTGCAATGGTTAAGATAAACAGAACTGTTTTCTTAACCATAAGTTTAGCTGCATAAACTGCATTTGTAGATGTTCTTGGCTAGTCAGAATGCCATCAAGTGGCCAAGCCTGGCTAAGTAATGAGTACCTATATTTTCAATGCTAGTATTAACACTTTTTTGCCTTGTTTGTAATTAGAATATCATTAATCCAGATACCTACAATTCAGAAACTTTTATTATCTGAACACAAGGAAAAAGGTGAATGTTAACCTCTTATGCAGCCTGATTTTATTATATTAACATGAGTTACAATTTACTTAAATAACAATTTAAATTTAGTCTTATAATACATACAGTAAAAACAGTAAATTCTATGCAATAATTAAATTAATACATACTATACTGGACAGCCTGTATCTAATATCTTCTATCAGAGGATCCCACTAGACCTCTAGCCTAGAAACTGTATAATTTTCTGATGAGAATATTCACTTCAAGTGCCTACCACAGATGTACCATCATATATATATCTGATATCACTACTAGATCATAGAGAGTAGAGATTCTTCATAAAATAATCAATTGGCAGAGCAGACAACTGTAAACAAAATACCGGACAAATCTAACAATTACCGACAATATTTATTAACAATTAATTAACAAGTGTATATCAATGGTAAGGTTAAACCCTAGAATTATATTAAACAGATAATTTGACTAATTATTAACATTTTAAAAATGAGTATGCAATATATTTGACAGCTGATAGTTTATATAATACATCCCCTCAATGTTAACTTTAGACGCCTTAATAATAATTGAATTTTACAGAAACTTGACAATTTCTTGATGTGCACACATATTTATTTACAATAATATTAATCTATAAGCAACATTTGGCAGTTTAATCACTATACCAGTTCACATGCACTGTATATTACTAAACAAAGCTCATATGCAGTGCACTAGATCCCCCACAAAAAAAGCCATAAAGAACACTGATCAATAGGCCCATAAATAATCTATGTAAATTAAAGAGTGAAAATATATATGAAAGCATGGGAAGGAGAAGCACTTTACCCAATGCAAAATCAATAACTACCAATTTTGAGCGATAAATAAATCACATGACAGAACACATAATATAACTTATAGAGATTGGCATGGTAGGAAAATCATGCAGAGAAAAATGGGAATTACAAGAATAAATCAAAGGGCCAAACTTAGAAATAAAACTTTGCAAGGTATCTAAAGGATTATTTATATATATACACACACACATGCATAACTATTTCTTTACTTTCACATGTGTATGATATAAAAAAAAAAAACTACCAATAATTTAAACAGGTCAACACTTTGTATAAAAAATTATATATGCATATTTATACAAGTCAAGTAAAAATATGTAATGATGATTTTAAAAGCTCCAAGGTACTATTAATTATATAACACTAGATTTAATTAGAATGAATTTGAACACAGACTTTTTAGCACTTCAACTATCCACTCCATCTATCTACAATATACACATTTCATGCTGAACCAGCACTCATCAGTTGGTCCACAACATCATCTCCCACACATATATAATCAGTGCTCAGTTTATATTAAAATAGTAAATCATCAAACTTTGATGGATAGGCTTCAATCTTCTCCCTCTCCAACTCTTCAGCCATCTATATCATTGGAAATATGATGATGGAATGCTCAAATCTTATGTTGATGACAATATTGTTGACATACCCATGTTAACTCCAATTCACTCTGATCTTTCATATATAGGACCTTAATATGTCCATTTAAATATACAGAAGAGGAATAAACAGAATTCAGGTTGAATCTATAATAATTAAACCACAAGTATAATGTATATACTGAACTTTTAGATGTAATTGGAATGGATTTGAAACGGACTTTTAAGTACTCTTTGATTATCTATTCCATCTTATATAATCGATTCACATGTGTATCAACTGTGTATCGATTGTATAAGAGGGAGTGGATAGCTAAAGGATGCTTTAAAGTCTGTGTTCAAATTTATTCTAATTACATCCAAAAGTTTAGTATATACATTGTACTTGTAGTTTAATTATTATATATTTAACCTGAATTCTGACCATCACTCTTCTGTATATTTAAATAGACATATTAATGTCATATATATGAATGGTCAGAATGGCTTGAGGTCAACATGGGTATAACAACAATATTGGCATCAACATGGCATTTGAGAATTTCCATCATCAGATTTTCAGTGATATGGACAGCTGAAGATTTGGAGAGTGGAGAGATTGAAACCTGTCCATTAAAGTTTGAAGATTTACTATTTGAATATAAATTGAGCACTGATTATATAAGTGTGTGGGAAATGATGATCTACATAAAGTGATGAGTGCTGGTTCAGCATGGAATATATATATTGGAGATCATTAATTTTTTTGACATGTATGTGATCATGTGTATCGATTATATAATATGGAGTGGATAGCTGAATGGTGCTTAAAAGTTTGTGTTCAAAACCATTTTAATTACATCTAAAAGTTCAGTATATACATTATATTTGTAGTTTAATTATAACACAAGATACTAAAAAAAAAGCAATCAATCTACATTTTTAAACTTAGGATTCTTTTTTTTAAAAATTCTTATTAAAGTAATCTAGATTGTGTAAAAGCATTGGGAAAGTAGAGGGGAAAAACTTACTTTAAATTCTTTCAAATATTTTTCTTTTAATATTTTATGAGGAGAAGAAAAAAAAATCAAAATTCAATAAATTAATTAGATTAAATTAACTAACATATACTGTCAATTACCATAGAGTTTTAAATAGAAACAATAATAATAGTAATATTAAATTATAATAATATATGAAAGATATAAAAGAAAAACACACTCTGTCATATGTCACTGCCTTACTGATATTATCTTAATAACAGGTCATGCAAAAAGTTTTACCTTCTGTCCAGAAAGAAGGGTAAAAAGCTACTACTTTCTGGAAAGATTGATAAATAAATGTGCACAAATGCCAACATGTTGATATTAGTTCTTGCAACCTTCTTTTTGTTTCATCAAGTATTGGAGTTTAATGGAGTTGTTTCATAAGAAAAAAGAAATGCATTGCTTTAATGGTTTCTTAAATGGCAGTAGTTGGCTGGGTTTGTTAATCAGTTAGCAGGCAAGTATATGATGACTTCAGGTTTATGCTGAAGATTGGAGTTTGTTTCTGGTGCTTTAGAAACATATAACATTAAACAAAATCATTAAAAACATTCTGAGTTCATCATATAGCCAGACACCAGTAAAGTACACCAGAATCACAGTTGAAGTTAAACTGAAATAAGCAGCAGAGTGAGTATGCATGAATCAATAGTGGATGAGCAGAATCTATAGTGAATCAGCAATGAGTAAACAATAAAATATAATTTTCAGTTGTTTTTTTTACAGACCTAAAGTTAATTATTTATCCCACTCAAAAATTCCAGGAAATTCTACTAATTAACAAGCCAGTGATTGCATTTTTGAACCCAGATAAGCCAGCAATTTTTTAATTAAGGAATTCACCAGCCTTATAATTAAATCAATCTGAAATTTTACAGATAACAAAGATAAAATTGGAACAACACTTAATAAAAGTAAAAAATAGATTTTGTTAAAAGTCTTATTTAAAAAAATGAATGAATTAATAATTGATAAAGAGTTTTACAATTAAGTACTGTTTTTTTTTTTAAATGTAAAAAAAAAAAAAAAATCTTTTATAAATTGATAACAAATTTGGCTTCAAAGTACACATTTTAATTTTTTTACATTTAAATAAACAGCCAACATTATAAACATTTTTCTCTATTAATGTGTGTGTAAATATTAATACCACACCTCACAAAAAGCAATTTAAAAAAAAAAAATTAGGCGCGTTCTTGGCTAACATACAAATTTGCACTTAAGTTAAATATTGGGGTGGCAAACTCCATCTCAACAGCCCCTAGGTTAGGGGCGGGGGGAAGAGACCATTAATGTAGACAGTTATAGGGAAATTTTCATTTCTTTTTTTAAATTTAAAATGGACTTATAATTAAACTAAAATAATTTTAACTTACAATTAAATTAAAATTACATTTGTTGAAAGTGTTTTAGTGTCATCTGACAACTGAATAGACTCTCAAATATCATTTTTTATTATTGGGTATTTCTTCTCATTGAGCTAACATGGACCTTAATCTTGTTTATGTTTGCCTCATTCATTAGGAAGAGATTCATCCCTCATATAAAAAAATGTTTTTTAAAAAAAGCTTTGATAAATTCAGAATTATTGGGCAAAATGAGTCTTATAACTTAGTGTCCTTATTTGTTGGAACATAAGGCAGTTTTCTATTACAACTTTTCTGCCTAAAAGTTCTGTACACAATATCACTGAGACTGTAAGTAACAATATGGGAAAGTATTTGGTAAAATCCTTTGACTATTTATATCGAAGTCTTTGAGCTTTATCTATCAGATTGACTATGATTCTATTAAAAATATTTATATTAATCAAATTAAATATGGTCTTCTGATTTCTAATCATGTAGACAGGGACTATATTATAGAATAAACTATAAAAATATTTGACAAAATCACAACCCTGCTGTTCTTTATATGTACTGAACTTCTTTTTCTAAACACAACAGTTCACAATTCCACTTTATGTCAGTCTTTAACTCTTTCTCATAATACCTGTAATTATAATGTTCATCATTTTCTTTTTCTATTATATCTATGCTCTGTCTTTCCTGATCTTGCTTCTCATTTTCTATCTCTAGGTGTTCTTCATACTTTTCTCTAACATGTTTTGCAATAAAGTTACTTTTGTGACTTCAGTAAAATGATTTTTATCCTCTTTCATGCTGTACATTTTCCTTAGCATTTTGTATATTTTTTCCTCCATTGCATGCTGATTTTGATCTAATCCTTCTATTAAATACAATTTCATTGTTTATTGATTTTCTTCTATTTTTGTTTCATTGACTCTAATAACTTTTTCAAAAGTTCTTGTGTCCACGTTGGATAAGGAAAAGAGAAGAGGAAAAAGACATTATTTTAAAAGACTTAAATAAACTTTTCTATTTGTATTCATTTTCTGCTTTTAATATCAACTGTATTACTTATATTTAAATTTATGATTTTATAAATGATGAACTCACTCTTGGAATTCAAATTAATTATTTTATATAACAAACTCTCTCTTGGTGTTTAAATTATACTTTTTAATCAGGAGCCTCAGCATCTCCCTATTTCTATGTATATCACTATACCAGCACTGACCAATTCCTTTACTATGTATGTCTTATTAAAACTTGCCACTCATCCTACTACCTATCATATATTCTGCCAATTGATTTTAATCTCAAGTATTGAGTTTATAATTATGTAACCTTATAAAAGTAGATCAACAATCTCAATCATTAGCAGGCCCCAAGTTGTGCACCATTTAAATAAT